>JAABKJ010000755.1:38694060-39238175 GCA_011634705.1 Andricus grossulariae | reverse complement strand
TTTACACCTGGAGCATTGGCTGGATCTCGCGACCTCGAGGAACCCACTATAAGTACCCTCCGTTAATGTGAAACACATACTTCCCTGGAGAAGATGTGTTTTCTACACCCGGAGCATTGGCTGGATCTCGTGACATCGAGGAACCCACTCTAAGCACCCTAAAGTAATATAAAGCCCAGACTTTCCTGGAGAAGATGTGCTTTTTACACTTGGAGCATTGCCTGGATCTGGTGACCTCGAGGAACCCACTATGAGTACCTTAATTTAATGTAAAACCTAGACTTCCCTAGAGAAGATGTGTTTTTTACACCTGGAGCATTGGTTGCATCTCGTGACCTCGAGGAACCCACGATAAGTACCCGAAGGTAATGTAAAGCCCTGATTTCCCTGGAGAAGACGTGTATTTTACACCTGGAGCCTTGGCTGGATCTCGTGACCTAGAGGAACTCACTATAATTACCCTAAGGTAATATAAAACCGAGATTTTCCTGGAGTTGATGTGTTTTTTACACCTGGAGCATTGGCTGGATCTCGTGACCGCGAGGAACCCACTCTAAGCACCCTAAAGTAATGTAAACCCCAGACTTCTCTGAAGGAGATGTGTTTTTACACCTGGAGCATTGACTGGATCACGCGACCTAGAGGAATCCACTCCAAGCACCCTGAAGTAATGTGAAGCCTAGAATTCCCTGGAGAAGATGTGTTTTCTACACCTGGATCACTGGCTCGATCTCGTAACCTCGAGGAACCCACTAGAAGTACCCCAAGGTAATGTAAAACCTAGACTTCCCTGGAGAAGATGTGCTTTTTACACCTGGAGCATTAGCTGGCTCTCGTGACCTCGAGAAAATCACTATAAGTACCCCAAGGTAATGTAAAACCTAGACTTCCCTTGAGAAGATGTATTTTTTACACCAAGCACATTAGCTGGATCTCGTGACCTCGATGAACCCACTGTAGGCACCCTAGAGTAATGTAAAACCAAGACTTTCCTGAAGAAAATGTGTTTTTTATACCTGGAGCATTAGCTGGATCTCTTGACCTCGAGGAACCCACTCCTAGCACCCTCAAGTAATATAAACCCTAGACTTTCCTGGAGAAGATGTTATTTTTGCACCTGGAGCATTGACTGGATCACGTGACCTAGAGGAATCCACTCTATGCACCCTGAAATAACGTGAAGCCCAGACTTACCTGGAGAAGATGTGTTTTCTACACCTGGAGCACTGGCTGGATCTCGTGACCTCGAGTAACCCACTATAAGTACACTAAGGTAATGCAAAACCCAGACTTGCCTGGAGAAGATGTGTTTGCTACACCTGAAGCATTGGCTGGATCTCGTGACCTCGAGGAACCAACTATAAGTACCCTAAAGTAATTTAAAGCCCAGACTTCCCTGGAGAAGAATGGTTTTTTACACTTGGAGCATTGGCTGGATCTCGTGACCTCGAGGAACCCACTCTAAGCACCCTGAAGTAATGTATAACCCTGACTTCTCTGGAGGAGATGTGTTTTTACACTGGAGCATTTACTGGATCTCGTGACCTCGAGGAACCCACTATAAGTTCCCTAAGGTAATATAAAACAGAGATTTCCCTAGAGTTGATGTGTTTTTTACACTTGGAGCATTGGCTGGATCTCGTGACCTCGAGGAACCCAATTTAAGTACCCTCAGCTGATGTAAAACCCTGCCATCCCCGGAGAAGATTTGTTCTTCACACCTGGAGCATTGGCTGGATCTAGTGACCTCGAGGAACCCACTCTAACCACCCTAAAGTAATATAAAGCCCAGACTTTCCTGGAGAAGATGTGCTTTTTATACTTGGAGCATTGGCTGGATATCGTGACCTCGAGGAACCCACTATAAATACCCTAATTTAATGTAAAACCTATACTTCCCTAGAGAAGGTGTGTTTTTCACACCTGGAGCATTGGCTGGCTCTCGTGACTTCGAGGAACCCAATATAAGTACCCCAAGGTAATGTAAAACCTAGACTTCCCTGGAGAAGATGTGTTTTTTACACCTGGAGCATTTGCTGGATCTCTTGACGTCAAGGAACCAACTATAAGTACACTAAGGTAATGCAAAACCTAGATTTCCCTGGAGTTGATGTGTTTTTTACACCTGGAGCATTGAATGGATCACGTGACCTCGAGGAACCCACTATAAGTACCCCAAGGTAATGTAAAACCTAGACTTTCCTGGAGAAGATGTGTTTTTCACACCTGTAGCATTAGCTGGATCTCGTGACCTCGAGGAACCCACTCAAAGCACCCTAAAGTAATGTAAAACCCAGACTTCTCTGGAGGAGATGTGTTTTTACACCTGGAGCATTAACTGGATCTCGTGACCTTGAGGAACTCAGTCTAATCACCCTAAAGTAATATGAAGCCCAGACTTTCCTGGAGAAGATGTGCTTTTTACACTTGGAGCATTGGCTGGATTTCGTGTCCTCGAGGAACCCACTCAAAGCACCCTAAAGTAATGTAAAACCCAGACTTCCCTCTAGAAGATGTGTTGTTTACACCTGGAGCATTGGCTGGATCGCGTGACCTCGAGAAAATCACAACAAGTACCCCAAGGTAATGTAAAACCTAGACTTCCCTGGAGAAGATGTATTTTTTACACCAAGCACATCAGCTGGATCTCGTGAACCCACTGTAGGCACCCTCGAGTAATGTAAAACCAAGACTTTCCTGAAGAAAATGTGTTTTTTATACCTGGAGCATTTGCTGGATCTCTTCACCTCGAGGAATCCACTCTTAGCACCCTTAAGTAATATAAATCCCAGACTTTCCTGGAGAAGATGTTATTTTCGCACCTGGATCATTCACTGGATCTCGTGACCTGAAGGAACCCACTATAAGTACCCTAAGGTAATGCAAAACCTAGACTTCCCTGGAGCTGATGTGTTTTTTACACCTGGAGCATTGACTGGATTACGTGACCTAGAGGAATCCACTCTATGCACCCTGAAATAATGTGAAGCCCAGACTTCCCTGGAGAAGATGTGTTTTCTACACCTGGAGCATTGGCTGGATCTCGTGACCTCGAGCTGTTTGACATTCTGGAGTGTCGATTTGACTATACTGATAGTGAGTCTGAATCACCTGTGGATATTCAAACAGACTACAAAATTATGGTCTGCCTGACTATGAAGAAAAAATTGTGGATAGTACTTGAGACTATCTAGATTATCAAACCGACTATCTAAATTTTGACACTTCAAGTTTGACTATCCATTTTTCTCCGTGAGACATTGGAAAGGGGTAGGGGTTTGACTATCTTTATTTCTGTAACCAGTCACAGGGATTCCTCGCCCCCCTCATTATTGTGGAAATTTATGACATTTGTGGAAATTTATCAATTTTATGATAATTTACGGAAAATAATGACGTTATTAAAAATATGCCGGAAGAGGAAATTGAAATCCGGCAAAATCTGCCGGATCCGCATACGCTACGTTTTTTATTCAAAATATTAGTTATGAAAATTAATGTGTGAGCTAATACTTCTAAGCAAAATATTTTTCCCAAACTCGTTACAAAATATTAGATATCTTTTGCAAGGATTAATTAAAAAATTGTAATTAAAAAGTTTTTAACATACCTATTAGTATATAATATGTATAAAACAATCACTGATAAAACAGAGCATGATACATATTTCTTAGCTGGCCACGATTTTCTCAGAGAAAACGCTTGACCGAGGTTTTATCAGCAAAATCTAAGCCGTTCCGTAGCTCACATGACTAATGCGTGCGCTAGATTTAGGTTTTAGGACAGGTTTTAGGTAGTTAGATAGGGTTCGATTCCTCAGCGGGGGCGATTTGTAAAAGCTTTTGAGCGTGCGAACATTTGTGTAAGTCTATGTACGTGCAATTGTGTAATAATAATCGTAAATTAAGTGCAGTAATAATATAAAAAATAATTTTTTTCTTATCAAAACGATCCACATTTTACATCATTTTGGTTCACGAAAGTTTCACGAAAGTTTCACGAAAGTTTCACGAAAGTTTCACGAAAGTTTCACGAAAGTTTCACGAAAGTTACTCGAAAGTTACTCGAGCCCCGCGGCGCACCATGGTATTGTTTTTACGAAAAGTAATAATATATGCTAGTATATTTGATTGATCTTTGCATTTTACAGGGTTGAGACTGCCATTATTCAAATGCCTGCATTACGTTCACTGATGAATTTTGAAAAAATTTTGAATTTTGGAAAGTCAAGTTATTGAACAAGAGGTCGGGTCGAAAAAGTTGTTTTATTTATTAGGTAAAATTCAAGCTCAGAGATTTTTTCATGCAGATGCCTGGTCTTCTATTTACCTTCATTTCCGCCTTTCGTTTTTTTAGTGACCGTTTTTTTCACTTTGTTTCCTAATTTTCTTTTCTTTTGGGAAGTAGTCGCATTCCGTGGCTGAGGAAAATTTCTTCGATTAAAGTATCCCATCTTCAGTTGTAAGCCAGTCAGTGAAGCATGAAAACGAGTGTTTTGGTTTCACAATTCTAGAGTGGAAGCGATATCGATATTTGTGTAGTGCTGATGACTGGGATAAAGGCCTAAATGTTTTTAACAGCAAATTCGCAAACGCTAGAAACTGCACGCTGTTCAAATTTCGCGAAACCATATTTTTTGAAGATTGCGATCAAGATATGAATCTGCGAGAAAAAAATTTTAATTGTGAATGAAAGGTATTAAAAAGATATCTTGGTCGCAATCTTCAAAAAATATGGTTTTGCGAAATTCGAACAGCGCGCAGTTTCTTGCGTTTGCGAATTTGCTATTAAAAATATTTAGGCCTTCATCCCGGGTATCAGCACTACACAAATATCGATATCGCTTCCACTCTAGAATTGTGACACCAAAACACTTTTTTTCATGCTTCACTGACTGGCATATTACTGATGATGGGAGATTTCAATTGAAGAAATTTTCCTCAACCACGGAATGCGACTACTTCCCAAACGAAAAGAAACGAAAATATGGAAGGAAAGTGAAAACAACTGTCACTAAAAAAAAAAAGAAAAGCAGAAAGAAAGGCAGATAGAAGACCACACATCTGCATGAAAAAATCTCCGAGCTTTAATTTTACCATGAAGGCACCACGGTGCGCCACGGGGCTCGAGCGCCAGCGTCATGCACGTACCGGAGTACTCAACGCTTATTTTCATAAATTAAAACATTGAATCCCACTTTCTAATCTACATAGTCTTATAGGAAAAAACATGAGCTTTTTTTTAAGACAAAAAAAACAACAAAAAACCTGTCTCATTTCGAAAAAAAATTCAAATTTATTTATGACCTTCATTTTTGAAGGTCAAATATTCATTTTTTGAAAAAATGCGTAGAACCAATCTAAAGACCGTCAAAAACCCTATTGAAACTGTTCTAGATGAAATTTTTTTCATCGCTATTAGAAGAGTTAAAAATCGCCGAAATAGACGATATCCACGAAAATCCCAAAACATTCACCCCCTCCCCCTCGGTCAATACTTATCCGAAAGACAAATTTTTTCCCCCATAAACTACTATCCAATAGCAAAACACTTTGCCTAAGTTTAACTTAGATCGGACAACTTTGAAATGACGCATATATGCGTTACAATGCGAAATCGGCGAAGTTACTCCTCACAGAAGTAAGGCTTACTACACGAATAGTAACTCTTCATCTCGCTGAGTGTGACGTTTACTAAGTGGTGCATTCCATCCTACTATCTGAAATTTTTTATCCTAATCTTTTAAAAAGTCAGTTTATCCTACCAGAACACAAAATAGTAATTTTAACAAAATCCACCTAAGAAAAGCTGCGCTTCAATTTAAAATAATTGGAGTTAATGGTTTAGAGAGTTCTTCTAACGATCCACTTTTTACCGTGATGATATAAATAAAATATAATATTTATATTATAGCCCCATCAGACTTAAAGACAATAATAGGACCTACGCACATTTAAAACAAATGTTCCTATTCAACTTTTATACAATCTCAATTCATTTTCCTTGTCAAACAGAAATATTATTCATTGAACTAATTCACTGAACTAATTCCTTTCATTAAAAACACTTCTATTTATAGGTTTTTTATTATTCGTCTTTGACTTCATTTTTTTCACAACCTTGATGATCTTTAACATAAATAAGTACAATATTAAAATTCATCTCGTACATAGCGGAGTTTTTTCACGCGCAGTGTTTTTGTTGTGATATGAATTTATTTTTTAATAAGTTAAGGTCTTTTAAAGTTGAAATTTGTTGATTATGATAAGATGATTGACAATTATGATGACGATCATGATAAAATTACACTTTCATGGTAAAAACCAATTTTTTAATGTTTTTATAACTTACAATTTGATCAGATTTAGTTCTGCAAAAATGGTCTGAATTTCTGAATTGAGACCCAGGTTGAGACATATTCTACTGATTTAATATCGAGACTTTTATGATTTTTAATGCTTTGAATTTCCAAATTTTTCGAAGAGTAAATCTTCGAAAGTCAGAACAAAGGAATTATAGATGCGAAATAAAGATTTAAAGCTTTACAATTTGACATCTCTTGAAACTGAAAATTGAAATTAAGCATTAAGCATTAAACATAACAAATTTTAGACTGGAATAATCTAAAAGGATAGTTTCAAATTATCACCAAGGTCTTATGTTCATAACCCGTGGAATTGTGGGAGTTTGAAATGCAAGCATTAAATTTCAGTCTTTCAATAGGTCAGTCTTAGGTTAAAAACATTTAAAAATGTTAAACATTAATCTGCGTGAAAATGTCATGAAAAATCTATTATTAATTTTTCTGCCTTCTTAAAGCTATTACCTGAATTCAAACACTGATTTTAATTTCCACGAATTTTTTTTTTATTATAACTGGTAAACAAGAGGGCGAAAATGGCATAATTTGTTTAATACTTTAATAAAATATTACTACAATTATTATTATATTATTATATTTATATTATTATATTATGTATGTATTATATCTATGTTATGTATTATTATATTAGTATATTATTAATACAATATGCTTTTGAAATGATCATAAGAACAATGAAAAATAATCTGCGCACTGTGCTCTCGACTCGTTTCGCTCGCAAGTTTGAGCGCGCCTAGGGCGCGCGACTGTTGGTTCTCGCGCTTCGCTTTCGATAATGTATTTACCTCGCACTCCGCACTCGTTCATTGTATTTTCCCCACATCTGTGCACAGACCTTTTGAAATTAAAGGTCAAAGCATCGACAACTGTAATTTGGTGATTGTGAAAAATCTTTTGTTAAAGCTCCTTCGTCTTTAACGGACACATTCTCATCATGTGTCTCGTGCTTCGTACTCGATTTTGTCCGAAATGCGAACTTTTCTACAGTATGTTCAACATTATTATAATAATTGTATATTACATTTGTTTCTGTACCACGGCTTGGGATTGCTTATTCAGATATTGCAATATAAAGTACAAATTTTATTTATCATGATTACTTTAATATTTGTTTCTTATTTTGCAATAAAATTTATTCTCAACTACCATGAAAAATTTATCATTTCGATAAATTTTTATATTATTACAATTCATAATATGCATTGGTATTGAAATATATGTATTGTCATTGTCTTGTTTTTAATTGAAAAAAATTGCGCATCCTATAAGAAAAAAACAATTTTATTGCATTTTGTGTCGTTTTTCCATAAAGTCAAGTTGTTTATTTTCAATGTAATTTTTTATGATTCAAACTAAAAATACACATCCTAGCGTAAAGTGGTTTTCAGCAAATTTGCAATAGCTATAATTTAGGCGACAAATTTTGTTAAATAAAATGTTATTGTAGCTTGTGTCCTTTTTCCAAAAAGGTAATTTTTTCATTTTTATAACAAGAGTTTATAAAAAATTTATAGATTTTTGTTGGTTGAACAACTTTTGTCTTTTCATTTTTCTTTCGTACGTTGTGCCGTTTACCAACAAATTTCATTTTTTATCTTTAGTGTTATTTTTTACGATTAAACCAAAAACTAAGCATCCTATCAAAAAATTATTAATGACAAATTTGTACCTCTTGTTTGGATGAGCAACTTTTGTCAATTCATTTTTTTCATAGTTTGTGTCGTTTGTCCAAAAATTAAATTTGTTATTTTTTAATGTTTTTTTTACGAATAAAACAAAAACCTCGCATCCTATCAAAATATAATTAATAACCAATTTGTAGCTCTTTTTTTGGGTGAACAACTTTTGTCAAATTATTTTTACATTCTCATTCATGAGAGTGTACTGTAATCGTTTAAATTTTCGATCTCTAGTTTTTATGAGGGGTTTGAATCACAGTTTTTTATTTGCGCGCTCAAACCTGACGCATTTTCAGGGCAGCTGAGAATGAAAATTATTGCAAAATAAGAAGCAAATATTAAAGTCATAATGAAAAATAAAATGTGTGAATTATTTTACTATATTTGAATAAGCAGTACCAGATCGAGGTACAGAAATAAATATAATATACATTTGATATAATAGTTTTGAACATAATGTCGAAAAGTTCACATTTTTGACAAAATCGAGTGCGAAGCACGATATACGTGATAAGAATGTGTCCGTTAAAGCTGAAGGAGCTTTAACAAAAGAGAATTCACAATCATCAAATTATATTGGTTGATGCTTTGACGTTTAATTTTAAAAGGTCTGTGCACAAATGTGGGAAAAATACAAAGACCGAGCGCATAGCGCGAGGTAAATACGTGATCGAGCGCGAAGCATGAGAACCAACAGTTGCGCGCCTACGGCGCGCTCAAATTTGCAAGCCGCGGGCGCAGCGCGCGATGAGAATGTGCCCGCACGGCGGGCATTTTTTTTTCGTAGCTTGCGTCGTTTGTCCAACAGTTTTTAATTTTTGGTTTATTTTTAATGCTGCTTTTTTACAATTCTTGCCTATGCATCTTTTTTCGGATCTTGTATAGTTTGACCGAAAAATGGAATTTTTGACTTTTCATTATTTTTTTGTGCGATCAAAATCTGAATTTTCGACTTTTCAAGAGAATTCAAAAGGTTGCTTTGATAATTTTGCAGGGTGTTCAAAAATCAACGTTTTTCTCCTCTTGACATTTTTTCATATCGTGGGTTGTTTGGCTTTAAATTTTCATTTTCATTTGTTTTTTTGAATTTTCTAAATGCTGTAACTCTGGTAATTTGTTTTTTATCAAAAAAGACTAACTTTTTGAACTTTTATTCAAAATGGCTGGCTAACGAACTTGACCTTCATTTCAGGGCAGTAAAAGAGTATACCAAAGGGCGATCCAATATGTCAATTCTTTCGGAAGTTGTCGTGCTCAAAGGCAGTAATACATACATACATATATGCATGCATCCATACATATAGCATACATACATACAGCAAAAACAGAATTTGAGTTATCGAGAGGAGGGGTTTTGTTAATCTTTTTATAAATAATTGTTCAGTGTTGAATATATTTTGCAATGTAGACAGTAATTAAGTAATTAGTTTCAAATGTTTGCTTGTTGTTTTAATTGTTTGGTTCGAATTACTTGCAATTAGTTTTTGATGTTATGCTCTTTTCGAATTTTCACTAATTGGAAAGTTCTCTCATTGAAACAAATCTGTAATTAAATCTTATTAATTGAGTTTCTTACATTAATTGTTTCGGATTGGAAGACGAGCTTAATACTTCAAATTTTCCTTATTTCACGTTTTCAATGTTTACAATGGTAGTGCATTTTTTCAATTTATAGTTTTAGTCTTGAGTTCATTGTTTTACTTTTAATCAAGGGACTATCTTTCATCACACACCTCGTCCCCCTTTCCACTTTTAAATAAAAAATGGAATTGTAGAAAAGCAGTAAATTTTTATGTCCTCATGTCAATCAGGAAAAGCACATTTCACACATTTCATATCATAAATTGCTAGATGAAACACGAGTTTATATTTTATGTTCATTCCAAGGTTGTATTGAATTTTACGATTCAGCTATGATGGTGACCTTTCTGAAGTGTCTATAAATGTTCAAATGAACGAATTAACCATTTTTTCAGTTTAACCTTCAGAATTTAGAGGAAAGTTCCCTAAAACGGGCCAATTCCTAAAACTGGCCCGCCTCAATATTTTCCTATGAAACAATTAAAATATTTATCAGTTACGTACATGAACTTTTGAAGGCCAATGAAGGATGGTAGTCCATAAGGGGATAAGACACAACATGACAATTTTATAGGGGAGCATAAAACATTATCTAAAATCCAAAGTGTAAAGAATAAAAGTTTTCTTCCTATCGTGAGATATTAAGTTTATGAATGCCAGTGAAAAAGGTTTTATCTAAAAAAAGTCAGCCAATTCCGTATAAATCATCCAAGAATTTTGGGGATGGAATTTCACAGCTTTTGAAAATAGGCTTTAAGTCGTGACTTAAAATCAGATTAAAATTTTGTTTACAGAAATAAAAACATGATTTTCAGATACGAGGGTGCTGAATACGGAAAACAAAGTTCGATCGAAAAAACTGTTTGACTTCCGAGAAAATGAAGATTTACTTAAGAGACTTACTTGAGACTTACTTGAGACTTACTTACTTAAGAGTATCGTTATAACCATCATGAGTTTTTGACTCGACAAAAAGTCGTTAACCGTAATTTGTAACAAAATGTAGTTTAATAATTGCATAATCTCAAGGAAATTTTTCTATACGATTTTTAAAGGTTATACCGGAAATGATACGTTATCAAATTTAAAAAAAATTTGTTTACAATTTTAAACTTTTAACAAATTTACATGATACAAAAAATTTCAAAGATACTAAAATAACTCAACATAGTCTTCAGCGGTTTTTCTTCTCTTTCTATATAATAGAATAAGCCTTGAAAAGGACCTGAAATTACAGGTTGAAACATGTCGGCAAATTTTAGGTAATAACAAAATTTTTAACACCAAAAGAAGCGGAATAGGCCTCAATGAACATTATTTATTTACTTATTTATTTAATAAAGACTTGCTGTGACGAGATCGCAGTGTGACAAACGATTTTTCTCATCGAAGAACACGAAAAAAAATGTATATAGCTGTGCCAACGATATTTATTCCTAATCTGACCACAAGTATTGTTATGAATGAAGCAATGATATTGGCAATATATTTCAAATAGGGATTTGCAGCAAAATTTATTTTGATTATTATTATTATTTTTATCATTGAACGACATTTTTAAATCCTTAAAGCAAATACATTATATAGCTGAAATCTAAATTTTGGAAGTCTGAATATAGCGCTAATTAAATAGGAATAATTTTGACAATGGTATGGAATTTATAATTCATTTTAAATTTACGTTAAAATTCTAAAGATTAAATAGGTCAATTTGAAATAAAAATAAGTGGAATTAATAGCAGGACTGTTTAAAAAGTTTGCATACTTTTCCAAAACTTAGATTACAACTTATATCATATCTCCGACTCTCTCACTAACTAAAAATTCCATATGATGTTTCAATTTCTAATTACATTTGAAATTCACGAAGTCACATAGTTTATTCAAAAACATGAAAATTTATGAATCGGGGATACAGTTGGCTGGTTCAAAAATAAAAATGATTTTTTTTCGAATATATTTTAGTTTTGTTGATTTTATTTTTCAGTATTTTTCTGTTTAAATTATAAATTTTTTCCGTTCAGTTGAAAATAGTGAAACTTACACATTTTTTAAATAAAAACATAGATTAGTATGAATGAACTTCGTTACTGAATGAAACCGAACATAGTTTGCAGAAAGTGTTTATTTTTCGAGAAAATGAAAACCGAAAATTGAGGTAGGATACGACTATATACTCGCCTTTAAATAATATCAGAAAAGATTTTTATGTACAACGATTTTAATGTTGATTGGTAACTTTTCGCTATCCGACTGTGCTATACGGTAGCGAGACATGGACCTATTAAGAAAAGGATAGGAGTAAAATGAACGCGATTGGCATGAAACCTCTGTGCACAATTTTCGGGAAATGGACAAAGTAAGAAACGAAATGATCCTCAAAGAATATGGTGCAAAAGAGACAATAGTTGACACATGGGAAAGAAATCAGTTAAGATGGTTCGGACATGTTGAAAGAATGAAATATGAACGTCTAACGAAACAAGTTTATAAAGGTAAAGTAAATGGCAGTATGCCCAGAGGCAGACCGCGGAAAGAATGGTTAGAATGTGTAAATGAGGCCTTAATCCGGAAAGACATAAGAAGCCACAGAAACAGGAGAGCTTGCATGAAAAAATGCATGGGCGTGAAGGAAGCTAGAGAAGTATGCCAGCACAGAAAAGTGCGGCGACAAATAGTTTATAAAAATAATGTGAGTAGAGTGAATGACGCCTGAAACAAAAGACCTTGAATACTAATGGGCCCGAGTGGGGAACCACACAAAACAACCTTGTGAAGCTCTTCACTTTGGGTGATCGCTAGAGAGATTGATCAGCAACCTGGGTCGGAGCAGTTTTGCGGAACGAACGTATTATTTAAATAAATAACACGAAACTTCTAGATCGATCTAAAAAATCTATACCTTCTTCCAAACACTAATATTTTCCAACCGAGCGAGTCACGCTTACCCCGAAAGGGAAATGGCTTAATGGTATAATAAAAATTTTTTTATGAAACTGTAGGAATGTGAATTACGTTAGGAAAAGTTATGAAAGATAAAGCAAAATAATTATTTGCCTTTCAAATGGCACGTGTACTTGCATGGGGGACAAGAGACACGAAGTATGTCTATTACCCCCTCATTGTTTGCCACACCCTCAATTACTATTCTAAAAAAAAAACGATTTCGAAAAAATCCTTTTAACACAATTCGCATCTCATTTTTTTTAGAATTTTCTATCAAATAAACCGATTTTCGGGAAAATGTTCGTTACCCCCTTATGGTCTGCCACCCTTCAAATATCAAGTTATAATGTTAGCAGTTGCTTTCACTTCTACGATTACTCAAAATACTTAGGCAACTTTCCCCAAAAGTCATTCGAAATTTGCGCTTTATATGCTTCCTTACCTTTGTGAGTGCCTGTGTGTTTCCCAGAGCTTTCGAGCTTGTGAAGTGCCAACTTGTAGGCTTCGGCGCGAGCTTCAAGCTCTTCTTTGAGGGCCACTGGTAGCGGGACGAGATTTTGTGAGGTAGAGCTTTCCGTGCCGGAAGTCTGATTTGAAGGGACCAAACCATGTTTACCGAGACCCTCGACAGCTCTTTCCAAAGCTCTTCTTCTCAAGGCGAGAGCGCTTTTTGAACTGGGTGATATCTGGTAGAGAACTCCTAGGAGTTTGCTCCAAATTCTGAGGTGAAAGTGATCCTGGGCTGAGGAGATCAGGTTCACGACCTTCCACAGTACCTGTTCGACCCTAAAAATTTTAGTATCCTCGAAATGGAGATCGATTAATCTGCAATATAGAGCCTCTAAGAGAGCCAGACTGTGGGGGAGAGTTTCGATCAGAAGGTCTATAGGAATATCTGGCAAAGCAGCCCTTAAAGTGTAATGTGGCAGTCTCATGAGGAATCCTGCTGCTTCTCTGTACTGTCTGCCCTCGTATAACCTTAGTAATCTGAAACGAGAAGATGTGCTTAATACTTGGTGTTAATGCCTCAGCCGTGATTCCTCTTGGAATTGTAATTGTAGCAGACTTTAGTGAAATATTAGTAGGTGACTGACTACTCTGAAAATTGCGAAGAAATAAAAAGCACGTTATCCAATTAATTTATTTTCTACATTGTTAAAAATGTGTGTTCCTAAAGTTGAATTTCTTCTTTATTATGTATTGTAATTTTACAATACCTCATAGCTTCATGTATTGAAACTTTACGATACCGCGATTGTAGGTTTACATTATACATTTGAATTCTAAAATTGCATATAGGGTAGATGGGGCAAGCGTCGTGCAGTTAACATTCATAGCTCTGTATAAAATTAATAAGACGTGAAATTTATTTTTTATTTACGTTTCATGCGGTTTCATGCTCGCCGACAGATTTTTTCATGGTCCAGCGTATACAATTTTGAAGTCTTAATTTATAAAATAGATTTCCCGTTGATCAATATTATGAGAAAATGTCCAAATATTACGATTTTCTCAGAGGCTGGGGTTACCCGATACTCCTTTGAATAACCTTTTTTGGTCCTCAAGTAAATTGCTTTTGTTCCTGTCTAATATGATTATTCTTTGAATATCTGCTTTGGAGTTGTTAGTAAAAGCACTAATGTTATAATTAACGTTTTATGTTGCTACTTCGATAGATACCGGCTAGTTTATTGATAAAAAGGCTTAAGTGGTCGGTACTACCCCATTCTCCTCTCAAAGTTCTATAAATTTAACCATGTTGTGTTTCTTACTTTAAAAATATATATGACCCTATTATAACAGTTTATTTATAAATGAAAATTACATCTAAAAATATGATTTGATTAAAAATAAGTTCTTTTGTCCAAACTAATTTGCAATTTGCGTGTAAAATATTTTATTTCCAGCTCTCGCCTTACGAGAAATTTAATTTATACCTTCTCGTTATATGACATCTTGAACATTTTCGTAGATACTATCTGAACCCTCGTTGCAAGTTATTATGAAATATTTCTTTCCTTAGTTAAAAGAAAAATACATGTACCTCTGAGATAAAAAATCCGATTAACCGATAGTAACTATAACTTTTAATCATAAAGTATATCTCAAACTTTTGTAATTACTGACAAGTATGTAGTGATTAAATACCCTGTCTAATTTGTTATACTATTTTTAAAACTATACAATACACTACTTCCGCTTTTATGAAAAATTTTCAGTTGCAAATAATAATCAGTTTATATTAAATACTTTAAATCGCATGTAACTAAGATTTCATAAGGAATGCAAACATAAGCACAATTTTTTACTCACCTTCTGAGAGCCATTCGAGGATTGGATCCCTCATCTTCAGAAGACCACACGTGACCAACTTGAAATTGCGACCCGGGGCCCCATATTAGTCTCTGAACAGGATTCCTGGGCCTTTCGGGCCTTATCCTTTCGCACGAATTAAGGCTCAGCAGCGGCGTAGTTCTTCTGCTCATTTTTTATGTTTTACTTCCTTCCGTCTCTACTACCTCTACTCTTTCCTCTCACCCTTCCTCTTTTCCTTCTTTATTTTTTTCCGTTTTTTATCCCTATTCTTCTTTTTTTAATTTGCAAGCCTCCAACACTTCCTTCCTGGCCCTCGGGTTTCGTGTCGCAGATCGACCTACAGCTTCAGGACATTGGCCCACTTCCCCATAAACAACTTACCGCGGATTATTCGCATGACACGTGCCACCTTTCTTTCTCTCAGGCTATATTTTTCTTTTCATCCATGCGTGCGAATCTTTTATTCTCGTTTCTCCTCTTCTCTTAAAGTTCAATAAAAATCTAGAATCGTTTCTTCTTTTCTAATCCTCTCGTTTTTATGAGATCAAAGTCAGATTTTAGATATTATGTAGATTTAGATTATTTTTTTACTATTTGTTAGTTTTTTTTTCTCTATCTTTCGAGCTTGCAAATCTTTAAATTAATATTAACACTTAAAGCACTTTTTTCAGTTACGAAACACAATTAACTTCTGTTTTTCGTACAGAACACTATTTTTTTCGTAAAAGTTTCTTCGTTGTATAATTATCTATTAAAATATTATTTTTCTTGTTTTTTGTTCACCCTTTGGAGGTACGTTGACCTCAATCGATGCTCACGAGCGATCTTGATCTTGACTCTCTCCTGGGCAGGTGCTGGTACATAATCTCGAAGGCTTTCATCTTAGTCCCAGATCCTCCTTTTAGCTTATTAAGTAATTAAGCGGAAGGACTTCAGCGATGTTTATAGCGAGTTTCACTCTTTTGAAACTTACTTAACGATAATTACTCTGCGAATCTCAGCAACCCCAGGCACGTTGATCTCAAGCGGAAGTTTTATAATTGTTTGACGGAAGCGCAGCTTCCGGGGTCGCTCGTCTCGCAGCTTAGGATTCACCATAGAGGAAACACACTATGACTCTGACTTAAAACCTCGTGATAAATTGCACTAACAAACACAGCCCCGAAACGCGAAAAACGGGGATTTGTCGGAAAATTAATCGCAGAAAGATGCTAATAAACTGGAGGACAGTTTGATCAACTGCAAAACTATGCAATTTCCGTTTTCTTCCTTTATCTCTCTTATTTTATTTCATTTATTTGATTAATCCTCTTCTTGTCTTAAATTCTTCACTGACTTGTAAATTTCTCAATTCAAGACACTCTACAACTCAGCTTTCGACGAACGAGTTCACTAATCACACTATCGAGTACCAATTGGTTTTCGACTGCAGCAAAAGTCTTAACCACGTGGGTAACAGTGGGCCCGTAAATTGAATTCGCGTTCGCAGAGTTTGCTTCGCGTAACAAGTCGCATTTCGACATGTCTAGAATCGACTGCGAAGACCTGGACCCCGAAATCAGCGAGGTTCGAAAGTAAGCGGAGAGATGTGGGACCGTCAGAGAAAAGTGGGAGGGATAGGGGGCCTGTTGTGGCATAAGTGTATGAGAGAGAGAGAGAGAGAGAAGGGAAAAGGGTGGGGAGAGAACGGGAAGAGAATATAATAGTACGGCCTGAGATGTGGTGGGGGTTGGAAAAAGCTGTCCCAAGAGGAAGAGACAAGAGCTGATGATCATGGAGACTGGAGAGGATGCATCACAAGGCCCCAAGTGTCTGCTGAAGATGCTGATGTCGACCTACTGTCCTGCATACCGTGTTCGACAACCTGCCGTGTGAAGTGATCGCATATCTAGACGCAATGACACGCACGTCCGCAGAGGATTGTCGGCAATAAGTCCTTCGCAATTGCTTCGCTTGGAATTTTATCGATGGTATTCAATTGATTGAGGGGGAAATGCGACTTATATTCGTGATTGATTGTGTGCTTACAAGGGGAAGCTACACCCTTCGGAATTTTGTTTGGATTCATACAGCTCCCAGTAATAGGTCAACTAAACTTGTAAAACGCTAAAGTAATAAAATGCTCTTTCCAGACATTCTCGAGAAAAATGGCTTTAAAGAATCCACGCACGTCACATGGACCACGATGCGACACTTTTCGAACTCACGGTTATATCAGGTGGTAGCGCTCCAAGTTTGTAACCGGAAAGTCTGGGCTCGATTCCTGCTGCATGTATTTTTTGTCAATTTTCTTTTTTCATTAAATTTTGTTTATCGCATTGACTATTTAGTTCATTTAAATTGATTCAAAAGATTAATTTTCAACCGACAATAATAATTTTGACCCAAACTAAGATAAAAGCGAATATCACCTAAACTAGAACCGGCCATAAGGACCCTTTTCATGCAGACGCTCACATTTATAGAACATTTTTAAAAATGTAGTAAACATTTGTTATTATGTGACTATTTAATTAACAATAAGAAAATATAAATTTAAAACTAATTAAATTAGAAATCAGAAAGAGAAAGCATTCAAGATTCATCAACTCTAAATTAAAGAAATTTAAAAAGAACAATATTTATTTATCAAATTTTTAAAAATTGTTATGCATTACTAGTGTAATTATTGTTATCGACTATGGTAGACTGCAGTTATGAACGTTATGCTGCCTCCATTTAAAGTAATTAGAAAAAACTTTAAAGCTTTAAATTGAACAAATTTGTAATTTAAAAAGGTTAATGTTATAACAATAGAAGCTGATGACTAGTGCTTAAAAATAAACAGTGTCTAATGCGAATCACTTGAAAGTGCAAATCTTGAAACTGAAAGATCGTACAGTGTTCATAATTACCAGTTTGAAATTAAAAGAATTGAAATTGAACAACTTTAAATTCAAATGTTAATTAATTTACAATTTCGAATTAAAATAGGTATTTCAACATTGAATCAAGCATTCATAATACTGGTGATAAAAAATTGTAATCCGTTCATATTTGAAAAATCATAACATGAAAGTTGTAAACATTACGTCTAGTCGTCCCGATAAATATTGGTGAAGCTGGAAAAGTGGTTTTACACAGTCGTTCCGAAATTTCAAGATGACTGGCCACACGAATGGGATATATTTGACTACTCATCGCGAATTTTAGGAAGACGAGACACTCCGTTATTAAAAATAAACAATTCAAAATCTGATGCCTCAATATTAAAATTTTTACAATTTAATAACAAATATAAAATTGAAAATTTCGAGCTAATAAAAATTGAACAATTTGAAATTTGAACGATTAGATGAAAACCGACTAACTAAAATTTTACACAAAACCAATACCTTTTGATTAGGATGAGAATGTAAACATTGAAAACTGCAGTATTTAAAACTAAGCAAACTTAAAATATTTCAAATCGAAAAATTTTGATCATTTTTGTATTAAAATATTCAGATTCCATTTTACATACTAAGCGTTAAAAATGACCAATCTTAAGGTAAATGATAAAAATGCATTCATGATGAAAAATTTTTAATTCATTAGTGGATTGTGGCATTTGGTAAAAGAGAACATCCTTGCAAAAAGTATTGAACTGAGTTGATTGTTTGGGTACTTTTTTCAATAAGATTTTTAAAATTTAATTAGCTGCTAACTAGAATGAAAATATTTAAAATGCCTTTATGAATATAGAAAAATATTGTTTTTAATTGGTACGAAATATAGATACTCATTATTATTCTTATCGATGCTAATTATTCAATTATACGTCCCTACCTGACGGTTTAGACTAACATGCCCGTTATTTGATACTAGAATAATAATAATAATCAAAAGCAAACAATATGGAATCGATTTTCTGGCTTACAATTACTCACAGTACGTACGTGAGAGTCGATATAATTGATAATCATTAAATTTTTCAAAAGGTTTACTGATTTGCAATATGCTAGAAGCAGATTAGATGTGGAAATGTTAAGTAATTCAGTGCAACTTCTGTATTAACAGTTTGGAATTTAAATTGGGCTCAACATTCAAATGTTGATACTTATTTATTATCGCGCAAAATCTGCTTCATCTCAAGACAACCTTATCTTCCATGATAAAAATCACGTGAAGTTGGTATAATGGGCTTTCTTAGCGGTGTCTTTTCTACTGGAAAAGTGGCTTTCGCTTCCCTACGAATGAAAGTGTAACCTTACAGCATCATCGTGTGAACTGAGGGTGCGTTCCTCGAGGGTGAAATGTCTTATTATTTTTTGGTAGTACGGGTGAAATATATCCAAAGCTTTTTCCTACCGACATCTTTATTCTTGCATCATCAATATCTAAAATGAAAAATACTGTCCAATTTGAAAGCTGACATCTCAATCATAATTTTATATCTGTTTGAAAAAAATGTTGCCAACAGTGGTGAATAATTTGTTTAAAACATATTACAGTGAAGTAATAGTAAAGCATTTATTTACGATCCATTGCCCATATATTTATCATAAAAGACACATATTCACATATTCATCATAATTTTGTTTTTGAATTCTCGACTTTGATCCGGCATATGAGGCTTTGCAGAGGGACTCGTATCAGTTCGAAACGTCGACGATATGTAATGGATCATAAATTAACACTTTCAACCGTCAAGCCGTAAATGTTTTTTACCATATGACAGTAAACCTCAAAGTTATTTTTTATTACAAAATGGGATAAGAACGCTGCAGATTGACATGAATATATATCCGTAGAGTTCTCTATGAAGTTTACAAAGATATATTTTGGGTAATTTTCCGCTTAAGAGTATCACATTTAATTTTAAATTGATCCTCCTGCAAGGTGCAAAATTTAATTTTTTTAAAAATTTTCTATTAAGATTGCAAATGCCAGTTTGAAATCATGAGGTTCAATTTGCGAACGGAGTCCTGATCGCTTTTCATTTCAACATTTCAGTTTCTTCGAGCTTTTCCGTTGTTGCCATCACTGACGAGTGAGCGCAAAGAGGATTTTGTCCCAACTTAAGAGCAAATAGAACGAGTTAAAGGTTTAAAGGCTATTTTACGGTTAGTGGGACTCGAAGCCTGAATTCAATTTAGAAAATTGTAATTTGCTCGAGATAGTCACTTTTATTTGCCAAGAGACTTGTGTGCTAGATTGTATCGCTTTGTAGAGTGTTCAGGGTAGTACAAATGCATTGAAGATAAAGGCAGGGACTTAAAAAAAAAATTACTTGCATTAAATATATATTTGAAAACTCATTATGAGGCTGGTTATTATATTTAGTATCTATTTGTGGACACTGAACATGATAAATACATTCGAGATGATTCCTCAATAAATTAAACAAATTTTGTATCGCAAAAACACCAGAGATATAAGAAAAATTCGAATAGGATCATAGAGAGGAAACCATCTAGCTGGTTATATCTAATATTATCGATTTATTGAATCTATTTGCTTGAATTTATGCAGTTTTCATATCATGTTGAACACTTTAGTATAAAACATACGGATTTTAATTTGTATATTTTGAAGGTTACAAAATTTTCAAAGCGCAATTTTAGAGGAATAGAATTTTTCGAGAATCAAGTCGAGCCCTAAAAATTCTACAACCATGTATAAATTATTTGCTGTTTTGAAAAAATGAATTTATCATGTCTTGTCCGCTTCCCCTATGGAAAAATTTTCTGTTGCTGGCCCGGCCCAGACAAGACCGTCTTGTTTCTAGTCTTGACGCTGACGAGATGGTCTGGCCTTGGCCTGGCCAAGAGTGAAACATTTTTTTTTGCTAGCCATATGGTCAGCCGCTGGCCAAAACTAAATCAGGCCAGACTGTCAAGGTGATAAGAAAAAAAGTCTTTAAAGGAAAAATTTGCTGATCGAACTTATAACTTTTTTTCTTTTGAGATAGCTGAGCAATGCCAGTCCTGGATCAGACCTTCCAGACTATGCGGTCTAGATAAAGTCAAACCTGGGCAAGAATAGCGCCAGACCTGGGCCAGATCAGATCTTCTAGACTGCGAGCAGTCTAGATAAAGCCAGACCTGAGCTTGACCTGACACCAGATTGCCATGAAATTATCCCAAATGGGTTATTCCTTGCTTGACAATGTGAATAAATTTTAATTTCAGAACTTTTTCAAACTCGATCGATGCAGCTCAGCCCTCCAAAGTAAGCTGCAAACGTAAACTGAAAGTTTTAATAATTCTCTTTGTACATAGGAGCACCTAAAAGAAAGTTTTTAAGTTGAGTATAATCTTATGCTGATTTTCTGAAAGAGTGAAAGTAATTGATTTAAAAAATTGACAAATTGTAAAAGCGTCTATTGTAAAAAAATAAAAGTCTCGAGCCGTAAAAGTTTGAAAACGAAATGAGAAAAAATCGAGGAATCCTGTTTCCTAGCTCTCGGAACGCATGACATATTTACAGAGAAAAGTGAAAAGGATTTTCTCCTTTGGCTCTTATATACCTCGTGTATGAATGCATCTTCTGATGAAGCTATAATTTATTAAACAGTGAAACTGTATATTTCAATTGACATTTTCTATTTGTCATCCCTTCACGAGTTAGACACCTTCGCCTGACATAATTACTTTCTATATATTCAGCACTTTATCCCCTGACTTTCGCTCGCGCAAAAGCATTATGCTGAGATTAATATGATTAATTAATAGATATTTTACTAATAAGTGTTGCATGAATGTAACCAATATTTCAATTTTAAATTATTATGGTCCTGATTCAAATATTTGTTTTATTGATCGCCAAAAGATTCTAATTGATTTATTTGGAATGCTTTAAACTCAAAATTTTATTTTATTTTGACAGTCTCAAATTTAAGTTTAGTTTTGGCAATCACATTTTTAATGTTAAATTTTTCCGTTTTAATTTTGAAATTGATACATTTTTAAAATTCGAATTATGTTTTGAACACGTTGAAAAAAATAAAAAGGTAGGAAATGGCAAAACAAATTTTTTGTAATAATATTTTCAAAAGGAGCTCTAAAAAAGTTGTTTCTCTTACCACTTGCAATTTTAATACACGTGGAAAGATTAAAATGATAATATTATCTGATGTTTGCTCAGCAGTTTGTATAGCTGAAATTACTTTTTCTTCTCGACGGTAAATCGCTCGGTATTATGGTCACGAATATTTACGAGTAGCATTATGTGCAGTATAGGAAGTGGTGGAAAAGGTATACGTCCTTAGGAACATAATACGAGGATCGCAAATATATATCTAAGGATACTCGTCATTTGGTGACATCCCGGCATCCGTTTACCATTGCTCTTATCTGATGAGTGCTCGACTTTTCCACTGAAAAAAATGCTGCAAAAAATTCGGTTTGAACAAATATTTATCCTATCACAGTAAATTCCAGTAGATCAATTTTATCCCGAAATTGGATCAAAGTGATATGCAATGCTTTTATACAGATTTTTCATTTTTTATTTGATCAGAAAATTGCGCATCAGAATGATCCGATTCTCAAGATCAATAATTGCTTTTCATAAAAATTGTAATAAGTAGCAACTGTGGGGTGTCAGTTGTTATGTCACGACCAAGTCATGCCCATTGAAATTTGGAAATTACTTAGCTTTCATAGAAATTTTCTCTATTGGTTTGAACAAAAAATCATCAAGTTTCGACGAATAACACAGTCACACAACAAAAAATGTTTTTCTAGCCTGGGGGTCAGACCATTTTTAGTATATGTTTTTAGGGTCGCTGGAACCGAATCCGAAGTCCATTTCAACCCATTGTGTGAGGTTTTTGACATAACCTTGAAAAAAAAATTATAATCCGAGCCCAATTAGCCCGTTATACCTAATATATTGCATCCCATAACCCCTTAAACCTACCTGTCATTTGTTATTCGTTATTTATAATTTTTAGGGTTCTGTGGTTATTGGAATTTTAGGTTATAGGGTAAAGAGGTTATGGGATCAAGGGGGAAGGAGTCGAATGGTTATGGGGTTAGCAGATCATGCGGTTCAACATATTATATATAACGGGCGAATTGGGCTTGATTTATAAGATTATTTTAAAGGATATGCCAAAAACCTGACATGATGGAGTGAAATGGACTTCGGATTCGGTTTCAGCGACTCCAAAAGCATATAGTAAAAATGGCCTGACCCACAGGACAAAAAACTTTTTTTTTATGTGGCTGTGTAATTGAACTACGTAAATCTAAAGGAGCCATTTTTAAAGGTCAAAAAATCATTTCGAGAGCTATAGAGATTTATAGCCTAATGTAGAAAATTTGGAATTTTTCTTCCAACCTGAAATTCAAAATTTTCTAAAACATTCCTTGTTCGTCCTAAAAGCATGTTATAAATCTTCCAGGAGTAGGAGTCGGAATTACTAAAATCTAAAAAAACGCTTTGGGAAAGACCGCAATTAATTTCCAGAGTTGAAAATTCGCCTTTTTGGCTTTAAAATTCAACTTTTTCTAAAAATTTAATCGCTTTCGTTGAAAAGTCTACTATCATATTTTTGGTTGAGAATTAATCTGCTAGGCCATCTCGTACTTGGTTGACAATTCATGCATTTTGTTGAGAATTTGAATTGTTTGGTAGAAATAAAATCTTCTTGGATAAAAATGTATCTTTTTAATGATAATTTAATTGCTTGTTTGAAAGTTAAACTCCTTTATTAAAAACTATTTTTTTGTGGTTGATGATTCATCATTTTATAAACTTAAGAAACGAACATACATATAAAATATAAACTCTGTCAATTAAATAAACGTAGAATCTTCATGCATGTTTTTTAGAAAATAAAATGTGTTAATAACAATAAGTATTCAATTTTACAGTAAATAAAATTTTATAATTTGTTCAGGGCCTAAAATGTTGTGTAGTCCGACACACTTATTTTCTAATTGTAAACAAATTTCCAGTTTTCTAACCTGATATTTTAAAAGTATCAAACATAAACTTCAATGTTTATTTAAACTTTAATTCTTCAATCTATAAATGATCAAAATTCATATTTATTTCTTTTCGGCCTAAGGGGCTACTATTACATTTTTGATCAAGAATTCATCTTTTTTGGTTAAATTTATATCTTTGTTTGAAAGTTTAAATATTTTATTGAAAATGGTTTTTTAAAAATGAAAAATAATTTTTAACTGGCAATTTAATTATCCTAATTGGTGAATCATCATTTTCGTTGAAAATTCATTTCTTTGGTTGAAAATTTAACTATTTTGTTAAAAAATATGTTTTTTAAGTTGAAAATTAATTTTCTTTAATGAAGATTTATTGCATTTTTGGTTGAAACTTTTTTTAGTTAAAAATTCAACTGTTTGGTTGAAAAGTTAACTATTTTGTTGAAAATAATTTTTTTTTCATTGGTGTTTCAACTATTTGGTTGAAAATTCATTTTTTTGGTTGATGATTCATCATCTTGATAGAAAATTAATCTTCATTGAAAATGTATCATTTTAGTTGAAAATTCGTCTTTTTTCTGGTTAAACTTACTTTTTTACTGAAAATGTAATTATTTAATTATCCCAGTTAAAGATTTATCATATAAGTTGAAAGTTCATCTCTTAGGTTGGAAATGTAACTATTTAAATGAAAATCCGTTTTTTTGCTAAAAATTCATTGTTTAACTGAAAATTATTAATCAAAAAAATAATAAACTATTCAAATTAAATCATTCTATTTTTGGTTGAAATTTATGTTTTTTCTTTCAAAATTGAATTCTTAAACTGATACTTGAACTATTTCATTTCTGGTTGAAAATTCAACAATTGGGTTGAAAATGGATTTTTTTAGCAAAAAATTCAACTATTTGTTGAAAATTCATGTATTTTGCTGAAAATTCAAGGTTTCCTAAAACATTTTCTGTTGGTCCGTGGAAGTTGTAAACCTTTCAGAAGTCGGAGTCGGAACTATGTTAATCTAAAGAAAAACTTTTAGAAATAAAAAACAATTTTTAGAGCTATTGATATTTATAGCCTAATATAGAAAAATTGTAATTTTTCGCCCACTTCAAAATTAAATATTTTCTAAAACATTGCTTTTATATTAAATATTATGCCGGTCATGACTTGCCTTCGGCTTTCAATGAAAAGTATAACAATTGCCTAGAGATCCTCAAGGGAGAGTTGAGACAATGTGTTATTTAAACCCTGTAAATTAATGTAAGTGAAATAATGAGTTTCCCAAAACTCAGGCGAAAAGTGCATCATTAATCAAGTTAATCCAAATTAAATTTTGCTTATAATATTACTCATATTCTAATATTCTATTGATTTTACCTCAAAAACCCGTGATGTTGCACTTGGTATCCAATTCTGTCGATTAATGTTTCGCAGCCACAATTCCCGAAGCTTTTCATTCTTTGGAAAAGCCTTCCAACGTACACTTTTCCCGCAACACGTGTTGCAATATGAAATTCAGCAAGTCACCATGTTTAATCTTTTCATCAACGTGCCTGTTAATAAATTGCGAACATTGCGAAAGTGCAAACACGGTCAACACGAGGGTTAACAACACCTCAATTACTCAATGACATTAACGTCATATTCGATTCATATCCGGACTCAAAACGATAACATTTTTTAATATAATATGACGTATGTATCAGAAATCAATAAAATCATGAAGTTTTACGTAAATTCAATGATTTTTCTAAAATTCAAACACTTTTTCCAAAATAACTATAATTCGAATTTTAGCGCCCCTGCGACAGTTTCCGATTCCGGTTCGTCTAAAGCACAGGTGAGGGAGTAAGCTGTCTCAACTTTCCCTTGAGGATATCTACAACTGCCACTCGAATGATAAGAATGAAGTTGTGTAAGAAATCATTTTGGATCCGCAAAAGTGGATCATTTTGATCTTAAGTTGATCATCAGAATGATATGCAACGGTTTGATATCCCAGGATTTACTGTGATGAGTCAGAAATTCTACTGACTTTTTTGTAATTTGAAAGTAAAGAGTAGAAAAAAGTTAAAGAGAACTAAATGGCAATAGAAAAAAGTGACCTAAATTTTTCTTCTAAACTCATTTTTCTCCCCGGAATAAAAAGGTTAAATCCACTTCGTTGTCTGTAACGTATAATATTTACGGAAGGTTAGTAAATCTGTTTCGGTCCGGAAATTTTTCTTTGCTCAACTTCTGCACGTGACATCCGATGATGAATTATAGCACCGTCAATGGTAGCACGGCAGGAAAAAGGACTGGATGGAATCAGTGTTTTTCAAGCGAGAGCTTAAAAGGTCTTTTACGTAATTTCATGACAGCAAAAAGGATCTTAAATCCGCTCGAGTCAAGTTTAATGTCATCATGATTTTACTCTTTGCCAAACAGTAAGGAAGATTCGCAGTGCAATTATTGCTCAAGACTCTCAAGAGTCTCAAGACTAAACCATTAGATCCAGTAGTATTTACCAAAGAACG
Source organism: Andricus grossulariae (assembly GCA_011634705.1). Taxonomy (NCBI): domain Eukaryota; kingdom Metazoa; phylum Arthropoda; class Insecta; order Hymenoptera; family Cynipidae; genus Andricus; species Andricus grossulariae. Next base: position 39,211,834 of record JAABKJ010000755.1, on the reverse strand, counting down.
AATCGATATAGAAACTGTAGAAAGCTTCTTAACAAGTGAAGATGATACAAATCCGCATTGGCGAGTTAGCGACGTTCAACTAACTGGAGAAAGTCTTCACAATCTTGACTCGACCTCTATTAATTTCACTCGAAGCTTATCGCAGATGTTTAATGTATATGCATTCGCACGAAAAGGAGAGCCATGTTCGTTACTGCGTTTTAGTCGAGATGAATCGCAGGAAATGCAATATTGCACTGAGCAAACTTGAAATTACATTGATACACTTGTTTCGCTTTAGAAGGTGAATGATTCCGATCGTGTTTTATTGAATGTAGGTCTTATGTTTTACAAATAGATCTGGTTCAGGATAAGAAGGAGAAGTGAAATTAAGTTTATCTGGAAATATAATTACTCAACAAGTAATGGATTAATGCTAGCCTCTTCTTGGAAGTATTTTAAATCATTGAAGCTGTTTCAAACACAAGTAATGACATGGATTTGATTAAAAATTATCATTGAAATTTAATATTTACTTTCCAAAAAAGTACGCATTTAACAGTCTTTAAAGAAAAAGTTAAAAATTAAATTTCTACAATTATGCTAATTCTATAATCTCCAGATAAAGATGGCGACAAAGATCAGATGACAATAATGTCTGTTCAAAATAAAGACCTTCATTGTTAAATAAAAAATAGTCACAAGAAAATACAAGAATGTACAGGGTAGAGACAATAATGGCAATTCTGTTGACCGGGAAAAACCTGAAAATGGCCGGGAATGTGATTCAGTGACTAGGATTTCTCTCTCGAATATGGCATTTGCAGAATATTTTATTACCCTAATTCTGAGTTGAAGCAGGGACTTTGTGAAAAAATCATAATTTCGACTTGGAATATGGAATATTCCAAATGAATTACTATTCTGGCTGGAACAGTGAATTATCCAAAAGAATTGTAATTCTAAGTTGGGACAGGGGATTTTAGTAAAAAATTGTAGCTTTTACTCTAAAAAGGGGAATTTTCTATAAAGATTTATAATTCTCAGGTGCGACAGAAAAAAAATAAAATAAATATAAAAAAGGCAGGTAGAGGATTTAAATTATCCTGATTTGGAACAGGGAACTTTTGAACAAAAAATTATAATTCTAGGTTGTGACATGAAATTTCAGTAAAGAAATATATTTTTGAATTTGGTACAGAGAATTTCCAGGACGAATTACAATTTTCACCTTGGGGCTGGGAATTTCAGGAAAGAAACATAATTTTGACAATTCTAATTTAGAAGAAGGGAATTTAAAAGAAAATCTTATTCCATGTCATAATTCATCATATTTTAAAACTTCCTTCTTCCAAATTTGGTAAAAGGGAGGTAACAAAAAAAAGGGGGAGCATAACAATTTCATTAGTTATAGTGAATATTCAATTTGTACCAGCAACTAAAAAATGGGTTGTCCCAACTGATAAAATAGCAGTTCCATAGCTTACAAAATAAAAAGTTGGGCCAAATAACCAATTTTTTCAGTGTGGAACTGGGTATTTCCGTAAAGAATTATAATTTAGAATTTGGACAGGGAATTTCCGTAACGAATGACAATTTAGACTTTGAGACAAGAAATTTTCATGAAGAATTGAAATTTAGACTTTGGGATAGGGACTTACCGTAAGCAATTATAATTTAGACTTTGAGACAGCTAATTTCCACGAAGAATTATAATTTTGACTTTTAAACAGGGAATTTTCCTAAAAAATTATTATTTGACTCGGAACAGAGAATTTTGGACATGGAATATTCAGATATTTTTATCTGTTCTAAGTTATTCGGGAAAAATTAACAATTGATTGGGAGAAACCCGGGAATTGACCGAAAATTTAAAATCATCCGAAATTTCGGGTCTGCTAGCCAAACTTATGAGAAAAATTGGACTAATCCCGAATTTCGGGACGACAAGATACATCGTTTTAATATTGATTATTTTCTAAACATTTTCATTATTACAATGATTTGTTAAAATTTTCAGCAACTGTGCATGTGTTGTTTTTCATTCAATCTTGAAAGTCTCCTGTGTGAAATTGCCCCCCCCCCCTAAATGAAAATTTGCATTGCTTCACTTAATTATTACTATAATTTATTAATTCATTCGTGTCTAATTATTTTGTTGTGTAATTATTAATTGATTATTCAATTAATTATTGTATTAAAATATATAATTAATATATATTTATCACGATTGTTATCAATGACAATGATCTTAAATACGATCATATTTACCTAACTAGTACAAAAACACACTTTTTCAGTTCACTTAAGCAGAAAGCAATTTTATTTACAGTAAAATACAAATCGCGTATAAAACGCTGTACTGAAAAAAAATTAAACATTTACTGCATGGGAACGTGTACCTGCATTAAAAAAGTGTTACTGCATGCGAAACAATACTTTTTATGCTCGTACATATCGCTTTCTGAGCTTTCGAAACAAATTTAATAAAACTCATAAAGAAGGTTTTATACGTTACCACGCATTTCAATTCATTCAAGAGAAATAGCGAATCAGTACTCTGAATGTCGCAAGAAAAATAAAATGTGGACAAATATTTAGATATTCAAAATATAAAGCTCACTAATTTTCCAACTTCACGGCACGAGTATTATGGCGTGAAAATGGAATTTTTCAGTAATCAATAACAAATAAACGATCCAATTTTTATGGGAAACATGATATACGATTTTAGCATTTTTACAGAAATTGGGCGACTTTTCAAGATTTATGGCTTCAATTTCGATAAATCCTCCACTTGGAAAATTCCATATGGGAAAAGTTAGGCGTAAGAAACGTTTCGGGCCAAATGAAATATCGTATAGTATGAAAAATATAGCTACCAAATTTTTAGAAATGTAAAGATTTAGAAATTACACCTTTAACTTATTTTTGTATATAAACCAACTTGAAAATAATTATTATTCAATTGGGACTAAATCAGCGATTTTCATCTTTAGAGAAGCAAACGAAATGAAAGCACTTCTTTTCTGGACTGATTCGTGTAACTACAGGTAAATTGAAAAAAAAGAGACCGCCTCAGGCGATTGGTCGTCTGAGAACACCAGCGTGGTGTGAAAAATCTATCTACCAGATTTGTACAAAATTAGACATTTAGAACTTTCATCTTTAAATTATTTTTGTAAATAAAATAAATGCAACTTGCACAATATTCAATTGGAAATAAATAAATGCTTTTCATTTTTAGAAAAGAAAACGCAATTTAAAAATTGCGCAATGGAAGCACTTATTTTCTCGACTCATTCGTGTAACCACAGGCAGAAATGGAAAAATAAAAAACACATGCCTCGCCTCAAGCGATTGGTTGGCTGCAGATACGAACGTAGTGTGAAAAAATCTAGCCACTAAATTTGTACAAAATTAGACATTTAGAACTTTGATCTTTAAATTATTTTTGTATATAAAATAAATGCGTCCTTAACAATGTTCAATTGGAAATAAATCAATGCTTATCATTTTTAGAGAAGAAAACGCAATTTTAGAATTGCGAAATGGAAGCAGTTATTCTCTCGATTGATTCGTGTAACCACAGGTAAAAATGAAAAAATAAAAAACACAGACCTCGCCTCAGGCGATTGGACGTCTGAGGATACGAATGACCTGCTGGAACCCAGAGAGGATGACGCGGATTGAGAAGCTATAGAATGGGTTCAGGGATTGGAGAGTGGCTGAAATTGTGTCTCTTCGATGAACACAAGACAAAGTAACTGAGGGTTGTTGGTTCCCAGGGGAATATCATGTTGCCCATTGTGTGCACTGTCCAGTGCAATGCCAACAGGTTGCTGGACATATTATACTTCCTCGCCTATCGCGAATGACCTCCATTCTCCGGCAGATTTCACTTCCCTGGACCATAAGCCGACTATACATGGACCAACACTATAATCCAGGGTCTCGAATCGAAGGAATTTTTGATAAGTCATTGACCGAAAATGAATAAGTCACACATATTTTAAAACGAATAAATGATACTGGACAAATGTTCAAAATTGGAATTTGTTATTCAATTTATTTTGACTACTATTATTAATAAATCACATTTTTCAATCGTTAAAGGGTGATTGCCAAAAAGTTGAACACTAAGTTGCAGTCACTTTCCACATTTTCTTTGAATAATTACTTTTTTCTCAAATGATATCAGTAAAGTATTTATATCAAAGCACAATTTAGTAAAGTTTTCGAATTTTATACGACTTCGTTTGGAAATTATAAATAAAAAAGTAGACAACTTTTTTATGACGGACCTGTCTCAAACTACAAATTTAAAATGAAAAATTAGTAAAAGTAGTGGCCGCGCGCCTACAAAGAAGGATTTCGTAGCCTATTAAGAAGTTAATTAAGTAGCTCAAATCCCCCCATACTTTCCCCACGCTATTCCCCTTCCTTTTCCCGATTTCCTATATATTCCTATAATTCCCCTCTTCCCCTCTTCCCACTTCCCCACCCTAATATCCCCTCCCTCACTTCTTCCTCCTTTACTTTACCTCACACCCCGTGCTATACCCGTTCCCCCTCCCCATACTTACTTTAAATACCCTACTACCTTTCCCCTGACTTCCCTCCCTCTCATTCCATCATTTTCTCTACTTCCCTCCCCCTCATTCCACCGTACATTCCCTACTTACCTCTCGTTTTCTATACCCTAATTTCCCTTCCTTTCACGTCCCCTTCCCATCCTTTTCCCCATACCAGCTTCCCCTGACTCCCCCTTAAACTTCCTACTTGTGCTCCACTCGCGCTCTTCTCGCCTACTTCGCTTACATTTCCTCATTACTCCCCTCCCCTCATTATCCCTCATTTCCAACTTCCCCTACTTCTTTTCCTTTCCCGGTCTCTCCTTTCCCCACACTTCCCCTACTTTTCCTCCCAGGAAAAAAGTATGACGGACGAATACCCGACCGAAACTATAAGGGTTTCTGCCCGGAACTACGAAATTCTAAGACTTGTTAAGTAATATTAACACCATATGTTAAATATTTGAAATTCATAGATCACTTATATTGAGTTGAAGCAGATAAAAATCAAGAGTAGATTCTAATATCTTACAGTTAAGGATGTTAAAAATCACCTCAAAGTCTGTCCCGCAGGTTTTTTGTCTGATCACGATGGACATTAATTTATAATTTTATAAAATGGGAGGATATTTTGATACGCTGAAGTCAAAATAGAACACATCGTTAAAATATTTATTTTTCTCTTTTTTGAAAGTATTTTCATCTAGTATGCCTGCTACGTAGCAACCTGTAAGAGACATATCCATCACAAATACATTCGTTGATCTCTTAGTTTTATATTTTCATATGCTTTTGGGTTATTCTTAATTTCAAAAAGAATATTTTAGGTGTTTTGAAAGTTTTTGATGCTTCTTGAACATTTTATTGCCTAAAATGGACAAATTTTCTGGTAATCGCCCTTACAGAAATTTTTAGGAATTTTATTTTTTGAACCTAAATATTTTTTACCCAAGAAAAATGTTCTCTTCCTATTTTAGGAATATTTTCTTACTAAGAAAAACTCTTCCTCATACAGTGGTTAGGTATAATAATATTAAAAATTTCATAGAATCGATTCTACGATGGACTCACAAAAAAAAACAGTATTCATCTTTCTGATTTTTTTCAACTTGAAAAATGTATTACTATAACGAGACCACCTTAGTAGTTTTAATGAAATATTACTTTAAACTCTATACTTTTGTGTGCCCTTTAAATTATAAAAATTGGTTGTCTGCATTTTTTCAATATGCGATTTTTTTACCTAACTGAAACTGTGCCTTTTAAAATCAAACTGGAAAATTTTTAAGACATTCGTAATTTTTGAAAATCAAATCTGAAACAAAAAGGTTGAATTAGAATAAGTATTACTCCTACGCTTGAAGAAACTCATCAGTCTTGCCTCGCCTAATAAAAAACATTCGTGTGATAAAAATCCCTGTCTATTATTTGAACCCACTATCACTCTCGGACATCTTAAATGGTTCTCTAACATACTCTGTAGCAAATCAGTCCCCAAAATCTTTTGTAACAAATCTAACTTATACATATGTGAAAAACGTAAGTGATGTGAAAATGACCCACATGTGTTATAGAGAAATTCAGACCTTATTCACAGAAAAAACTGAGGGTATGAAATGTTGCAGGTAATCGGTCAGGCAGGGTAAACACGAGGTGGGTAGACCAAAATGAGGTAAGCTTTCCGTTTTGAATCTCAGATATCTCCGACAGACTCCGATAGAGGCAGCAATCTACAGGCCTGTAACCACGAAAAGTTTACCTCAGGAATAATCAGCTGACTATCAACATGCTTGAAGGATTACCTGCAACGCTTCGTACCTCCAGTTTTTGTGACGAAAAATTATAAAAAGTAATAAGAATCCTAAGGTATACAATCTCTTAAGCCAAGCTGAAAATTGGAAAATTCGAAGCACACATAGCGTTAATTTGATGTTATCGCTTTAATATAATTAGTCGATGTAATCCTTGCTCTCTTCACCTTGGACAATTACGGGCCTTACTTGGTCTTACTAGAAAAGAGAGACGCACATGGGACGAACGTTATATTGCGAGGAAATAGGATAGAGTGTTGGTTTCACCTGCGTTTATATGTATTTTGGCTTGTGGATGAGCGATATTGAGAGAGAAAGAGAGAGAGAGAGAGAGTCGTTTAGCGGTCGTTGGATGAACGAATAGGGGGATAACAAGGAAGATATGTGGGCGGGTTGATCAGCCTGTCATTCGGGCAATGATCCCACACTTTACAACTCTCAATCCCTCACATTCATCTCTTTTTTTGCGTATTCTTTCATTTCGCCTTATACTATACTTTCTGTTTTATAAATTTATTTTTCCAGCCAATTTCTCAGGGAAAAATGCAGACCCCAAATCTCGTGATTAAAGGGATCGTGATTTTTCCATCTTTTTTCGCTCTCTAAAGGAAGACAATTTTTCGCTTTCGATATTTTTTGTTCGGCTAACTTTAACAATTGTTGGGTAATTCCTTTTATTTAGTGGATACTTGTTCAACAATATTAATGTTGGGGGAAGCTTCAATTAATAAGAGAACATTTTTCATTGTTGGCATGAAGATTAATTATGAGTTTATCGGGGTGGTAGAAAGCCTGGCAAAAATCAGGGCTTTAAGAAAAAGGGGCATAAAATTTGAATCAAAATTTTAGGCCTTCACGAAGAAAAATGGATGTTTACTCTTAACATTCAGATGTTTCAGGTTAACATATTTAATGTTTGAGTATAGGAAAGCCATCTAGATGTTAACGGTTAGTTTCTGTGGATATTAAAGATATGCAACTTAGAAAGTTCTTACTTCGATGAATTTTTTGAAGAAGAAACAGCACATTCGTCAACCATTTTACTCTATCCAAACAATTCACAACATTATTATTAAAATTTGTGAACAAAATATTAGTAATTATCATTTTCCAGAAGTTTACATACGACACGAAATGACACCTAACGACACTAAGTGTAAGCTTCTTCAAGCGGCCGACAGAGGTCTGGCTTATGTTCTTGTACGAGTTTAACTGGTTTAACATCTTGGATGGTTCAGTTCAACACAAAAATATATTTAAGCCTAGTATGTAAGAAAAGATAGTAGTATATTTATTATCTGTATATTTAGCGGTACTACTTTCACTTTGAGCATCTACCATTGCACATCCATTTTTCTCCGGGTTGAGATTTAGTGTGAATTGTTTGCATAAAGCATTTACATTTATTGGTATATAAATCAGTTCCATTTAAATATTTTATTTTGAGAGCCGAACCGTTGCATCGAATTTGGTCCCATTTCTACTCGATCACACCAATTATTCAATATACGTATTTAATTTATGCGCCACACCGGGAAATTGCGACGAGTGTGAAATCGCGACGGTGCGGTGTATCGAATTCATCGCATTATAAATAATGAGAGATAATTTATCCAAAGAGTGTGGTTGCAATTTATGTAGATGTTTATTTATGAACGCACTAGGTTCGGGATTATTTTCGTAGAGCAGCGGGAATCCGGAGCGACAAGCACACGAGTGTCGTGTAACATAGCATGTCGCGGTTACTAACACATGGCAGCGCAAACGACAAGGGGGTAAACCGTTGTGCATTGTGCAATTTTGGTACAACCCGAGGCATGCTTGCAGTTTGCAGAGTGCAGAGTACCTGATTTTGGTGTGGTATAGTTTATGTTGTCGCGCTTAATCAACGATTCCTGCAATTCACAATTGGGTCATGGATGGGCGCAGACACGGAAACGAGCATGCGAGTGTACTCGTTGCTAGGGGAAAAAATTCCTAAAAATTTGGTCCAACGGAGGTGAATTACTCTGGTTTACAAGTGGATTAGCCAGGATTACCCGCATTGCTTAGATTATGAGTGGATTACACTGGATTACTCTAATTATTCCGGAGTGCCTGGATTACGCCGGATTACAAGTGGGTTACCTAAGATTGTACTAGATTACGCAGATTACTTGGATTACAAGTAGTTTCCCTGGTATTAGACTGGATAACTCGTTTTACTTGGATTGGGGTAGGGCGGGATTAAAAGTGCCAACATTTACTTTTCATAACACTGAGTCAAAACGAAATTAGGTATTGACTTGATTTTTGCCTTAAAATATATGTAAGTCATTGAAGTTCCACATTATAATCATAATAAATTTATATGCATTCCAATCAACATTTTTGAAACAACACAAAATATTTTGAATAGCAAGCTATCTGCACCACAAGAATACAGAATTATGCATTAAATTACACCTACTTCATGACAAAGGCACTTACGAATAAGTGTTGGTACCAAGAAGAAACGGTGACGATAAAACTTCTTTCTGCCCAAAAAAAACAACCTAACCTTAGCCACGATCTCAAAAATAACTTTTAGCGGCTGCCAACGATTATAAGGAGTTTCTGGTGATTCGACAGATCCACGGAAAATGTCAGGTCATGGCACAAATGATTTGTTTTTGTGTTATCGTATGTGGCACTTTTGACCCTGCTCTACCCTACCACGGATTGCAAGTGGATAAGCTAGAATTAGATTGGATTGCTCGTATTATCCGGGTTACTTCGATGATGCCGAATTACAAGTGGATTAATCCATCTTTTCCTACTACATCCCCTCTGTAAGGGATCAAACGACTGAACGCCTTCACACGACAACTTGGCTTGTCTCTTCGTAGAAAAGGTCATTTATAAGTAATGGTATATGTTTTGACAATGAATCTGTTAAATGAATTTTGGATTCTTGTCTTTTATCTTAAAGTTCCGCATTTTAATATAAGTTCTAGAATATTTCAATAAAATTGGTAACTTTTAAATGCTTATTATTTAAATTTATTCCAGTCGGAGTGTCAATTAGTTACTTTTTAACGTGAAAAACTATTGTACTACAATCTATATTTTACTCCAATTGTGCAGTGATCTCGAAAACGATATATTCAAGTCCTAGTATTGATATTTCGTTAAGGGTGTTGCTTAAATCCGATTTAGATTTTTTTTTCTAGGTACGGCACTGACTCAATACATATATTTTCCCAAGTATTTGAGAACAAAAGAAAGAAAACTTCTCAAATATCTGGGGTTTTGCGAGACCCTCGAATCAATAAAATTTAGAAGAATGAAGCCTTTTGCTTAGGCAATCATTATTTTTACGCAAATTATAAATTTTTCGAAAAAGGTAAATCTTTGGAAAGCAGAAGACAGCATTTGAACGGCGAGAACCGTTCGCAAATTTATTTTTTCACTCACAATTCTGACATCACAGAAGCATTTTCAGGCGTCATCATACATCCGAAGACCCACAACTTGATGATGGTAAACCTCAATGTAGCGAAATACGTCACGAAATGGAGAAAAGTGGGTACAGAGTCAAGATGTCCTGTGTATGTCAAGACCATAAGACTGTAGTTGTAAGCAGCAAAGCAAACACGGCATGCAGGCCACCTGTCAGATTCGCGCTCCATTGCTTTGAAGTCCGAACCACACATTGCCACTCGCGAAATCGAGGTGCCCTTCCTTATCTACCACGAGTACAGGCTTCGAGTCTCAGCGGCAGTTTTCCACTGAGAAATAAAAATAAAAAATGTGGATAAAATTGACTACAAAATATTGTAATAGTTTTTGCAGACAGCATCTGAAAATGCACCATTTTATAGGTAAACCAACTTATGATTGTATGTAAGTTGACGACCCTCTGCAAATTTATTTATAAATTTCAAGTGTATCAAGTCACCCAACTGTTATTTTTGATATTACAAAAAGTTTCCACATTGATAATTCCATTATTACAAAACTGGCAAGTGGCCACTTTTCTTCATGAATTATGAATTTATCAAGTCACCCGGCAACAAATTCCAGAACCATCCAATTCGAATTCCGCAATTTCCAATTGAGGCCCTCTGCAAATTTATTTATACATTTCATGTTATCAATTATCAATGTGGACAATTTTGTAATATCAAAAATAACAGTTGGGCCACTTGATAAACTTGGAATTTATAAATAAATTTGCGGATGGCCTAATTTGAAAATTTCAGAATTCGAATTTGATGGTTTTGACATTTATTTCTGGGTGAATTGATAAAATTATAAATTATAAAGAAATGTGGACGCTTGCCAGTTCTTTAATATTGGAATTATCAGTGCGGAAAATTTTGTAGTATCGAAATTTATAATTGGGCGACTTGATATACATGGAATTTATGAATAAATTTGCAGAGGGCCTAATTTGGAAATTTCAGAATTCAAATTTGATGGTTTTGAAATTTATTATTGGGTGACTTGAAACATTTTTTAATTTATAAAGAAAAGTGGACACTTGCCAGTTTTGTAATGTTGACATTATCAATAATGAAAATTTTGTACTATCGTAATTTATAGTTGGACGACTTGATAAACTTAAAATTTATAAATAAGTTTGCAGAGGGCCTGATTTGGATATTTCGGAATTCGAATTTGATGGTGACTTGATACATTTTTTAATTTATAAAGAAAAGTGGACACTTGCTAGTTTTGTAATGCTCGAATCATCAATGTGGAAAATTTTGTAATATCAAAAATAACAGTTGAGCGACTTGATAAACGTGGAATTTCTGAATAAATTTACAGAGGGCCTAATCTGGAAATTTTAGAATTCGAAATTGATGGTTTTGAAATTTATTGCTGGGTGAATTGATAAATTTTTTAATTTATAAGGAAAAGTGGACACTTGCCAGTTCTGTAATATTGGAATTATCAGCGTGGAAAATTTTTTAGTATCGCAATTTATAGTTTGGTGACTTGATAAACTTGGAATTGATAAATGCAGAGGGCCTAATTTGGAAATTTCAGAATTCGAATTTGTTGTTTTTGAAATTTATTGCTGGGTGACTTAATAAATTTATAATTTTTTATTTATAATTTCAAAAATATACTTTCAAAATTTTCAAATTACAATTTCCAAGTTATAATTTCAAACTGGGTAAATTAATGAATTTACAAATTGACATACAATCATAAGTTGGTTTATCTACAAAATTAGTGCATTTGCAGATGCTGTCTGCGAAAAATATTTCAGTATTTTGTTGTCAATTTTATTTACATTTTTTATTTTTATTTCTCAATTGAAAACTGCCGCTGAGACTCGAAGCCTGGACTCGCGGACGATAAGGAAGGGCGCCCCGATTTCGCGAGTGGCAATGTGTGGTTCGGACTTCAGAGCATTGGAGCGTCAATCTGACATGTGGTCTGCATGCCATGTTTGCTTTGCTGCTTACAACTACAGTCTTATGGTCTTCACATACACAGGACATCTTAATTTTGTATCCAGTTTTCTCCATTTCCCGGCGTATTCCGCAAAATTGAGTTTCACTATCATCAAGTTGTGGGTCTTCGGATGTATAATGATGCCTGAAAATGGTCAGCAAAAGGCTTAATTCCTCTAAATGTTATTGATCCGAGGATCTCGCAAAACCCCGGATATTTGACATGTTTTCTTTCTTTCGTTCTCAAATACTAGGGAAAAAATATATATTGAGTTAGTGCCGTACCTAAAAAAAAATCCAAGTTGGATTTAACTAACACCCCTAACTGGGGCTGCTCTGGTACAAAAAGTGTGTTTTTTCTCGTTTTCGCGATACGAGAAACAAGAAAAAACACTCTTTTGTGCCATAATACCTTCAGTTGTCGTTGGACGTTATATATTAAAAAATGAAAAGATTACCTGAATTTTTTTTTTAATAAGAAGAGCTTTCTCCAATAATTGTGCTGCAGACGACCTCCTTGTCTCATTTTGCACCGTTAAACCTTTGCTTGTTTTTCGACAACTGTATAAACAAAGACAATAATTAGCCAACGGATACAAAATTTGGTGACGTCTTTACGACATCGCTGCGACATCTTTACGACATCCTATGTCCATGTCGTAAAGACACCTTAACGACGTGGACATAGGATGTCGTAAAGTTATCGTAAAGATGCCGTAACGATGTCGCCAAAATTCGATGCCCACTGGATTACTTACCATGAAAACTATTATTTTTCAAATTGCTTTGTAATCACTGTTCACAAGGGCCTTTGGATTCAATCATATAGGTGCTGTTAATTAAGCTGTGCCTTGTTAGGCTGTTCTTTTATTTTTTCAATTATTTTCGATCTGCCCTTATGCAATTAGCATATCCATTTTATTTATTTCAAGTAGTACATATTTTTTATACAATAGAATACGACTCATTACTGTAGGAAATTTTGCACAATACGTTTAAAATATAGTACTACTAATCAAAAAAAAATTAATATAATTACAATTCTTTATTTCACTACCTGACTAAGGATTTTCGTATTCTTCAATTCCTTTCAGTACTGTTCTGTGAAATTTTCCTATGTGTATTAAAGGGGATTGATTTTTTGTCATATCTATTTCCCCGACGGTTTAGAAGACGACCGGAAAAATCAGGTATAAAAAGGAATTGAATTCTTTAATCCCAATCAATGCAAGCCTTCTTACTGAGAAAGACACCTCAACGACATGGACATAGGATGTCTTAAAGTTATCGTGAAGATGTCGTAACGATGTCGTAAAACTTGGTGTCCACTGGGCTGTCTCTGCATAATTGAAATTTGCTTCATCTCATCTCTAAACAGTCGCTCCAACTTCATACTAAAATTTTTTTATATACTGAGTTAAATTAATTTCGGTTTGATAATAATTTAATGTATAAGCCCTTTCAATTAAGAAAGAATTCACGTTTCAAGTTTCTTACATAATTTTAAGTAATTTTAATTACTTAAAAAATTATTATTTGATAAAAAGAGAGAATAAATAGTATGAAAAATATCAGATAGGAGTTTCAAAAATAACTAAACATAGATACTTTATGCTCAAATGAGTATTTCCATGCGTGTGTTACTTCAGATTATCCTTTTTTTTAATTCGAATGATTTTTTGAATCATCGATTTTCAGAGCAAATAAATACCCATAACACCCGAAAACCTCCTGTGCAGGAATTTCTAGTCAAATTATTTTTATTTTTACAATTATGATCCGCAATATTGGATTCACTATTTTTAATTTTGATATTTAGACTTCGGATTTGAAATTAGCCACCCGCAAAACACCCGTGTAGCAACGTTTAGTCAAATCGTTTTTTTTTAGCAATTAGGATCCTACGACATCCTATGCCCATGTTGTTAAGGTGTCTTTATGATATCGTAAAGAAATCGCCAGATCGTACAACGTCTTTACGATAGCGTATAGCCACCTTAACGACATGGATATAGGATGTCGTAAAGTTATCGCAACGATGTCATAAAGACGTCACTAAATTTTGTGCCCGCTGAGACGTTTTTCGTGTGAATATTATTCATAATATTAATTGACAAGGTAGTGTTCGCAGCATGAAGTTGTTTCTGTTCGCAGCTAATACATTCTGTTTGCTGGATGAAGTTGGTTCGCAGAGATGCTTTTGTTTTCTTTACTCCAGTTTTTTTTAATTTGTTCTTTTCATTATTCAAGGGAGTTCAAGTTTTGATATGCATCAGTGTAGTATGAAATATTGTTTTTATGTACTTAAATACTTGGAATAAATAAGAAGCCTAACATTATAATATTAGTTTCAATAACAATAATAATAATAATAATAATGAATAATAATAAGATAATAACAATAAAGATAAGGCGTAGGGATGTGGCGACCCCATCGCACACGAGCTACGGCTCTTGCAGTCAGCCACGTTGCATTGGGCTAACTCCCCAACGCAATGAACTATGCGGTTACGTCACCAGTATCACGCAGTGCCACCCACAATAGGCCTCTCTCGGATGGAGGCCATGGTTCAGATTTTTTGATAAAACGTTAAATCGACTGGGTTCAAAATTCATCTATTTTATAGAAAATTCATCTTTTGGGTTGAAAATTCAGTTATTTGATTGAAAATTAGTTTTTTGATTGAAAACTAATATTTTAAATTGAAAGTTTAACTATTATGTTTTTTTTTCTCGAATATTTATCTTTTTTAATAAACATTTAATTGACCTGTTTGAAAAGTCATCTATTTTGTTGAAAATTTAACTATTTTTGGTAGAAAATTCATCTTTTGGGTTGAAAATTCAGTTCTTTGATTGAAAATTAGTTTTTTGATTGAAATTTGATTGTTTCCACAGAAAGTTCAACTATTATATTTTTGATCAAATATTTATCTTTTTTGATAGAAATTGAAAATTAAACTATTTTGTTGAAAATTAAACTATTTTGTTGAAAATTCAACTATTGGGTTAAAAATTCATTTTTTTCTATTAAAGATTCATGGTTTTAGTTGAAAATTAATTTTTTTTTTTACTTTGAATATTTTGTTCAAAATTTGTTTATTGCAAAAGTGAATATTAATCTTCTTGCTGACTAATTCACCTTTTTGGTCAAAAATTCATTCCTGTGGTTGAAAACATAACTATTAGGTTAAAAATTCCTTTAAAAATTGAAAATGTTGGAAAAAATTAATTTTTTTGTTGGTTGTAGATTATTTATTTTAGTTCAAAATTTATTTCTATACTGAAAAATTCAACTATTTTGTTAAAAATCCGCTTTTTTTGTGTTGTAAATTATTTTTTTTTACTAGAAATTTAGCTATTCCATTTTTGTTATAAAATTGATATTTTTGAGTAGAAAGTTCACTTTTTGTCTTTTTTGGGTTGACTAAACTTTTTTGTTCAAAATTTGTACTTCAGGTTTAGTTCAACTGTTTTTGATTAAAAATTAAAATATTTTTTGGTGGAAATATCGACTGTCACACTTTTTGTTGACAATTAATTTTTTTTATCGAAAATTCATCACTTTGGTTGAAAATTTAACTAATTTGTTGAAAATTCCCTTTTTATTGATTGAAAATTATTTATTGTCACTGAAAATGTAAATTCCTCATTTTTTGTTCAAAGTTCACCTTTTTGAATTCTGAAAACTATTAAAAATCATAAACCTATTTTACAGATTTTACAAAATTATTCAAATGAAAATGCTGACCTCCAGAAAGTTATTTGCATAATTTATAAACTTAGAAAATAACACACAATTTTATTATTTTGTTAAAAATTCAACAATTTTGTTAAAAACAAAAAAGTAATTTTTGGTTGAAAATTCGTCTTTTTGTGAATTAAATTCAACTATTTGGTAAGCTGTTAACTTTTTTGTTGAAAATTTATATTTTCTATTTGAAAATTCAACAGTTTTCTTCAAATTAAAATTTGGCTTTCCAAATATCAACTATTATATTTTTCGTTGAAAATTCAACTGCTCATTCGAAATTGAAACTACTTTGTCAAAAATTCATTTTTTTTGTTAATGATTTTTCATTTTTATTCAAAAACTTTTTTTTTGTAGAAAATTCTTTTTCAATTGGTGGAAAATTAATTTTTTAACTACTCTAATCTTTGCTGAAAATTTATCTTTTTTTTGTTGAAAATTTATTTTTTTTCTTTAAAATGAATTTCTTTGGTTGAAAATTTAACTATTTTGTAGAAAATTCGTTTTTTTAGTTTAAAATTATTATTTTTTAAATAAAAAATATAACTATTCGATTCTTGGATAAAATATAATCCTTTTTAGTTGAAGATTTATTTCTTGGGTTGAAAATATAACTATTTTGTTGAAAGTTCTTTTTTTGTTTGGTAAAAATTAATTTCTTTAACTGAAAATTCAACACTCTGTTTGGTAAAAAATTTATCTTCTTTAGTGAAAAATTCAACTATTTGGTTTAAAATTCATACATTTTGTTTAATATTCCTCTTTTGTGGTAGAATTTTGATCTTTTTGGTCGAAAAATTCATCTTCTTGGTTGACAATTTATCTCATTGGTTGAAAATTTAACTATTTTATTGAAAATTCGTTTTTTATTGTTAAAATCTGATTTTCTAACTGTAAATTTAATTATTTCATTTTGGGTTGGAAATTTATCTCATTTAGTTGAAAATCCATGTATTTTCTTCAAAATTTGTCTTGTTTGGTGTAAAATCAATCTCTTTTGGGGAAATCTCATTTTTCTGGTTGAAGATTCCTCTTTTTAAGCTGAAAATTAATTTCTGCGGTTAAAGGTTAAACTATTTTGTTGAAAATTCATGTCTCGTGTCGAAACACAAGATACGTGATGAGAATATGTTTTTTTCTATCAACCAAAGGAGCTTTAACAAAAGAGAATTCACAATAACTAAATTACAGTTGCTGATGGTTTGACGTTTAGTCTTAAAAGGTCTACGCACAAATTTGGGGGATGTACAAAGACAGAGTGCGTTCCGCGAGATAAATTAATTATCGAGGGTTAAAATCAAGTCGTTGAAATCTGTTTAAGGGTTGTTTTAACATCCCCTAAACATTCAAATAAGAAAACGGACATTTAAAAAAAATAACAAAAACAGGAGATTTTTTTTATCATGCTATTGGGATCGGAAATCAATTTCGAAAATACGAACTTGAAAAAAAATTCTAATAGTTTAATAAAAAAACTCCCTTGATTTTGGTTGCTAGGAAATATCGGTAGTTGATTTTACGAAAAAAAAGATATTCAAAGAAATATGAAAAAGTTTACATTTCGAAAAAAAAAAAAGATTTTAATTTTAAATCAGAAACCGTTGAATTCAACCAAACGAGACGCATTTCTAACAAAATAGTTGAATCCTCAACCAAAACAGAATTTTGAACCAAAAAGGATCAATTTTGAACCGCAAAGATTAATTTTCTACCAAAACTGACGAATTTTCAACCAGAAAAGATTACTTTTCAACTAAAAATGGAATTGTTACAATCTCGGTAAGGAGAAATAATTCTAAACAAAAAAAACCTAATTTTCAACTAAAATTATAAATCTTCAAAAAAAAAAGAAATTTCAGGAACGATTTCAACATTTAAACAAAGACTAGAATTTTCAAGAAAGAAGTTTATTTTTCAACCAAGAAGAATAATTTTCTACCAAAAAAAAAGAATTTTCGAATAAAAAAGATAAATTTTTGCTTGAAAACGAAACAAAATTTCAACAAAATAATAATAATAATTTTTCAGATAAGTACTTGAATTTAAGAAAAAGATCAACTTTCAACCGTATAGTTAGATTTTTAACTAAAACCGATCAATTTTCAATAAAAAATGAAACAAATTTTCAAAATAGTTAAATATTCAACAAAAGAGATCTTCAACCGAAACAGATCAATTTTCAGAAAAGCAGTTGCTTTTTCCAAACAAAAATGAAAAAACTTTCAGTAAAGAAAATTAATTCTCCACTGAAAAAAAACAATTTTTAGCAAAATAGTTGAAATTTCAACCAAAGAGATAAATTTTCAACTAAAATGATGAAAAGATAAATTATCAAAAACGAACATTCATTCTTAACAAAATAGTTTAATATTCAACCAAAGAGTTGAATCTTCAAGCAAAACAGATTAATTTCCAACCAAGTAGTTGAATTTTTATCCAAAAATGGAAATACTTTCAGTGAAGAAAATTAATTCTCAAAAAAAAAAACTAATTTTTTGCAAAATAGTTTAAATTTCAACCAAAGAGTTGAATTTTCAACCAAGAAGTTGATTTTTTTGCCAAGAAAATTAATTTTCTATAACAAAAGATAAATTATCAAATAAGAACATTAATTATTAACCGAAAAGATTAATTTTCCACCAAAAAGGACGAATTTTCAATAAAAATCATCAATTTTCAACCAGGTGGAAAAACTTTCAGTGAAGATAATTAATTCTCAACAAAAAAAAACTAATTTTTAGCAAAATATTTAAAATTTTAACCAAAGTCATAAATATTCAACTCAAATGATAAACCTTAAAAAAAAGAATTTTCAAGTAAAGAGTTCAATATTCCACAAAATAGTTAAATAATCAACGAAATAGTTGAATCTTCAACCACAACAGATTAATATTCAACAAAGTAGTTGAATTTTCAACCAAAAATGGAAATACTTTCAGTGAAGAAAATTCATTCTCGAAAAAAAAAACTTTTCATTTTTATCAAAATAGTTAAAATTTCAACAAAGAAGTTAATTTTTTACCATGAAAATTATTATTCTATGTTAAAAAATGAATTATCAACAAAGTACATGAATTCTCAACCAAGAAGATTAATTTTCTACAAAAAAGGACGAATTTTTAATAAATTTCATGAATTTTCAACCAGATGGAAAAACTTTTAGTGAAGAAAATTAATTCTCAACCAAAAAAAACAACTATTTTTTAGAAAAATAGTTGAAATTTCAACCAAAGAGATAAATTTTCAAATAAAATGATGAATCTTCAAAACAAAAAAAAGTTTTTTCAAGAAAAGAGTTCAATATTCAACAAAATAGTTAAATTTTCAACAAAAGAGTTGAATTTTCAACAAAGAAGTTAATTAAGTTAATTATTTACCAAGAAAATTAATTTTCTATAATAAAAAATGAATTATCAACAATGCACATGAATTTTTAACCAGAAAGATTATTTTTCTAATAAAAATGACGAATTTTCAACCAGGAAAGATCAGTTTTCAACTAAAGATGGAACAGTTAAATTTTCAGTAAAGAGAATTAATTCTAAAGCAAAAAAAACTTATTCTTAGAAAAAAATTTAAAATGTCCACCAATGAATTTTCAACTAAAATTATGAATCTTCAAAAAAAAGAAGAAATTTTTGGAATGATTTCAACATTCAGACAAAGATTTGAATTTTCAACAGAGAAGTTGATTTTTCAACCATGAAGAAAAATCTTTTACCAAAAACTATGAATTTTCAAATAAAAAAGATAAATTTTAGATTAAAAACGAAACGAATTTTTAACAAAATAATGATTTTTAGCCAAGAACCTAAACTTTTAACGCAAAAAGATCAACTTTTAACAAAAAAGTTGAATTTTTAACTGAAAAAGATCAATTTTCAATAAAAAATAAAACGAATTATCAAAAAAATAGTTAAATATTCAACCAAAGAGTTGAATCTTCAACCGAAACAGATTAATGTTCAACCAAATAGTTGCATTTTCTACCCAAAACGATAAAAATTTCAACAAAGAAGAGTACTTTTTTCCTAAAAGGACGAATTTTCAATAAAATTCATGAAGGCTCAACCAGAAAAGATCAGTTTTTAACCAAAAATGGAACAAATTTCAGATAAGAAAATTAATTCTCAATAAAATAAAACTAATTTTTGGCAAAATAGTTAAAATTTCAACCAGAGAGTTGAATTTTCAACCAAGAAGTTGATTTTTTTTTACCAAGAAGATTAGTTTTCTATAAAAAATAACATAAAATTATCGACAAAGTATTCGAGTTTTTAACCCAGTACTTGAATTTTCAGCCAGAAGATTAATTTTCAACCACAAAGGACGAATTTTCAATAAAATTCATGAATTTTCAAATAGAAAAGATCAATTTTCAACCAAAAATGTAACAACTTTTAGTGAAGGAAATTAATTCTTAACCAAAAAAAAAAACTAATTTTTAGCAAAATAGTCACAATTTTAACCAAAGAGACAAATTTTCAACTATAATGATGAATCTTCAACACAAAAAAAAAATAATTTTCAAGAATAGAGTTCAATATTCAATAAAATAGTTAAATATTCAACCAAAACAGATTAATTTTCAACCAAGTAGTTGCATTTTCAACCAAAAACTATCAAGATTTCATCAAAGAAAATTAATTTGTTGCCTAAAAGGACGAATTTTCAACCAGAAAAGATCAATTTTTAACCAAAAATGTAACAACTTTTAGTGAAGGAAGTTAACTCTCAACCAAAAAAAAACTAATTTTAAGCAAAATAGTTAAAATTTTAACCAAAGAGATAAATTGTCAACTATAATGATGAATCTTCAACACAAAAGAAAAAGAATTTCGGAGAAAAGAGTTCAATATTCAATAAAATAGTTAAATATTCAACCAAAACAGATTAATTTTCAACCGAGTAGTTGCATTTTCAACCAAAAAGTATAAAGATTTCATCAAAGAAAATTATTTGTTGCCTAAAAGGACGAATTTTTAACCAGAAAAGATCAATTTTTAACCAAAAATGTAACAACTTTCAGTGAAGGAAGTTAACTCTCAACCAAAAAAAAAAAAAAAAAAACTAATTTTTAGCAAAATAGTTAAAATTTCAACCAATGAGATAAATTGTCAACTATAATGATGAATCTTCAACACAAATGAAAAAGAATTTTGAAGAAAAGAGTTCAATATTCAATAAAATAGTTAAATATTCACCCAAGGAGTTGAATCTTCAACCAAAACAGATTGATTTTCAACCAAGTAGTTGCATTTTTAACCAAAAACTATGAAGATTTCATCAAAGAAGATTAATTTGTTGCCTAAAAGGACGAATTTTCAACCTGTAAGATCAATTTTTAACCAAAAATGTAACAACTTTTAGTGAAGGAAATTAATTCTCAACCAAAAAAAAACTAATTTTTAGCAAAATAGTTAAAATTTTAACCAAAGAGATAAATTGTCAACTATAATGATGAATCTTCAACACAAAAAAAAAAATAATTTTGAAGAAAAGAGTTTAATATTCAATAAAATAGTTAAATATTCAACCAAAGAGTTCAATCTTCAATTATCAACCAAGAAGTTGCATTTTCAACCAAGAATTTGACTTTTTTCTAACAAGATTGATTTTATATAAAAAAGATGAATTATCAGCAAAGTACTTGAATTTTCAACCAAGTAATTGAATTTCTAAACAAGAAGGTATTTTTTTTACCAAGAAGAATGATTTTTTATAAAAAATATGAATTATCAACAAATTACTTGCATTTTTCACCGAAAAGATTAATTTTCTAACAAAACGGACGAATTTTCAATAAAATCCATAAATTTTCAGACAGAAAAGATGAATTTTGGAATCATCATGATTAATTCGGAAGCGGAGCCAAGACGAAAATCAAACGATCGATTTACTATTATCATTTATTTTATTATTTAAGAATAATTTCAAAAACCTAAGTAATTACAAATTTAAGAAAATCATTAAAAAAAAGACTGATAACAAAAATGACTACATTCTTTCCTCTGTTGTTTTCCGTACTGTATCAAAAGATATTTTTTACTATAATTGGAGAACAAGTGAATCTTTTATTACTTTCTTGGCCTAATTTCGAAGAGGAAATGTCAAGCTTCAATTTAGCCTAGCTTTAATTTTTTAATTTTACTTCCCTGAAGTATGCAAATAATTGTTTAATGATTTATATTTTGCTAACTGAGAATCGGATTAGAATGTAATTTTAAAAATTATACGAAATAATATTTTAATGATTGTGAAATAAGTATCTGAATTAAATTTTCAAAATTATATATACATACCAAAATGAAAAAAAAATTATTCAAACATTTCAGTGTATATACATGATTAATGATTTTTATATTACGAACTATCGGATCGGAATATAGTCTTTAAAATGATAGGAATTTATGTTGAATTTATTAATCAATATATCAAAAAATATTTT
Source organism: Andricus grossulariae (assembly GCA_011634705.1). NCBI lineage: Eukaryota > Metazoa > Arthropoda > Insecta > Hymenoptera > Cynipidae > Andricus > Andricus grossulariae. The sequence goes on along the minus strand of JAABKJ010000755.1, from coordinate 39,189,842 downwards.
ACATAATTCAAAAACAATTTTTACAAATTTTATTGGTGGTATATTTATTTACTTTTACGTTAATTGAACACAAAATATCAACAAATGAAAAAATTGGAATGAATTTCCAAAATGAGAACCCCATATTTCAATTCGTGTGGACATAAATTGTTGAAAAGAATGCCGGTATAGTAGGAATCGTAAGCCTTTAGCATGTATCACATGGCCTTAAAGTGGAAAAATTTGTTTGTCTCGAAATAGGTGAAAATATATGAGGGGAAGAATAAACGTCATCTTATGAAGCCATTATCCTTATGGTTATGAAGCGAAAAAATATATGCACGATAAAGCACGAGTTTCGAGTGGTCGTTTAATGCTGCCCTCGGCTTTTTATGGAAATCCGCGAAACGGCTTATTTAATTAGTCTTTCAAACCGAGCAAGCCGGCCGAAGGTGGAACTGACGTCCTGGTCTGACTATAAACTTTTTCCATCACGGGTCAGACTTTCCCGTAAATTTATATCGCGAACCTTCCCAGCAAAATTATTATCTCTTTATCTCCAGACTCCCAATTAAAAACAATCAGCTGCCCACTAAAATTACACCTCTAAAATAAATCCCTTGTTCACAAATCGCGATAATAACTTTTAGGATAATTAATTTTTCTTTTTGAATATCTCGCGCTAATTAGAAATTCCATTAATTATAAGATTAGTGAATGTATCTTAAGTTATGTAAAATGTTGAATAGTTGAGCGCCCTACATTTTCAGGTGAAAGCAAAACTTGTGAAGATTAAGCTCTCCCCTTTTGAAGGCGCTGAAGCATTCTGGAATTTCGACTTCATTTTTCGCCGAGTAATATGGCTTGGTAGGTATTTCTTAATTAGGAAGAAATATCTTCTCAGCCAGAGGGACCTTCGTTAATTACTCGTTACAATAGAGTTTTAATCCTTTATTTAATTATTAACCAGTTAACTGGTGGAATTAAATAATTTTTCAATTTTTTGTCCGCTTTTCTGAATTCCTCAATTTTTAACACGGATTCGTCATCAGCGATCTGAAAACCCCTTTAGTACTGACTTTCTTTTCAATCATGCGATTTTTTGTATTTTAGTCGGCGATATTGGATCGCCATTTTGAATTTCTCAATTTTGACGCTGGATTCGTCACCAATGAACGAAAAAAAAACCTTAGTACTGACTTTAATTCCAGTCAGGCAACTTTTTGTATTTTAGTCCTCCATATTCGATCACCATTTGGAATTTCTCAATTTTTCACATGGGTTCGTCATTAGTGACCTGAAAAACCCCTTAGTACTGACTTTCACTTAAATCACGCGATTTTTTGTATCTTAGTCTGCCATATTGGATCGCTATTTTGAATTTATTAATTTTGACCCTGGATTCGTCCTCAGTGACCTTAAAAACCCCTTAGTATTGACTTTTATTCAAATCGCGTGACTTTCTTTATTTTAGTTTGCCATATTGGATCGCCATATTGAATTTCTCAATTTTGAACGTCGATTCGTCATCGGTAACCTAAAAACCTGCTTAATACTGACTTTCATTCAAATCACGTGACTTTTTTCATTCTAGTCCGCCAGGTAGGATCGCCATTTTGAATTTTATAATTTTGACCCCGCATTCGTCATCAGCGACCTAAAAACCCCTTAGTACTGACTTTTATTCAAATCACATGAGTTTTCGTACTTTAGTCCGCAATATTGGATTCCAATATTGAATTTCTCAATTTTAACACCGAATTTGCCATCAGCGACCTAAAAAATCCTCTTAGTACTGATTTTTTTTTTAAATTACGTGTTTTTTCACATTTTAGTCTGCCATATTGGATCACCATATTGAATTTCATAATTGTGACACCCAATTCGTCATCAGCGACCTAAAAAAACCCCTGAGTACTGACTTTCATTCAAATCACGCGAATTTTGTATTTCAGTCTGCCATATTGGATCGACATTTTGAATTTCTCAACTTTGATACCAGATTCGTTATCAGCGATCTTAAAACGCCTTAGTAGTGACTTTTATTCAAATCACCTGACTTTTTATATTTTGGTCTGACATAATGGATTGCCATATTGAATTTCTCAATTTTGACTCCAATTCGTCATCAGCGACCTATAAAACCCCTTAGTACTGACTTTTATTTAAATCACGTGACTTTCTGTATTTTGGTCTGCCATATTCGATTTCCATATCGAATTTCTCGATTTTGAACCTGGATTCTTCATCATCGATCTAAAAACCCACTTAGTACTGACTTTCATTCAAATCACGTTACTTTTTATACATTGCTCTGCCATATTGGATTGCAATATTGAATTTTTAAATTTTGACCCTGGGTTCGTCATGAGTGACCTAAAAAACCCCTTAGTACTGACTTTTAGTCAAATCACGTGACTTTTTATATTTTGGTCTTCCATATTCGATCGTTGAATTGAATTTCTTCATTTTGATCCCGGATTCGTAATCAGTGACCTAAAAACTCCTTAGTACTGACTTTTATACAAATCACGTGACTTTTTGTACTTAAGTCCGTTATATTGGGTCTGCCATTTTGAATTTCTCAATTTTGAGACCGGATTCGTCATCAGTGACCTAACAACGCCCCTAGTACTGACTTTTAGTTGAATTACCTGACTTTTTATATTTTAGTCTGCCATATGGATCGCCATGTTGAATTTCCTAATTGTGACCACCGATTCGCTATTAGCGACCTAAAAAACCCCTTAGTAGTGACTTTCATTCAAATCACGCGAATTTTATATTTCAGTCTGCCATATTGGATCAACATTTTGAATTTCCTAATTTTGATACCAGATTCGTCATCAGCGACCTAAAAAGTCCGTTAGTACTGACTTTCAATAAAATCAAGCGAATTTTGCATTTAAGTCCGCCATATTGGATCGCCATTTTGAATTTCTTAATTTTGCCACCGGATTCGTCATCAGCGACCTAAAAAACCTCTTAGTACTGACTTACATTCAAATCACGTGACCTTTTTTTTTAGTCTGCCATATTGGATTGCCATATTGAATTTTTCAATTTTGACCCTGGATTCGTCATCAGCGACCTGAAATACCCCTTAGTACTGATTTTCTTCCAAATCACGTGACTTTTGTATTTTAGTCTGCCATATTGGATTGCCATATTGAATATTTTAATTTTGACCCTGGATTCGTCATCAGTGACCTAAAAACCCCCCTCGTACTGACTTTCTTTCAAATCACGAGACTTTCTATAATTTAGTCTGCCATATTGGATTGCCATATTGAATTTTTAAATTTTTAACCCTGGTTTCGTCATGAGTGACCTAAAAAACCCCTTAGTACTGACTTTTAATCAAATCACGTGACTTTTCATATTTTAGTCTGCCATATTGGATTGCCATATTGAATTTCTTCATTTTGACCTCGGATTCGTAATCAGTGACCTAAAAAAACCTTAGTACTGACTTTCATACAAATCACGTGCCTTTTTGTACTTAAGTCCGCCATATTGGGTCTGCGATGTTGAATTTCTCAATTTTGACACCGGATTCGTCATCAGCGACCTGAAATACCCCTTAGTACTGACTTTCTTTCAAATCACGTGACTTTTTTATTTTAGTCTGCCATATTGGATTGCCATATTGAATTTTTCAATTTTGACCCTGGATTCGTCATCAGCTGCCCAGTCAAATTAATAGAGCTAAAAAATCAGAATTAAATATTATGAAGTATTTAAATTTTACTGACGGGCTTGACCTGCGAGGAGAATTTCGACTCGGGCAAAGTTCGGATGTCAAGCCATTTCAAACCAGCTGGACTCGGGAGGTGGTTTTCTGCAGTTTTCCTCTCTCCTGGCTAAATGTCCATGCAAATGCGATTTCTTCTGATAAAGTCGAAAAGTGCTTTTTTCAAAGTTTGGATTATAATTATTTACGGAAATTGTCCGTTCCAAATCAGAATTATTTTTATTCACAACATTTTCTGTTTTACATGAGGAATTCAGTGATGCCGTTTTTCTGAAATTTGAAAGAAGGAAGTTTCAAATTCTGGCAAATTTTTATTTGCAAAAAAAGAATTTTTAATTTGAGGAAAATTTGATTTGAAACAGGGAATTTTCCAAATATGATGAATTCTGACTTGAAACAGGGACTGTTTTGGTAAATTCCCTTTCTATAAATCAGATTAAAAATTAATTTCCAAACAAATTTTTTTATGTTACAAATTACCTGTTCCAAAACAAAATTATAATTCTTTACTAAATTTCCTGTTCCAAAGTCAAAATTATATTTTTTTATGGGATGTTTTTAAATTTTAAATATTTATTCCCGCTTAAACTCGGGATTATAATACTTTTTCAAAATTTTCTATTCCAAGTCACAAGTAAATTGATTTCCAAAATTCCCTGTTGCAGGTAGGAGTTATATTTATTAACAAAATTTCCTATTATGATTGGAAAATTATTCAATTTAATTTCTTTATTTAATAATTTCTTTTTACCGAAATTTGGAAGAAGGAAGTTTTAAATTGTGACGAATTCTGACTTGGAACAGATTTTTAATTTTTAATTCCCTTTCTCTAAATCAGAATTAAAATTCTTTTAAAAAATTCCTATTCAAAGTCAATATATAATCCTTGACGGAAACTCCCTGTCCCAAAGTCAAAATTATAATTCCTTACGAAATTTCGGGTTTTGAAGTCAAAATTATAATTCTTCACAAAAATTCTCTGCCCCAAAGTGAAAATCATAATTATTTGCAGAAATTGCCACTCCCAAAGTCAAAATTAGAATTTTAAAGAAAATTTTCTATTTAGGAAATTAAAAATTTAAAAGAGGAATTTTTTATTTTTAAAAATACTAGGAAAAATTTGAGTCAGTTCAAAAGTTTAAAAAGGACTTTAAAAATTCCTAAACAACTTTTAAAATGAATCGAATGTTCCTTAACCATTTTCTTCTAATTCTGCAAAATTAAAAAAATTTCCCTAAAATTTTCCAGATTCTTTTTTGAAAATTTTGGAAATCTTTCGAAATGTTTTGAAATCTTCTTAACTATTCATATATTTTGTTTAAATTAATTTCTCAAAATGAAAAATCATTTTAAATTTTCCCATAAATATCAAGAAAATTTGTTAGTTGCCTTAAAACCTTCCAAGGCTTTTGAAAAGCTTCCAAACTTTTTGTTCAAAATCTTCAAAAATTTATATTTTGTTACTAATTTTCAAGAATCTTCTCAAGTTTCAAATTATTTTTGAATATTTTCAAAACTTGGAAATACCTCTTAAACATACATAAAATTTCTTTAAATTTTGTAATCTTGCTTCTATTTTTTTTTGCGAAATCTTCAAAAATCTATATTTGGTTTTGAATTGTTTGAAATTTTTTCAAATTTTGAATCATTTTTCAATCCCTTAAAAATTCTAAATCTTCTAATTATCTTTTAGAATTATATGAATTTTTCCTGAAATAAGTGGAAAATTTGCATGAACTTTTAAATCTTCTAAATATTTTTTTAACTTCATTTATTATTTCCCGGAATTAAAAAAAATGTGCATATTTCGAAAAACTGTCCTCAAATCTTCCGAATTCTTGTTTGACAATGTTAGCAATCTTCAGAAATGTTTTCAAAACTTATTGAATATTATCTAAATATACATTTTTTTAAAATAAAAAATAATTCTATAAATTCCCAGAAATCTTAAGAAAACTTGGTGTATTATCTTAAGACCCTTTCAAAATTTTTCAAATATTCGAAATTTTTTTCGAAATGTCAGGAAATCATTTGAAATTTCTAAAAATCATTTTCAATTTTCTCTTAAAATTAATTCATAAAAATAAAAAATCATTGGAAATTTTCCAAGGAATCTTCAAAAATTTTTGTTGATTCTCTTGAAATCTTCTACAGATTTAAATCATTTTCGAATCATTTAAGAACTTCTGAGCCTTCTAAATATCTTTTTAAATAATTCAGTTTTCCTAAAATTGTTTAAAATCTTTCAAAATAAAAAAAAACTGGAAATTTTCTAGATTCTTTTTTGAAATATACTTTGAAATCGTCTTGTTTCGAAGCCATCGTTCGTAATATTCTACTTCATTAACTTCAGATTGAAAATTGGTAATTGAAGAAAAGAATGTTGCCAAATTTACACACTTAATTAAGAATTTCAGTTTTAGTTGATTAAGATTCGTTGATTTAAAATTTTATTATTACATTCTCAGAAAGAATAATTAATTTTCATCCAAGAAAAAGAAAAAACTGTTAAATCAAACCAAAAAATACAAATTTTCCATAGAAGAATTACATTTTCAACCAAGAAAGATTTTTCAATCAATGAATACAAAACGCTCATCTAAAATATTGAGTTTTTAAGTTATAAAGACATTTTTATGAAAAAAAAGTTGAATTAGCAACTCGAAAATATGCATTTTCTACAAAAATAATTGAACTTTCCACTTAAAAAGACGAGTTCTCAACAAAATAAGTGAAGTTATGACTGAAAAAGATCAACTTTCTAGCAAAAATGAAATTGCTACATTTTCAATTCAAAAAATTCATTTTTAACAAAAAGAAAACAAATTTTTCAAACGAATATTTTAATTTGTAATGGAATTTTTAACCAAAAATCCTAATTACCTACCGAAAAATACAAATTTTCAACAAAATAGATGAATTTTCGAATAAAAAAGATCAATTTTCAACAAGAAGTAGAATAATACAATTTTTAGTTGAAGAAATACATTTTTAAACAAATAAAATATATTGACTTTGAAATAATTGAATTTCCAACCAAACAAATGAATTTTTGACCAAAAAGATTGAATGTCTATGAAAAAAGAATTTCAAACAAAATCAAATTAAATTTTCAGTTGAAAAATTGATTTTTAATAAAGTAACTAATTTTCAACCTAAGAAAAATTAATTTTCAATTGAAAAAATAATTTTCTACCAAAATAGGATAATCTTTAACAAAATACATACATTTTCAACCAAATATTTTGAATTTTAATGAATTTTTGAACCTGATAGTTAGGACCCTGAAGCCTAATTTTTTTAAATTTAAACGCTCAATAAATACATGATTGTTCAACTCTTATGAATTGTGCAAATCAGAGACTTAAAAAAATATGTAAATCCACGCCATCATTATCAATTCTCTAAATTGAAGAATGAATCAACAAATTTAGAGATTTTCAAATTCATATCATTTTAAGCAATTTTTAGTTAGAAACATAAAAAATTGAAAGATTAAATTTTTTCAAATTGAACAATTTTTAAATTTGAAGTAAAATTAATTTAATTGTAGATCCAAATTTATAATTATTCAACTGTTATGCATGAATCAAAAATTTGTTTGAAATCTATTTTTCATATTCTCTTAAAATTATTATTTTCTCAAATAAAAAATCATTTAAAACTTTTCCAGGAATCTTAAGAAAATTTTTGGATTATCTTGAAACATCACGAAATCCTTAAACAGCTTCAAAACTTTATTCTGGAATAAAATCCTGGAAAATCAAAAAAAAAAAAAATAACTTAAAATGTTCCAAATTATTTTTTGATAACTCTGGATGTCTTTTGAAATCTTTTTTAATATTCTGTAAAATTAATTCTTCAGAATAAAAAATAATTCAAAATTTCCCCAGGAGTCTTAAGAAAATTTTTTTACTATCGTAAAACCTTTAGTCCCTTTAATCTATAATTCCTTGCATAAATCAATGACACTTGTAAATATAACCTAATCTAATCAGAAATTGTTATAATACTGAAAAAAATTGGTTGTGAAATTCTAAGAATGATTAGAGATAAAATATCAGTCATTTCTAACGTAAATTACAGAAATATAATATGTAAAACAGTGTGAAATCCCATTAACATAATCTGCTGCTTTCTCCATGCCTTATGTAAAAATAACATTCACAAATTGTGATTTTTCATTTTTCTGCAATTTTACAGAATAGCTGGTATTTTGTGAAGAATTTTTCGTTTGACATTCCCATGTGCTACGTTGCGTCTTTGGAATTTGATTCTCACTTCCGTCCTGTTTCGATCCAAAAAAGTTGTACAGAGTTAGTCAGAATGAGAAATAACAAGCGTCAAATTCTATATATTTAAGTCACATGTTCATGCATGCTTTAATTAATTGATAAGTACTCAGGTGAAATTACTAATTGATAAGAGTGTGTGTGTGTGTGTGTGTGTGTGTGTGTGGCGTATGCCTAATTTTCAACTTTATTGATCGACGAAAGCGGGCGAATTTTGATGTGCGAGTTGAGAGAGAGAGAAGCGAGCGGCACGCGTACGTGATAAGAATTTTGCGAACTCTTATACTTTACAAAATATTAACTTTAAGGAAAATGTGTGCAAGTAGAAGAATTGACAATGAATAAACGACGATTCATTCATGTTTGATAGAATCAGTTTTTTTGAATCAATAAACCAGATCTTCACTCTCATCCTTATCTAGCAAAAATCAATCTTTCAGATTGATTTTTCTTACATGTGCGGAAAAAACTGAAAATGTGGTACGTAAAAAGTACCTGAAATAAAAAATTTTCCGTTTAAAGTAACGCATACGCAACACAGCTATGGACGGTAGGAAAATCAAATAAATCTCCTTTTCTCCACTTCAGTGACGTAACATCATTTCTTCAGCGAAGGATACGTGCTTCAGGATTCAAAGTTCGCAATAACAAGCTCCGTTAGGACTCTAGCGGTGTTTATAAACACTCTCGTTCTCCCTCTAGAAAGTGACATATCGTATGAAAATACAAGTGTGCAATTATGATTATAATATAAATCGCACTTAGAACTGACTATTGTTTCGGTTTCTAAAAGATTGGCTTAGGTCATTCTCTCTCACTGAATTTTCGATCATTAAGTGACATTATTTGGTCATTATACGTGACATCTTTCAATAATAAAGATTTTCGGGTTAAGATGCTTATTTAGACTGTCTCTCGTTAACATTCCAAATTTATTCCTAATCACGATGGAGGCTCTCATCGTGGAGCAGAATTTTCTCTTTGAAAAATTGAAAAGATCACTTCCGACTTTTAATGAACTCAACTTCGCGGAAGTCTCTCTAGCAGTTGCACAAGGCAGACTCAAAATTCTTCAAGATACATGGGAAAAATGTGAGTAGTTAGAACTTCGCATCTCAGCCGCAGCCATCTCTTCACAAACAGATAAGTCTAAAGTCGACTATTTTGTAAACAATGAATTTATTTCAGCCGAGAAGGAATTTTTTAAAGCTTTGGATTTCTTTAATGAGATAATTCATGGTTTAGTTCAAGAAAATTCAGAATCTTTCCTTTCTAACATAACTTTTCCAGGTGTTAATGCTACTCAAAATTCTAATAACTCTCAAATTGTTTTTCATGAGTATGGAATGAGATTGCCAGACATTCAAATTCCTCAATTTTCCGGTGATTATCTGGATTGGCCTAACTTTAGAGTTCTTTTTGAATCTACAATTCATAATAAGCAAAGAGTGCCTCCTGTACAAAAATTATACTATTTAAAAACTAAGCTTACAGGAGAAGCATTGCAATTGGTTAAAAATATAACGTCTACAGATGAAAATTATGAGGGAGTCTGGAACACGTGAAAGTCGCGTTACGACAAGGAAAGTGCTTTAAGTAATTCCTATCTTCATTCGTTTTTCTCTCTACCTAATCTTGCGAACGATTCCTTAAAGGAACTCAAAATGTTGCGAGATACTACGAACGAAGCCCTTATGGCTCTCAAAAATTTAGGATGCCCTACTGACAAGTGGGATCACATTTAAGCTTACTCGCTTGTAAATAAGTTGCATAATAATTCTGTAGCTGAGTGGGAGAAAGATCTCTCGAATAGTAAAACCTATCCTACGCACTTATGACGATTTGGCTAAATTTCTTGATACTGGAGTTCTTACTTTAAAAGCTCTTAATATGTCCAAAAAAGACTCAAAAAATGTAAATAATGCGAATTTTTTCGCAGCAAGGAGATCCTTTGCGCAATCACATAGCACTACGACTTCCAATGGCCCTAAATGTATCTGTTGTGGTGGAAATCATTATCTATCTTAATGTCAAACTTTCGAAAAGTATACAGTACTTCAGCCTAAGGAAACTGCTCGAGAGCATAAGCTTTGTTTTAGATTTTTGAGATATAGCCATCGAAGCCAAAGCTGTAAAAGTAGAATATCTTGTTTTCAATGTAAAAAGCTCATCATACTCTAATGCATACGGATTTATCGTCTCCAGATTCTTCTGAACAATCTTCTAGCTAAATAAATTCCAATCCAAATCAATCGACACAGTGCAATTCTGTTGCGACAAATAGTAATGTTGATAAAAAAGGTAATGACACTGCAGAGGCTTTATCATGTAATACTATGTCTACTAATTATTTTGTTGTTTTGAGATGTTCCAGAGCACAAAAACAGTATTAGCTACTGCTAAAGTTGTTATTCGCGCTCACAATGGAAGAAAAATTATAGTACGAGCGTTTTTAGATCAAGGCTCCGATGCTACAATTATTTCCAAATCTTTGGTGCAATATTTGCGTCCTAAGCGTTTTTCTGTAAATACCAAAGTAACTGCCTCCGCGAATGTTCTGATTGGGGTGCCCAGATCTTGAGTCAATCTATTTATCGCACCTACAAATGATCAAAATGAATCATACCCTATTTCTGCATTTGTTTTACCACAGTTAATTAATTAGAACCTTCCAAAGATAGAGTTAAATTCTGAATGAGATCACCTTCATAATCTAGATTACGCGGATCCTACACCCTTGAGTAGTGAACAAATTGATTTGATAATCGGTGCAGCTCATAATGGCTCGCTTCTTTTGCCAGGGTTATGTAAAGGACTTCCTGGTTCTCCTACAGCACAACATACAGTCTTTGGATAGATTCTTTCGGGTCCAATCACAGCAAATTCTCAAACCGAATCCCAAATTAAAATAAATCGTATTTCTACGCAACAAGAATTGAACTTTGGTTTAAAAAAGTTTTGGGAGCTTAGGGAAGTTTCGCAACAATCAATGTTGACGGATGAGGAACAACGTTGCGAAACTCATTTTATGTAAACGCATTGACGTATAAAAGAGGGCCGTTATGTCATACGGCTTCCGCCCAAAGAGGAATCTTTTGATTCTCTAGGTAAATCTTTACCTCGAGCCTTATCCATGCTTCATGGCGTTGAATGCCGATTAGCTAAAAATCCTGATTTAGCGAAAAGCTATGAAACTTTTCTAGACGAATACGAAAATTTAGATCATATGCGTCAAATTTTAGATTCAAGCAAAACAACTCTTCTGAGTTATCTTCCGGTTTATTTGCCTCTCCACCCGGTTGTAAACGAATCAAATACTTCTACTCCAGTAAGGGTAGTTTTTAACGCCTCTAGTCCTACTTCTCCAGGAAAATCATTACATGACCTTCTCTTAGTAGACCCAAAGCTTCGTAATGATGTCACAGCTATTATTCTTCAATGGAGAAATTTTCAATTTAGTTTAACGGCTGATATAAACAAAATGTTTAGACAAATCTTGTTGGATCCTAGAGATATCGATCTGCAACGCATAGTTTGCCACAAAGAACCTTCTAGAAAGATAGTACACTATCAAACGATGACGGTCACATATGGAACGGCGTCGGCTCCATTCTTAGCAAACAGGGTTTTAAAATAGTTAGCCGAAGATGAAGGTAGTAATTATCCTGAAGCTAGTGAAATTCTTAAAACCGATTTGTACGTCGACGACGTTTTATTCGGAGCAGATACTCTAGAAGGAGCGCTACATTGACAAAAGGAGCTCAGTAAGCTTTTAGCTAGAGGAGGCCTTCCTCTTCGACAATGGTCCACTAACGACTCTACATTGATAATACATGGCAATGCCTCTTCTGAAAATAAAGCAGTAACTTTTGGAGAGTTTAAAGATTATGCTAAATCCGTCCTTGGCTTGCGGTGGTGCCCAAAATTGGATACTTTCCTGCTCTTAATCAATATTCAAAACATCGAAATTGTTACTAAAAGAATAGCTCTTTCCTTGATAGCTCGTTTATTTTATCCACACAGGTGGTTAGCACCCGTAATTATAGTAGCGAAAATTTGTATGAAGGAACTTTGGCTAAAAAGCTCGACTGGGATGATATACTCCCAGCAGATCTAAATAATAAGTGGAATGCGTATTACAAAAGTTTGCCTCCACTTGAAAAAATAACAATATCGCGCTGGAATGGCCTTAGCTCTAATTTAAAATCTATTGAATTGCATGGATTTGCAGACGCTTCTAAAAAAGCTTATGGTGTAGCTATTTATTTAAAAATAATTGATAACAAAGAAAAGCTTACAACTTCTCTGTTAATGGCCAAGTCTAAGACGTCTCTTGTAATAACTGATTGTATACCACGTTTAGAACTTTGCGCCGCAGTATTACTAGCAAAACTGGCTCAAAAGGTAGTGAAATCAATGAATTTTTCTGAAGTACCCTTATATTGCTGGTCAGATGCCACCGTTGTATTGGCATGGTTAAGTAAAGTGCCATCTACTTGGCCTACTTTCGTTGCCAACAGGGTAGCCTTGATTTACATTTTGATTCCGGACACTAAATGAAAGCACGTTCCTACGTCCTTGAATCCTGTGAATTGTCTCTCTCGCGGTCTCACTCCAGAGGAATTGATAAACCACTCCTTATGGTGACAAGGACCTCCCTTTTTGCATGAATCTCAGAGAGACTGGCCAGATCCTTTTTCCTCTGAAATACTAGAAACTGAAGGTACAAAGTACACATCTACTTACTTAAAAATAGACAAAAGTTCTAAGAAACCTACCAGAGGTTTAGCTAAATTCCATTAAAATTGAGCCATCACCATTGGACAAACTTGCCGAAAGAGTGCCCACTTGGCCAAAATTAATAAGAATCACAGCTTATTGTCTTTGCTTTATAGATCGCGTTTCTAAACGCTCGAATAAATTAAAGGAATCTTTTCTATCTACTGATATTTTAACCTGATCGAAATTCTGTTAGTTTAAATATTTACAAGAACAACATTTTCCAACGGAAATTAAGTTGCTTAAAAATAAAACTTCACATAAGCGTTCGAATCCTCTAAAACGTTTGTGCCCCTTTTTGGACAATGACGGACTTCTTCGAGTAAAAGGTCGACCAAAAAATGCTTCTATTTCCTACGATGCCCAGCACCCTATCATTTCACCAAAAACTCGAGTCAGAGATTCGATAATACAGCAAGCTCATCAGAGAACCTTGCACGGGGGTCCACAGCAAACTCTACATGTCCTCAGACAAAATTATTGGATTCTAAAAGTTCGTTATACCGCTCGAAGTACGGTAAATAAATGCATTCCTTGTGTCCGAGAAAAGGCCAAAGTCCCTTCTCAAATAATGGGTGAACTCCCTTCTGCTAGGGCGACTAGATCTCGAGCTTTTGAACACACTGGTCTCGATTACGCGGGTCCAATGTTAGTTAAATTGGGTATAGGTAGAAGCTACAAAGCACATAAAGCATATATAGCTCTGTTTGTATACCTTGCCACTAGAGCCGTACATTTAGAGCTGGTATGTGCTTATACAACTGAAGCCTTTTTGCTACATTTAAACGATTCGTAGCTCGCAGAGGAATCCCTTCCAATTTGTATAGCGACAACGGTACCAATTTTCAAGGTGCTGATAAGGAATTGAAAAGAACATTTCAAAGCCTAAGGGAAGATGAAACGCTACGAAACTTTTTTACAGAAGAAAATATAAATATTTATTTTAACCCTGCTGCTACTCCTTATTTCGGAGGGCTATGGGAAGCAGGTGTTAAAAGTGTAAAACATCACCTGCGCCGTATAATCGGTGATCATAAACTCACTATAAAAGAGTTGTCAACACTCCTTTGCCAAATTGAGGCGAGCCTTAATTCTAGACCCTTGTCAGCTGCATCAGATGACCTGGATAATTTGTCATATTTGACTCCAAGTCATTTTCTCATAGGCTCACCTTTGTTATCAGTTCCAGAACAATCAGTTCTTGATTTGACAGAAAATCGTCTCTCTAGATGGCAGTTGGTCCAGCGCTTCAATGAAATTCTATGGCGAAGGTGGTCTCTAGAATACTTTCAGGGTTTGCAAAATCAATATAAATGGCAGAAACCCAGTCCGAACATTTGTGTAGGAGATATAGTTGTTTTACGAGAAAAGGATAATCCTCCTTGTAAATGGAATTTGGGTCGCGTTACTGCTTGTCATCCCGGTAGAGATAATTTGGTACGATCGATTACTGTCAAGACGTCTAAAGGTACTTATGATCGACCTATTGTACAAGTTTGTCTCCTGCCTATACATGAAAATGAGGAGCTATAAGAGTTGAAATTAATTTGTCCACCATTTGTCACGGCGGGCGGCATAGCCCTCTTATATTTACGCATAGATATTTAAAAATTTCTCGGCACATTATTATAATTAATTTTAATAAGATAGGTATAAAACATTACTGGTAAAATATTCACTTTTACAATCAAAAATTGTGTAAACAATTTGTGGGTTCTTACTTAATTACTCGAAGAAATTCTTATCCTTACATTCTAATTATAAACGACATCATTTTCTGTCTATCAATAGATCAATTTCTTTTCAATTCTTTGAAACGAGGCGGGCGGTATGTTCACGGATGCTTTAATTAATGAATAAGTACTCAGGTGAAATTACTAATTCATGCAAGTATGTGTGTGTGACGTATGCCTAATTTTCAACTTTATTGATCGACGAAAGCGGGCGAATTTTTCAGTGCGAGTTAAGAGAGAGAAGCAAGCGGCACGCGTACGCAATAAGCATTTTGCGAACTCTTATACTTTACATAATAATAACTTCAAGGCAAATGTGCGCAAGTAGACGAATTTACCATGAATAAACGACAATTCATTCATGTTCGATAGAATCAGTTTTATTTGAATTAATAAACCAGATCTACACTCTGATCCTTATCTAGCAAAAAGCAATCTTTCAGACGCTTTAAAAATTATTTCTTATAGAATTAAACAGAAGCCGACCAGTACATAATCTTCGTGAACGTGTTTTATCTTCTGCAGGCTGTGGCAGAAAGACAGCCAAAGAGCAAAACAAGTTTCTTAAAATATTAGGCAATCTTAGCAATATTTAACAATTTTCCACTTTTAGACATCACGGCGAACACCGAGAAGGGACATACTTGTGCGGTATCAAGTTATACAGTTGCTAGATATAGGCGGCCGGTATCGACCGGAGAGCCAAGTTCACAGCCAATCCTCGACTGCGTGCTAAAACCACGCCCTTTATTTCGCGCTTGCATTGCGAACATCTCGCGAAAAGAGAGGATTAACTGTCGAGAATCACAAAATTTAAGAAACTGGGACTGAAGCCTAGAATTTCAGATGACCGAGCTATAATTTTATTTATAAGAATACATTAATGATAATCGATGTATATACAATTTTTTAATGAATTCTAAGGCTTAACCTAAAATTAAATCTATAAGAAAGAAGGTACAACTTTAAATTGACTATCCGTTAAATTATATCATTTACCGGGTTTGGTAGGTGAGATAAATTTCTGTCAAAGCTCTGTCTTAATATAAAACTAAAAATGGTGCCAAAGTAAAGTTCGGTATGAAGAGTCAACGTTGAGCAGTTGAACCAGTTGAACAGTCAAGGGAGACATATTATGAGGGGGCGAGAAAAATGATATACCGAAAGTGTGTGGTAAGTAAAAGGGATTGAGGGGATACTGTTGCCGCTGGGTACGGAAAGGGATCCTCGTGCAGAAATCTTAATGTGAACCTGGTGGGTTTCTCGACAGTATATCCCATTTCTAGTGTGGCCGTGGCCAGGAAAACTGACTGCAGCCTGACGAGGGTATAACGCTTTTTCAGATAAGTGCCCTATGCAGGGAAAACTGGTCAATGCTCCATCATATTCCACATTGAATGAAATTTTATTCCTTCCTTACCAGGACCAGGGCTCGAACGTAAGATGCCTGAAAAAGAAAGACTTGATGACCTCACTTGCAATTAGAAGGATTTGAATTCAAAACAAACGTTGTCTAGAAAATTTTAGTTATTTTTCATAGACATTTTTTTTTTAAACATTCGCGACTTTCGAAAGTAGCAGTTTTCTTAAAACAATCATTTTTTTAAATTTATTAAAAAGCATGATAAGATTAAGATATCCGTGGCAAAAAAATTTCAATGTGGATTCCCACATTATTTTTTTGCGAGAAACACGAATCTGAAACTTTTAAATCGATATCTAAAATATTTGTCGAGATATTGATTTTATCACTTTTTTTTTAATCCACATAATTTCATCATGTTGATTTCGATAGGGGATTTCTGAGACGAAAAACGAATCTTGAGATCGGGTAAAAGTATTGACCAAACGTCTGGGCGGACGGAAATGTTTAAATTCGAAAAATTAATTTCCGAAAAATGTAATCTTGTAGATTATGACGAGACGAAACTTTTTTCTACGTTCTATTTTTTGATCGGATAATTATTTTTAATAATAAGCCTAATAACTAAAAAAAATGAGTCCCCAAATTCAATTAGTTTTTAATGAATAAATCGTCGTAAGTTGAGCAAATATCATTAAAACTGTTTCAAACTTGATAAACGAACGAAATATACCCTAGCGATGCTTTCAAAATAAAGAAAAAGTGGAAAATCCCCTATCATTTATTAATATTTATTTGTGGATTGAGACATATCGGTAACCCCGTTTTTTTAGTTTCGCCGACAAAAAGTATTGATGAAACTTTAGAGTTGATACAACTTCCAGTGAGACGTTTGGCTCTCCAGAACTCAATATTTTCAATGATTTTTTAATGTTTAATTAAATCTTGATTGTATCTCTAATTATTTCAGTTATGTTCATATTAAGAAGCAACGTTTTAAGTGTCTTGCGTACGTGAATGTTTCGGTTCTTTCTGCATAACGAACTGCTTGTTCGTAAGCAAAACAGACCAAATGCCTGTCACATAGGGAAACATAAAAATTTAACTAGTTCCAATTTAGTTGGAAAAGAGTACACATCTCTACAAACTTTCAGAAATTATCGACAGAAGCATTTCGCTCAATATTTTATTCCTAATTTTTTTATTTAATATGTGAAAATAGTCTTCAATTCAATTCAGTTTTCAAATAGCAAATATATGTAAGGAAAAGTTGATACAAAGTGGTAAAAAAAGAACGAGAAACGAAAAAAATTAAAAAGCAAACAAAAGAAAGTAGCTAAAAATGAGTTAAGTTATTATGAAACCTTATTTATAATCGAATAAAAATTGATTAGAACCAATCTATTTCAAATCAGGCCTTTACAGTGATACAAGTGGTTTCTACCTAAATTACAATTTAATAAGGCATTTGGCAAAAAATAGTATTTTAAAAATTACATGTATGCAGTGAAAGTTTAACTATTGTCATTCAATAAATTAAAGTCGTCCTGGAGACCGGTTCACTTGAGTTTACGTGATATCTTTTCGTTAGAAATAATGATGACGATAAAAGTATTTCATTATTCACCGAAAAATAATATTTAGAACATTACGTCCATGTAGTAAAAGTTTAACTACCGTTAATAATTAAATTATTGTCGTCCTAGAGACCGTTTCTCTTGATTTAAGGTAACATGTTCGCGTTGGAAATAATAATAATAATATTATTATATGGGTGGCACTGCGTGATACTGGTGACGTAACCGCATAGTTCGTTGAATTGGGGAGTTAGCCCAATGCAACGTAGCTGACTGCAAAAGCCGTAGCTCTTGGGCGATGGGGTCGCCACATCTCTACGCACATCCCTAGGCTATGGTTCAGTTGGGAGTGGCAATAAGACCGAACCGAGGCGACGACCAGGCAATGGCCCCGGACAAACGCGAGAACGAAGATTTAAGTGGTCGGACCAACTCCGGAGGGACATCCTTACCTGTTGGCAAAGAAGTTCACCGGCACGAAGAGGATTCATGCAGACGTTACATGAACGTTGGGTCAATATGCACCCGGAATATGCTCATAAAACGCCTCAGTACTTAAGAGATCAGGTATCCTTTTTGCGACCAAACGGATATGAAGCTCTTTATCGACAAGAAGAAGAGCATCATCCTACAGCGAACATACCACCCGTTCCAGCAAGACCACCTTCACAGATAGCCGATGATGTCAACATGAAAAGCAGGAAATCTATCCACCAAAAAGTCTTTCTCAGGATAGACAAATTATCTGAAGCTAATACTGCTCTCCCCGATTTGCTCCTCGAAGATGTGAATCTCTGGAATCTGAACTGTGTAGTTTACGAGAAGGCGTCCCTGCTTAGCGACAATAGAAGTAATTATACTTCAGTACGCCTCAGTAAGACTCGCGAGCGTATTCCACAGCTTCAGTTTAAAATTGAAACGGCAAGATGGCATGCATCAAATATTCAGTGCGTGATTAACTTCATAACATCAAATAAAAAATTCACTCCAAAAGTTAGGGCACTTGCTCGCAACTTAAGGAAAGTAAATCACACACTGAACAAGTTTAAACTGTTGACCATCAAGCAGCACTCGACGCAAAAAATAAGATCTCTTTCAACAAGCGCGCCAGGGCCAGATAAAATCAACAACTTTTGGTGGAAGAAGTTCATTTGTACGCACCAACATCTAACTCCTATATTTACTACTTTCTTAAATAGAGAACAACCCATCCCGCAGTGGATAGTGGAAGGACGTACGGTATTGATCCCTAAGACTGAAGATTTGTCAAGTCCACAGAACTACAGGCCTATAGCTTGCTTAAACACCAGCTACAAGCTATTTACTGACATCCTCAAAGAGAGGATATGAACATCTATCGAGCCGGTATGGAGTGCAATAGTTGAACAACGGGGATGCAAGAGAGGGCTGGCAGGTTTCAGGGAGAACCTGCTAATGGATAGGTGTATTACCCAAGACTCGATCAGATATCGACGCAATCTGTCCATGGCTTGGATCGACTACCGTAAGGCATTCGATAACACGAACCATGAGTTACTTACCAAGCTCCTTGAGTGCCTGGAGGTGCATCCAAAAATAGTGAGATGCATAAAAGAGCTAATGCTCTTGTGGCGGACAAGATTTGTCATAACATCTAGCTAGCAAGACGTTCACTCAGCGCCGCCACCTATGAATACTGACTAAAAATTACACAGGCCGAAAAAAAATGTGTTGTGCGAGAGATAGAAGTATAGTACCTATACGTATTCCGTGTCGAGGGGAAAATCCGGACGTTCTCGGGGAAACCTGATGTCAGATTCGTGCTGAGTGCTCTAAAATACATAAAAATATCATACCTGATTTTTCTCCAGACGATTTCAATAACGAGGGTTATTTCATACCCGACGCAGCTGATTTTATAGGGAATTTTCCGCGTCTAGGGGAAAATCCTGACGTGCTGGGAAAAAACTGATGTCAGCTTCCTGTTCAGCGCCCTAAAATGCGTATAGGTACCATACTCTGATCTCTTGCACAACCTTCTTTTTTTTGTGCGCCTGTGTTATTATAATGAAATAAACGATTGGGGTATATTCTTTTGCTTTTTTTTTTGCTCTCCGGAAAATATATAACACGTGTTCCAAAAAACTACCCTAAGTCATACACACCTACCCTGCGTGATCAAAAATGTTCTAAATGTAAAAACAACTTTGAACTACGTAAAGATGATTCAGAACTCTAAATTAATTATTTAACACTTGAATATTTACCCCTTTCACAATTTCTCTTACAAACTTCCCTTCTACGTAAATTTATGTAGCGGAACCTAAATGTTCTTATAAAACGCATCAAAAACAATAATATTCATAAAACACAGTTGGCGGGACTTTTTTGCTTTTTTTTTGCTCTTCAAAAAAAAATAATTCGTGTTCCAGAAATCTACCCCAAAGTCATACATAAGTGTAAGTCATATACCCCTCGTGACAAAAAATGTTCTAGATGTGTAAAAACAACTTTGAACGTCGGGAATCTATTATTCTAGCAGCAAAAACGTCAAATTCTTAATTTCTGAGGTACAAAAAAATCAGCAACCCATTATTCGTGTAGCTGAATAATGCAGAACTTTGAATTCTAATAGCAAAAAAATTCAGTATTTCAATTTCAAAGAGCCAAAAATCGGGCATCTTTTATTCGTGTGGTAAAATAATCTATAAATTCATATTCGAATACGGAAAAAATCCAGTACTCTAATGTCGTGTATCAAAAAAAGCGGGAATCTAATAATCAGGTAGCAAAATAATCTAGAACTTGAAAATCAAGTAGCAAAACAATCCAAAACTTTATCTTCGACGAGCCAAAAAATCGGAAATATATTATTCGAGTAGCAGAATAATCTAGAAATTCGAATTCAAGTAGCATAACAATCTAGTATTTCAGTTTTGAGCAGTATAAAAATCAAATACCTTAGTTTCGAGGAGGAAAAGAACTGTAATCTATTATTCGTGTAGCAGAATAATTTTTGAAGTTTAAACTGTGATAGGAAAAAAACCCTAGTACTTCAATTTCAAGAAGCAAAAATGTCGGGAATCTATTATTCACGTAGCAAAAATAATCTGTACTTTCGAATTCGACTAGTAAAAATATGCGGTACTTTAATTTAGCGGAGAAAAGAATCGGGAATCTATTATTCGAGTAGCTCAGTAATCTGGAACTCTCGGAGTTCAAAATCCGCTTCATCTTTAAAATAAGAATTGACAAGGAATTAGTCAATCTAAATGTCAGAATCATCTTTATATTGTTTGAACTTGTTTTCATATTTTCAGGAAATTTTCAGTTACGAGATGTTGATATGTTTCACTCAGGGGTAGTTTTTTATGACATTTTATTTTGGCCATCGCAGAGCAAAAATGGGAAAAAGTCTCCCCTAACAGTTTTTTTCCGAATATTATTATTTTTGATGCGTTTTATATAAGTATATGTGAGTTCCGGTATATAAATATACGTGGAAGGGTAGTTTTTGGAAGAAATTATAAAAGGGGTAAAGTTTCATGTGTTAAATAATTAATTTAGATTTCTGAATCATATTTACGTAGCTCAAGGTTGTGTTTGCACTTTTAGAACATTTTTTGTCACGAGGGGTAGATATGTATGACTTAGGGGTAGTTTTTTTGTACACGTATTATATGCCATCGGACAGCAAAAAAAAGCAAAAAATCTCCGCCAACTGTGTTTTATGAATATTATTATTTTTGATGCGTTTCATAAGTATATGTAAGTTCCGCTACATAAATTTACGTGGAAGGTTAGTTTTTGGGAGAAATTATTAAAGGGGTAAATTTTCAAGTGCTAAAAAATTAAGTTAGAGTTACAAATCATCTTTACGTTGTTTAAAGTTGTTTTTACACTTTTAGAACATTTTTGGTCACGAGGGGCAGGTCTAGGTTTAAGTCATACCAAAAAAATTTTCATGAAGAATTTCACCGAAAATAGAATAATAGAAATAAGGGAAGGGGCATCAAGTTTAGATCATCAAGTCTGGAATCTGAAATGAAATCAACGGGTACCATGGTTTCAATGCTCCATAACAGTCCTACTCTCTTCTCCTTCTCCTTCTGAGCATTCCTCACATAAGTCCGTCTCGCTTCTCGCCATACAGCCTGCCTACCGTAAACGTTGCACTGCTTGACAGCACGAGCACATACGTCATCAAAACAATACCACGTGCTTACTTAGCAATAGTGCAACGTTAAAATACTCAACTTCTTATGCTGAAAACTAAGGTCAGAAATAATAAACACTTAACTCTAAGTTGAAAATTCCAACCCGCATCAACTCTGATGCAAATTGAAATTGAAATTTTCCTTCTAAAAGAATATAAAGTACTTCAAAGCATTTTAGTTCTGTAAAATGCTGACCAGGTTTCTTCCTCGCATCTGCGAAGTCCACGGTAGGAAGTTAAGCTAACTGGCTCGTCAAACTGGCAAACGTTGTTTGACTCTCACGGCATATCCCTACCTTCCTAATCCAAATTCTGCAATTGCGCAAAAATTCCTGCCGGATTTACCTCGACTATAAACTGTCGAGGCGCATTGGACAAAAGTCATCATCGCAGTCCACTGAGGGAATATATTTTTTTCGGACCGGTAACTGGAGCAGGCCGCCGGGATCGATTAGTTGTAACCATTGAAATTGCATTCGCGATCTGGACGTAAAATCAAATCTCCATCCGACGGGAGACAGGGCCGTAACGGGAGCGTTCTTCATCACGTCCTATCCGGATCAGGGGAAATAAAAATTTTCGAGATCCCTCGCTAAATTGTAAACCATGGAGAAAACATGGTAAAACAATTCCATATCACGTTACCGAATTGACGAGGTAAAGGTTCGTAACGGAAGTGTCGTTTTTCTTGCGTTCCATCCACCTGCTTGAAACAAAATTAGTTCAGCCTAGAAAATTCTACTCTTTCTCGAATCTCAAAACGGGACAGAGTAATTTTCTCGGAAGACTGCAATTCCCCTTCGTGAGGAATAGAAATATTTTCTACTTCTTCTAAAAGTAAATTCAGAGAAGTGACAGGTGCTCGCGCGTGTTTGTGTGTGTCGCGAATAACTTTGAAAAGGACTAGAGTGGATCACTTGATCCACGTAACGAAAAGGTTTTTGCCCGCTTGTTAACGAAGCAAGGAAGCAATTCAAGAACCAAAATTACTTCGTTCTTCTTGGATTCTTGAGAGTTTCTTTATGTATACAACAACCAGCGGTAGTTTCAAGACAACAAGGAACTGGTGAGCCGTATCGATCCAATTTTTACTTCTACCTTTCTTTTTTCCTAAATGTGTAGAACGTGCCCTTTGTTTCTTTTCTTTTAACATCTTCCTATCATATTATTTTTTTTTATTGAAATAACCAAATAAATAAACCTGTTTCGCGAAACTCTTCTAAAATCTGGGGATAACAAATCTCAGTCCGAGAGTAGGGGTACCAACCCAAAACAAAAATAAATATAGGAAAGACAAGTCTCTGGCCTTTCCTTCAGTATAGGGGAAGCCCCCCCCCCCTCCACCACGGAAATTAAAAAATACCAGGATTTTTCTAATTCATACTTTCTCGAAGGTTTAGGCAGCTTTTTCACCGGGGATTATGTGTAGGAAATAAAAGTGTTTTTATCGTACGTGACAAACTAATTGTGGCAGTGGTGGGGCCTACCCCTGCTGTTGTTCACACTCGGCTTATGCTACTCGTAAGTTTTGTTACTAGCCAGCTATAAAAAAATCTCAATAAACAAAATTTTTATAAACAAAATTTCTAAACTTTAAATTCAGAATTTCATGTGTGACTCATCATTCTCAATTATGATAGCAATGCCACAATATCAATAATCGAATGAACTTTTGAAAAATAAGTACTTCCAGTTTAAATAAAAAACCCATGGCATTAACTTGCCGTGAGAAGAAGACAAGTAAAAGGATTGAACCTCGTACTTGCGCCTTAACTGGCTAGAGTGCCACCAAATCAAACCAAAAACCCGGGCCAATAACTTGCCAGGGGACCTCGCATTAACTTGTTCGGTATTTTTGGTTTGGCTACGTTGCTCTTGATTCAAGAATTATTTTTAGTACACGACAGCCATCATTCCCAATTATGGCACTGCATGAAAATACCTAACCTTCCGGGCAACAATAATGCTGGATTTAAGCCAAAACATCGCTCAGGAATAAAGCTACGCGACAAACGAACGAAAAATCCTGTCGTGTTAAAAACTGGAGTTCGAGAACCTGAAACCGAATCAATCGTTTTTGTAACATCTAAGGTTTCCAAAGAAATACTTGTGCTCCAGGAAATTGAAACACAAAGGCTTAATAGTCACGATGAGTTTTCGTCCTCCTTCGAAAGATTATTGAACCAGGCAGAAGCTCGAATTAGTATATCTAGAAAAGTTCGTCCAATAACTATCGATAATATCCCTGGAAACTCCCAGGGGCAATAAATCTTTGGGAAGTTGCGAAACTAAGGGTGCTTGAGAACCACAGAGAATTTAGCGAACTTCTGTCTTTTCCACTCCTTTCTCTTATTTGTTTCACTTTATCAATATTCCATAATAAAACAGAATAGAAACATTTTACCCAACCGTAGCTCACTTTCTTAAGGGGAAATGGTACCGTAAAGTCTGAAATGAAAATAATTTTCTATTTCGTCTCAGTGAACTCGCAGCTCCATGAGTTTATGCGTAGACTTAAGGCTAAGTTGCTCATGTTTAAGATTTAAGAGCACCGTACCTTCTTCACGGACGAGAAATACCAGAAGAGCCGAACCAAAATCATTTTTGACATTAATCCAGATTCGATCAGGATGGGAAAGTGGTACCGTAAAGTCTGAACTGAAAATAATTTCTCGCTCATGGCAGCGGGAAGACACCTCTGTGACTGGTCACCCTTTTCAACACTTCGTGGGGGCAGGAAGGCAACCCTGTGACTGGTCATGGAGCTCATGTTGTTCAAATACATACACCTTTTCAACAGCTCGTGGCGGCGGGAAGACACCTCTGTGACTGGTCACAGAAATAATGTTGGTCAAATCCCTACACCTTTCCAACACTTAGTGGCGGCGGTGTCGCACCCCTGTGGCTGTTCACAGAAATAATTTTGGTCAAATTTCACCACCTTCTATCACTTCGTGAGGACGGGAGGACACTTCTGTGGCGGATCACAGAAATAATATTGTTTAAGCACCTACCCCTTTCCAACACATCCTGGGGACGGGAAGGCACCTCTGTGACTGGTCGCAGAAATAATGTTGGTAAAACACCTACCCCTATCCAACTAATCGTTGCGGAGGGATAGCGGCACTATGATTGGTCACAGAAATAATGTTTTTCAATCCCCTCCCCCTATCTAAAACTTAGTAGGGGCGGTAAGGGACCCTTGTGACTGGTCATAGAAATAATATTGGTCAAGCACCTACCCTTTTTCAATATTTCGTTAAGCGGGAAGTCGACCCCTCTGACAGGTCACAGAAATAATGTTGGTCAAACCACTACCCCCTTCCAACAGCTCGTGGCGGCAGAAATTTAAGAATTCACAGAATTCATGGAATTCACGAAATTCATGGGATTTCTAGTATTAATGGAATTTACGGAATCAATGGCATACAAGGAATTCATGAAATTCACGAAATTAATGGAATTCAAGGAATTCACAGAATTGATGGAATTAATTGAATTCCCCAAATATAACCTTTCCAACAGCTCTTTAAAGCTATTCGGTGCCACTGTGACTGATCACAGAAATAATAATAGTAAACCCTTACCCCTATCGAACACTAAGTGGGGCGGGAAGGCACCCCTGCGACTGGTCACAGAAATAATGTTGGTAAAACAGCTACCGCTTCCCAACAGTTTGTTTTCCAACAGCTCGTTGCGGCGGGAAGGCCCCCCTGTGACTGGTCACAGAAATAATGTTGTTCTAACCCCTACCCTCTTTAAACACTTTGTGGGGGCGGGAAGGCACCCCTGTGATTGCTCATATGAATAATTTTTGTCAAACACCTACCCCATTCTCACATCTCGTGACGACGGGAAGGCATTCCTGTGACTGGTCACAGAAATAATGTTGTTCAAATCCCTACCCCTTTCCAACCCTTCGTGGTGACGTGAGCGCACCCCTGTGTCCGATCACAGAAATGATGTTGGTTAAACACCTAACCCTTTCCAACACTTCATGTAGGCGGGCAGGCAGCTCTACGTCTGGTCACAGAAATAATTTTGGTTAAACACATACTCCTTTACAACAGCTCGTGACGGCGGGAAGACACCTCTGTGACTGGTCACAGAAATAATTTTGGTCAAATCCCTAACCCTTTCTAACACTTAGTGGGGGCGGAAACGAATCCCAGTGAAAGGTCACAGAAGTACTGTTGGTCAAACTCCTACCCCTTTCCAGCAGATCGTAGCGGCGGGAAGGCACCCCTGTGACTGGTCCCAGAATTGATGCTGTTCTAATCCCTACCCCTTTCCAACTCTTCAAATTCACGAAATTCATGGAATATGAGGAGTTCAAGTATTTCATTTAATTCAAAGAATTCATGGAAATCACGAAATTCTAGAAATTCACGGAATTGATGGAATTCAAGGAATTGATGTGATTGAAGGAATTCGCGGAATTTAAGGAATTCACGGAATCAAAAGAATTCGAAGAATTCACGGAATTCAAGGAATTTGTGGAATTCGCGGAATTCAGCGAATTCACTGAATTCATGGAACTGAAGGAATTCACATAATTCAAGGAATTCATAGAATTTAAGGAATTCAGGGAATTCACGCAATTCAAGGAATTCACGTAATTCAAAGAATTGACCGAATTCACTTAATTCAAGGAATTCATGGAATTCAAGAAATATACGTTATTCAAGGAATTCACCTAATTCAGGAAATTCACGTAATTCAAGGAATTCACGAAATTTAAGGAATTCACTTAAGTCAAGGAATTCACTACATTCAGGGAATTTAAAGAATTCAGAGAATTTATGGAATTCACGGAAATGATGGAATTCAAGGAATCCAAGTCATTAATGGAACGCAAGGAATTCACGTTATTCGCGGCAAGATGGTGCCCATGCGAATGGTCACAGAAATAATGTTGGTCAAACCCCTACCGCTTTCCAACAGCTTCTTTGAATCCAAGGAATTAAAAGAATTTGTGACGGCAGAAATTTAAGAATTCACAGAATTTAAGAATTCACAGAATTGATGGAATTCAAGAAATTCACGGAATTCAAGAAATTCACGGAATTCAAAGAATTCACGGAATTCAATGAATTCAAGAATTTCGTTGAATTTAAACAATTTATGGATATCACGAAGTTCATGGAATTCCCATAAGTCAAGGAATACGTGGAATTCAAGGAATTCACGAAATTCAATGAATTCACATGATTCGCGGATTTCACGCAATTCATGGAATATGTTGAATAAATTAAATTCACGGAAGTAATGGAATACAAAGGATTCATGGAATTCACAGTATTAATGGAATTCACAGAATTGATGCAATTCAAAGAATTCACGAGATGTAACCTTCACAACAGCTCTTGGCGGCTAGATGGTGCCCTCGTGACTACTCAGAGAAATAATGTGATATAAACCCGTACCCCTATTTAACATTTCGTTGTGGCATGAAGGCACCCCTGTGACTGGTCACAGAAATAATGCTGGTCAAACACCTATCCCTTTCCAAAAGCTCGTGCCGGCGGGAAGGCACACCTGTTACTGGTCACAGAAATAATGTTTGTCAAACACCTACCCCTTTCCAACAGCTCGTAGCGGTGGGCAGGCACCCCTGTGACTTGTCACAGAAATAAGTTTGTTCAATCCCTACCCCTTCCCAATACTTCGTGGGGGGGCGGGAGGACACACCTGTATCTGGACAGAGAAATAATTTTATTTGAACACCTATCCCTCTGAAACACGTTGTGGGGGCGGGCAGGCAGCCCTGTGACTTGTAACAGAAATAATGTTGTTCAAATCCCTAGCCCTTGCCAACAGCTCGTGCCGACGTGAAGACACCCCTGTAGCTGGTCACAGATATAATGTTGCTCAAACCACTACCCCTTTCCAACAATTCGTGGCGGCGGGAGTGCACCCCTGTGTCTGGTCGCAGAAATAATGTTGATTAAACACCTACATCTTTCCAATACTTCATGGAGGCGTGAAGGCGCCCCTGTAACTGGTCACAGAAATGGTATTGGACAGAGATTTACCCCTTTCCAACAGCTCGTGGCGGCGGAAAGGCCACCTTGTGACTGGTCGCAGAAATACATTTTTTCAAAAACCTAACCCTTTCCAACAGCTCGTAGCGGCATGAGGGCAACCCTATGACTGCTCACGGAAATAATGTTGGTCAAACACCTACCATTTTTCCACAAGTTCGTGGCGACGGGAAAGCGCCCCTGTGACTTATCACAGAAATAATGTTGTTCAAACACGTACTCCTTTTCCAAGAACTTGTGGCGGCAGGGAGGCAACTCTGTTACAGGTCACAGACATAATGTTAGTCCAACCACTACCCCTTTCCAACATTTCGTAGCGGCAGGATGGCGCCCCTGTGACTGATCATCAAAATAATGTTGTTTAAACAACTACCACTTTCCCACATCTCGTGGCAGCAGGAATTCAAGGGATTCATGCAATTCCGGGTATTCAAGTGTTTCCTTGAATTCAAAGAATTTATGGAATTCACGGAATTGATGGAATTCAAGGCATTCAAGAAATTCATGAAATGCAAAGAATTCACGTAATTCAAGAAATTCACGCAATTCAGGGAATACACGTAATTCAAGGAATTCACGTAATTCGAGGAATTCACGTAATTTAAGTAATTCACGTGATTCAATGAATTCACGTGTTTTAAGGAATTCACGTAATGTAAGGATTGCACGTAATTAAAGGAATTCACGGAATTCACACAGTTCAAGGAATTCATTGGGCAGAAAATCAGCCCTGTGATTGCTCACATTAATAATTTTGTTAATATCCCTACCCCTTTCCAACACTGCGTGGTGGCGTGAGCGCACCCCTGTGTCTGGTCACAGAAAAGATGTTGGTTAAACACCTACCCCTTTCCAACACTTTATGAGGGGCGGGAGGGCAGCCCTACTTCTGGTTACAAAAATAATTTTTTTTGAACACGTACCCCTTTCCAATCTCTCGTGCCGGCGTGAAGGCACCCCTGTGACTGGTCGCTTTTTTCAACACTTCATGTGGACGGGATACCAACCCAGTGACTGTTCACGTAAGTATTGTCGTTCAAACACATACCCCTTTCCAGCAGCTCGTGGCGGCGGTAAGACACCTCTGTGAATGATCACAGAAATAATGTTGGTCGTATCCCTACCCCTTTATAACACATCGTGGCGGCGGCGTCGCACACCTGTGGCACGCACACTTCATGGGGGCATGACGGCACCCCTGCGATTAGTCACAGAAATCATGTTGCTTAAACACCAACCCCTTTCTACTACTTCATGGGGGCGGGGAGGCACCCCTACGACTGGTCACGGAAATGATGCTGTTCTAACCCCAACACGTTTTTAACAATTTGTAGGGGTGGGAAAGCACCCCTGTGATTGCTCACATAAATAATTTCTGTCAAACACCTGACTTATTCTCACATCCCGTGGCCAAGGGAAGGCACCCCTGTGACTGGTCACAGAAATAATGTTGGTCAAACAGCTACCACTCCCAACAGATCTTTGCGGCGGCAAGGCACCCCTGTGACTAGTCACAGAAATAATTTTGTTCAAATCCATACCCCTTTCCAACACTTCGTTGGGGCGTGAGAGCACCCCTGTGTCTGGCCACAGAAATGATGTTGTTTAAACACCTACCTCTTTCCAGCAGCTCGTGCCGGCGTGAAGGCACCCCTGTAACTGGTCACAGATATGATGTTGCTCAAACCACTACCCCTTCCAACAATTCGTGGGGCGGGAGTGCACACCTGTGTCTGGTCGCAGAAATAATGTTGGTTGAACACCTACCCCTTTCCAACACTTCATGGGGGTGTGAAGGCGCCCCAGTAACTGGTCACAGAAATAATGCTGCTTAAACACCAACCCCTTTCCACCACTTCATGTGGGCAGGAAGGCACCCATGTAACTGGTCACAGAAAAATGTTAGTCAAACCCCTAACCCTTTCCAACACTTTGTGGGGGCGGGATAGCACTCCTGCGACTGGCTAGAGAAATAACACCGGCACACAAAAAAAAGTGGTGTGCCCGGCGGACTACACCGGCATATCTATATGTTTTTCGTGTCGCTAAATCCGAATCCGGGATCCACATACCCAAGTTAACTCGTATTTAAAAAAAAAAAACGCAAAAATAGATGTAAAATCTACGAAAACAGCGATTTTTCTTGTATATTTTTACAAAAAAAGATATCTTCATGCCCGGTGGACTAAACAATCTATATGATTGTTGTTTACTGTAGATTTCCTTTGCCTCTCACGTTTCGGGGTGTTTAGTTTGCGTTAGTTCCCTTGCATGACATTAGTAGGATTTTTTCTAAATAAGTTCTATTTACTTTTAGCGTTACCCAGGAATTCATTCAGTTGAATTGAAAATAACTTAAAGTTCATTCAAGTATATTTCAATGAATTGACTGTAAATTCCCATGAATTCAAGTCAATTGACACGAATTCAAAGTTAAAAGTTGAAAAGAATTTCAATTTCATCGAATTAAAAATAATTCAGTCGAATAAAGTAAAATTAAGAATAATTCAATTACATGAAATTGGATTATTAATATTAATAAAAAATGTATTCAATTGAATTGAAAATAATTCACAACTCATACAATTGAATTGAAAAGAATTCCAAATTTATTCAATTGAATGAAAAAAATCCAATTTTATTCAATTGAATCCAAAATAATTCAAAATTCATTCAATTGAATTGAATAGAGTTCCAAATTTATTCGATTAAATTAGAAAGAATTTCAATTTCAATAAATTGAATTGATAATAACTCAAAATTTATTCAGTTGAATTGAAAATAATTTCAAGTTCATTCAAGTGAATTCCAATGAATTGACTGTAAATTCCCTTAAATTCAATCAATTGACACGAATTCAAAGTTCATATAATTGACTTGAACAGAATTTCAATTTTATTGAATTAAAAGTACCAAAATTAAATAAAGTAAACTTGAAGAGAATTCAATTAAATGAAATTGGATTGACAATAATTAAAAATGCATTCAATTGAATTTCAAATAATTCCAAATTTATTCAATTTAATTAAAAATAATTCCAATTTTATTGAATTAAATAAAAAATAATTCAACTGAATGAAATTGAATGAAATTAAATCACAAATAATTTACTTGAATAGAATAGAATTGATATCAATCAAAAATTGACTCAATTGGTTTAAAAATAATTCAAAATTCATTCAATTGAATTGAAAATAATTCCAAATTTGTTGAATTCAATTTTAAAAAATTCCCCTTTTATTGAATTAAATTAAAAATAATTCAACTGAATAAAATTCAATACAAAATAATTCAATTCAATGAAATTAAATTATAAATCATTTATTTGAATAAAATTGAATTGATAATAATTAAAAATTCATTCAATTGAATGAAAAAGAATGTCAATTTTAATAAATTGAATTGAAAATATCTCAAAATTTATTCAGTTAAATTGAAAATAATTTAAAGTTCATTCAAGCACATTTCAATGAATTGACTGTAAATGTCCATGAATTCAAGTTAATTATAATTCATTCAATTGAATTGAAAGTAATTGAAAACTCATACAATTGAATTGAAAAGAATTCCAAATTCATTCAATTTAATTCAAAATAATTCCACTTTTATTGAATTAAATAAAAAATAATTCAACTGAATACAATGGAATAAAAAATAATTCAATTGAATGAAATTAAATTAAAAATAATTTATTTGAAGAAAATTGAATTCATAATAATTTAAAATTCATTCAATTGGTTTAAAAATAATTAAAGATTCATTCAATTGAATTGAAAATAATTCAAAACTCATTCAATTGAATTGAAAAGAATTCCAAATTTATTTAAATAAATTGAAAAGAATTCAACTGAATAAAATTGAATACAAAATAATTCAATTCAATGAAATATAATTACAAATAATTTATTTTAATGAAATTGAATTGATAATAATTCAAAATTCAATCAATTGGTTTAAAAATAATTCAAAATTCATTCAATTGAATTGAAAATAATTGAAAACTCATTCAATTGAATTGAAAAGAATTCCAAATTTATTTAATTGAATAAAAAAAATCAATTTTATTTAATTGAATCAAAAATAATTCAAAATTCATTTAATTATTTTGAAAAGAATTCCAAATTTATTCAATTCAATTAAAAAGAATTTCAATTTCAATAAATTGAATTGATAATAACTAAATATTTATTCAGTTGAATTGAAAATAATTTAAAGTTCATTCAAGTTAATTTCAATGAATTGACGGTAAATTCCCATGAATTCAAGTCAATTGACACGAATTCAAAGTTCATATAATTGACTTGAAAAGAATTTCAATTGTATTTAATTAGAAATAACTCAATTAAATAAAGTAAAATTACAAAAAATGCAATTAAATGAAATTGGATTAATAATAATAATTACAAATTGATTCAATTGAGTTACAAATAATTCAGTACTCATACAATTGAATTGAAAAGAATTCCAAATTTATTCAATTTAATTAAAAATAATTCCAATTTTATTTAATTAAATTAAAAATAATTCAACTGCATAAAATTTAATAAAACATAATTTCATTGAATGAAATTAAATTACAAATAATTTATTTGAATAAAATTGAATTGATATTATTTCAAAATTCATTCAATTGGTTCCAAAATAATTCAAAATTCATTCAATTGAATTGAAAATAATTAAAAACCCATTGAATTGAATTGAAAAAAATTCCAAATTTATTCAATTAAATTGAAAATAATTCAAAGTTCATTCAATTGAATTTAAATGAATTTACTATAAAATCGCATAAATTATATGTTTTTAAGTCAATTAAAATAAATGCCAGTATACCTTTCATTGAATCAAAGTTAATTTTACTAAAAAAATCTAAGTCAAAAGAATACAACGTAGTAAATTTGATTGTAATCCAGTGAATCCAAGTAAATTGACAAGAATTCAAAGTTCATTCAATTAAATCGGAAAGAATTTCAATTTTATTTATTTGAATTAAAAATAATTCAATTGAATAAAATTGAATTGATAATAATTCCAAATTCATTCAATTGAATTGAAAGTAATTCAAAATTCATTCAATTAATTTGAAAAAAGTCCAAATTTATTTAACTGAATTAAAAAGAATTCCAATTTTATCAAATTGAATTTAAAATAATTCATAATTCATTTAGATGAATTCATTCGGGATAAAACATAATCCACAATTCAATGGAATTGAAAATAATTCCAAATTTATTTAATTGAATTAAAAAGAATTAAAATTTTTTAGATTGAATTGAAAATAATTGAAATTTTATTCAGTTGAATTGAAAATAATTCAAAATCCATTCAAGTAAATTGAAGTAAATTCCACTAAACCCAAGTGGTTTTCACAGATTTCAATTCAATTCTACTTCATTAAAAGGAATTAAACAGAAATGGACACAAATTGATTACAATTATCTCTAAATTCCACTGAATCTTACATAATACTGATTCATTAAAAAAAAATGTAATCTTAAAAATTTTGAATGCAAGATTCTTCGCAATAATTATCGAGAATATTCGAACTAAGGGAAACCTTCCTACAGTGGATAATATAACCCACAGTGGATAATAATTAATTAAACATACTAATTTAATCAAAACAATTAATTTATGGCAATAAATAGTTAAGGCAATACACGTGCTAATAAATTAAAAAATAAAATTAATTATTTCAATTTTATTTATGCTCTTAATTAATGATTATCCACTGTGGGTTGCATTATCCAGCGTAGGAGGTTTCCCCTATGCCTGCCGAACTGATATCAATATAATTAAGTTATTATCGTTTTGCGAAATTAAAAAAATATATTATTAGTGTAGATTACATATTTGTTTACTAACCTGAAACAAAAATATTTTACTTTTTTATTATTTATTTAACTTTTTTTATTGTAGGTTCGAAGTCGCCAATCATCTTTCTGTCAACGAAGACAAAACCGAAGACTTGCCACCTTTACGATGCTATCTTCTCGTTCTAAATGTAGCGTACGTATCAATTTTAAAACTAAAATAGGAAAATATCAAAATTAATTTTTTTTAAAAATTTATTCATTATCCAGCAACAAATTTGATGTTATAAACAAATTCAATAAACTAATGAATATTTTAGCCAGTTCATGCTTTAAACACTTCATTCCTTTACCAAAGATGATCCAAAATTTGTCAGAAATGAATGTACAATTTGTTGATAACTGATAACATTTTTCACTTGTTTAAATAAATTCAATAAACAAATACAAATTTTCGTCAATTTTCAACTGGCAGATTTTTTTTTTCAAAAGAATCGATTTTTAAAATACTTAAAATAATCCTTCATTCAGGATTCTTAATTAACGAAAAATAATTGTTTATTTTATGAACAATTTTACAAACAAATTCACAACTTAACTACTTGTCAACAAATGGATGTTATTTTTGGTTTCGAAATCGAGTGCCAGTGATTCAGAAAGGACCTTATTTATTAGGAGACTTTGTCATGCAACAATATTTTTTATTTATTTAAATAAACCTTATAAACAAATTCAGATTTTCATCAATTTTCAAACAAAAGATTTCGTTCTTTCAACAAACTTATTTTAAAAAAAAGCTTGATTCAATCAATTTGTTGACTAGTAGTGAAGTTATGAATTTGTTTATAAAATTAAGAAATTATTGTTTTTTGACGAAGCATCATAAGGAAAGGATTTTTTCAAGTTATTTAGAGTTAATTGCCCTAAAAAACTGAAATCTGCTGGTTGAAGATTGACGAAAATCTCTATTTGTTTACAAAATTTATTTAATAAAATAACAAATATTGTCGTATAAAAAAGTCTCTCAATAAATAAGGCCTTTCTGCGTCATTGGCAGTCAATTTCCTATAAAATGACATCCATTTGTTGAAAAGTAGTTACGTTGTGAATTTATTTATAAAATTGTTTATAAAATCAACAATAATTATTGTTCGTTAATGGAGTATCATAAGGGAAGGATTTTGCCAAGCAATTTAAAATTGTTTTGGATAAAAAAATGCAATCTGCTGGTTGAAAATTGATGAAAATCTGCATTTGTTTATAAAATTTATTTTGATGAAAAATAAATATTGTCGCCTAACAAAGTTTCCTGACAAATAATATCCTTTCTGAATCACTGGCAGTCGATTTCCAAGTATTTTTAATCTTGGAGGAGTTGCAGAAAAATGAGATCGTTTATAAAAAACACACCTTTGTTGGTAAATAAATAGTTAGAACAATAAAAAATCAGCGTTCACAGGTCTGTTTCAAATTTAGTTAACTGTCATTCATAACTAAAAATCCTTAAATTGGATCAAAATTATAAGCTCTAGACTAATTTGGCTAGAAAAATTTTTTTTTGGCCCACTGTGGGGTGCCCACTTTAGACACGTAGCCCACTATTGGGGTCGCTACCTTATTTATTGTTAATTTCCTTTAAATTCTTTTTAAGAATATTCATAGAAACCAAAATGGTTATAGTTTTTAGCAACGAAAAAATTTTTCTTCTCTTGCTCCACTGGGATTCGAACCTAGGTCTACAGAGTTCGAATCCCAGTGGAGCTAGAGAAAATTTTTTTTCACAGCTAAGGACTATAACCATTTTGGTTTAGACTGATAGATCAAAAACCGTCATTCTATCAACAACAACAAAGAAATTTAAAAAATACAACTTTTTTTTTAGGTCTGAATATGCAGATTGGAGACCAGGACTAGGAGGTCTTTTACAACCTGTACCTTTTCCAGAGGAAGCTCTTGCTGACAAAGAGGTTCAAGAATCAGTTTTAATGTGTGTGATGCAACGTTTGGCCAAAGATCCCAGGTGTAATGTCCATAGAGTTTTACTTCCTGTCAGAGAACCTCGACCTGGCTGGATTCATATCGCTGCACCTTCCAGTCCAGCTTGTCCTGATCAAGGAGAACTTTTTGGGGAAATGGTACAAAAAAACTTGAAAAAACTTAACTTAAAAAAACTTTTATAGCCTATTGAGGAGTTAATTGAGTTGTTTAAATTCCCTCTCCCCGCTCCCCCCCCCGCCCTGATCGGCACTCTTTTATCCTATCCTGTCATAGCAGATCCTATCCTATCCGATCATATTTTATCATCTCTTACCCTTGACCCTTACTCCTTTCCTCCACCATCTCTTACTATCAATTCTCCTTCACTAACTTCCTCACCTTCCCTTACACTACTTTTCCTCCCCTACTTTTCCTCCCCTCACCACCCTCACCTAGCCTAATTCCTCTCACTACACCTACTTTTTCTCCTTCGATGTCCCTTCCCTTACTCCTTCTACTTTTCCTTCACTACTTCTCTTTCTCTCACTTCTAATATTTTTCCTTTCATCACCATCCATACTCCCCCCCCCTTACTTTTCATACTTTCCCTCCTCTTACCACTATAATTTTCCTTCCCTTACTTCTCCTACTTCCTCCCACTCCTCCTACTTTCCTATCTCTAATTTCCCTCCCCTTAATTCCGCTAATTTTCGTCCACTACTATCCCTCCATTCACTTCCTATATTTTTCGCCCCATCAACACCCATGCTTTCCCTCGCCTCACTTCTCATACTTTACCTCTTTTCACATCTCCTACTTTTAATCCTCTCACTTCCCCTACTTTTTATCCTCTCACTTCCTTTAATCTCCCTACATTTCCTTAGTTTATTTCCTTTAATAATCCTCTCCTCACTGCTCCTACCTTTCCACCCTTATTTTTCTCCTCTCACTTTCCCCACCATTCACTTGCCCTAATTTCCCAACATTCACTTGCTCTACTTCCTCACCCCTCACATTCCCTATTTTACTCCCTTCACTTTCCTTTCTTTCCCTCCTCTACTTTTCCTGCCCTCACTGCTCCTCACCTAGCCCAATTCCTCTCATTCCAGATACTTTTTCTCCTCTGATTTGCCTTCCCTTACTCCCCCTACTTTTCCTTCATTACTTTTCCTCCTCTCACCTTCAATATTTTTCCATTTATCACCATATATACTTTTCCTCCCCTTACTTTCCATAACTTCCCTCCCCTTACCATCATAATTGTTGTTGCCTCGCCTCTCTTACTTCCTCTCTATTCCCCTACTTTCCTAACCATAATTCCCCTCGCCTTGATTCCCCTCATTTTCCTCCACTACTTTCCCTCCCTTCACTTCCTATATTTTTTTCTCCCATCGCCACCCATGCTTTTCTTCCCCTCATTTCTCATACTTTTCGTCTCCTCACTTCCCGTACCTTTTATCCTCTCACTTCGCCTACTTTTCCTTCGTTTACTTCCTTCAATATTCTTCACCTTACTCCCCCTACCTTTCTACCCCTACTTTCCCTCCTCTCACTTTCCCCACCATTGACTTGCCTTACTTTCCCAATATTCACTGGCTCTACCTTCTCACCCCTCATATTCCCTATTTTTCCTCCGTTCACTTTCCCTTTTTTACCTCCCTTACTTTTGCTGCCCTCATCGACCCTCACCTAGCCTAGTTCCTCTCATTCCACACACTTTTTCTCCTCTGATTTTCATTCCCTTACTCCCCCTACTTTTCCTTCACTACTTTTCCTCCTCTCACCGTCAATATTTTGCCTTTCATAACCGCCTATACTTTTCCTCCCCTCACTTTCCATACATTCCCTCCCTTTACCATCATAATTTTTGTTACCTCGCCTCTCCTACTTCCTCTCGATTCCTCTACTTTCCTACCCTTAATTCGATTCCCCTAATTTTCCTAATTTTCCTCCACTACTTTCTCTCACCTCACTTCTTATAATTTTTTTTCCATAACCAGGAATGCTGTACCTCCCCACACTTCTCATACTTTTCCTCTCTTCACTTCCCTCACTTTTTATCATCTCACTTCCCCTACTCCCCCTACTCTTCATTCGTTTACTTCCTTCACTAATCCTCCCCTCACTTCCCCTACCTTTCCACTCCTCTTTTCCTCCTCTCACTTTACCCACCATTCACTTGCCCTACTTTCCTAACATCCACTTGCTCTACTTTCTCACCACTCACATTCCTTATTTTCCTCTCTTCACTTTCTCTTCTTTACCTCCCTTACTTTTCGTCTCCTAACCGACCATCACCTAGCTTAATTCCTCTCATTCCACATACTTTTTCTCCTCTGTTTTCTCTTCTCTTACTCCCCTTACTTTTCCTTCACTACTTTTCCTCCTTTCACCGTCAATATTTTTCCTTTCATAACCACCTATACTTTTCCTCCCATCACTTTCCATACATTCCCTCCCTTTACAATCATAATTTTTCTTCCCTCACCTCTCGTACCTCCTCTCACTTCCCCTACTTTTCTATCCTCAATTCTCCTCCCCTAATTTCCCTAATTTTCCTCCACTACTTTCCCTTCACCTCACTTCTTATATTTTCCTCCCATAACCACCCATGCTTTCCCTCCCCACACTTCTCCTACTTTTCCTTTCTTCACTTCCCTTACTTTTTATCCTCTCACTTCCCCCACTCCTTCTACATTATATCCTCTCACTTCCCCTACTCCTCCTGCTTTTCCTTCGTTTACTTCCTCCAATAATCCTCCCCTCACTCCCCCTACCTTTCCACCCATCTTTCCCTCCCCTAACTTTCCCCACCATTCACTTGCCCTACTTTCCCAACATTAGCCTGGTCTACTTTCTCACCCCTCACATTCCTTATTTTCCTCCCTTCATTTTCCCTTCTCCCTTACTTTCCCTCCCCTCACCGCCGATGCTGTCCCTCCTCTGACTTCTCATACTTTTCCTCTCTTCACTTCCCCTACTTTTTATCCTCTTACTTCCCCTACTTCTCCTACTTTTCCTTCTCACCCCTTACATGCCCTATTTTTTCTTTCCTCACTTTCCCTTCTTTACCTCCCCTACTTTTTCTCCCCGAACTTCCCCTACTTTCCCACCCAACACTTCTGCTACTTTTCCATCCTATCATCATTAGGGTCGTCCCCTCATTTTGTGGTGTTCCCGGAAAAAATTCCCTCTAAATAAATTATTTTTATTCGACAAGTCAAAGTTTTTAAAGCGTTTTTAAACTAATTTTCAACTGTTTAAACCATTGGTATTTGTGTAATAATTTATTTTTCCCTACTCACTATGTGAAAGATCCTTTCTTAAGTTAAATCGGACAATTAGTCATTGACAGGAAGAACGATATTTATTTCAAGCATTTACCAATTGTTTAAACAATGAATTATTATTGACTTGTAACTTTTTCTTATAAAGAGGTAAAAAACTCTAGTTTTTTCTCAATTTGGTTAACTTTGTGGCTTATTATTAAATATCTACGTCATTCAGATATTACTACCTTATTTTTTAAAAAACTCGTATTTGTTTAAATAATTTTTTTTTGTTCAAACAACTTTGTTCTGACATAAATGTTCAAAATCCATCTTTTTCTGCCAGTAATGCGGTAATTTGTCATTGTTAAGAACAAAATTTTATGCTAAAATCATTATTTAATTGTTTAAACAAGTTATCAAATATTGATTCTACATTCTCACAGAAATGCGATAAAAAAATCTAATTTATTTCTAAATTTGGTTAAGTGTGTCGCTCATCGTTAAATATTTAAATTTTATATAAATGATTTGTATGAATATAAGTTTTTTTTCATCAATTTTTCTTCTTTGTTTTTTGATTATCAATATAAAAGCAATGTTTTAAATAAATATAAATTATTTTAAGAATTTATATAATATCGGATTATTTAACTCTAATCGATAAACTTGACTAAATTTAAAAAATCCGATTTTGAAATCTCATTTTCATAAAAATGAAAATTAACCTTTAATAATTTGTTTAAACAATCCAATAATAGTTTTAATAAATAACTTTGCTCTTAAAAATAACAAATTACCGTTATAATCGCAGAAATAAATCAATTTCAAACACTGATTGCTGAACTATATTGTTTGAACAAAAAAATTATTTAAACAAATACGAATTTGTTACATAATGGGGTAGGCATATCTGAGTGACGTATATATTTAATAATAAGCGACAAAGTTAACCAAATGAAGAAAACGAGTGTTTTCTACCTCTCTTCAAGAAAAAGTTACAAGTAAATAATAATTAATTATTTAAACAATTGTTAAATTCTTGAAACAAAGTTCAGTTTTCCTATGAATGAATAATTTTCCGATTTAACGTAAAAAAAGTTCATTTAAATGAGTTAATAGGAAAAAAATTATATATGCAAATGAAAATTGTTTAAGCAATTGAAAATTAGTTGATCAATTTTTAAAAACACTTTACTTATCGAATAAAAATATCGCATTGCAAAAAAGTAAAAACAGAACTCCCATGTGCCAATTTTGCGCAAAATTGTCCATTACAGTTTTTTGGGGATTTTTTTTGGGCTCGACAAGGGGGGGGGGCTTAAAAATTTTAAATAAATTAGCGGAAATTATTTTTTTTTAGTCCGCAACAAATTCAAAATGGGGGGGGAGGCATGCCCTCCATTCGAAATTTATTTTTTTGAGCCACCCAAATCCTCATTGTCGAGTTTAAAATAGAACTATTATTCAATTTCGTATTTTATTTTCTCGCGCATTTTCATTTTATCCAAGTCAACTCCTAGCTATTAAACTTTGAAAAGAGGTCGAGTCATTTTTAGAATCTTGTTTTCTACCCGTAAAATTTAATTCTCATGCAAATTCTCATTTTCGGAAAATTGAATTTGAAATGAAATACAAATGGCACAATTGATTGAAGTAGTAAAAAAGTTGATAGTTTCTATTTTGAGAATTGAAAATGCATTTTGACTTATAAAGAGACTTATAAGAAAATAATTCAGACTTGTTCTGCGTGTTTGTAAATTGAAAAATTATATTAGAGCAGCAATAATGAAAAAAATGCCTTTCACATGTGTCGGGAATCGAACCCGAGTCTTCCAATTACCAGTAGCTAGCGTTGTCGGTAAGGGCACCCCGGGCACAAAGTTGTGAAAAAAAGTGTCTCTGGAAAAATCAATTTTCAGTTAAAACTGCTAGTCCGATTTGCAAGTTTTTTAAATTTAAATTAATGTGCATGAAGCCTGAACGACAATTGATAATTGTTAATAAACATTTTCGAAACAAATACGGAATCAAGCCACTTTACAATATTTGGATTCATTTTCTTTAGAAGAAACGACTATATAATCGATGTTCTTTTGCTGGTAACAAATTATTAACAAACATTAACAATGACTATTTTCATAAATATTTTAATAAACAAATAGTACATTTTTGCATCTTTTTCTTAGATATATATTGTTTTTCTCATGAAATCAGTTCCAGTTGTACTTCAAGTTGGTCAATAATTACACATATTTATGAATAATAAATACGCTTCTTATTGTCAATAACATTAATTATAAACAAATTATAAAATTAGTCACTGTCATGCAGAAAAAAATTATTTTGTCTACTATATCATATTCTATACAAATGAATAATAATTTCCCATTAAGGTACACCGTGTCTCTTATTTTTAATCGTTATTATTAATAACAAATTATTAAATAAATATTCTATTGTAACTCTTTTTTCACAGAAATAAGCTGTTTTTTCTCTAATATGCATTTAAGGCTTATAATAGAGTAGATTTAACGATAAATTAATTGAAATTGAAAAAATACTATTGTTAATGAGTAATTATTTATGTACGAATACTAAAATTCACTAGTTTTTGAATTTGTTTATAATTTGTTATTAAAAATATAAAGGATTTACTGCTTGTAATGTTCTGTGGTCATAAACCACTTTGAAACACATTTTAAATTATTTTCATGAGAAAAATAATGTTATCTGTTAAAAAAGGTAAAAATTAATATTTATTTAATAATCATCATTGACAATAATAATTAAGAGTCAGCGATATATTTTCATAATGGAATATTACTATTTGGTTGCCTGAAAATTTTTAGAAGAAAACGAATTTTTATTTGAGAAACAATTTTTTTCTGCCGTTGAGCTCCTCATTGAAGTATTTGTTGATATAATTTATTTATAACAATTAGCTTCAATGCTTAGCGAATAATTAATGTTATTTAAATATATATGCATCGATTCTGATGCGGAGAAACTTTATTTCAGCATTTTCCTCGACAGTAAATAATTATATTCTGAAAAAGTCTCATTTTTCCAGTTTATTTATTTATAAAATAAATAACACAAGGATAAATGTAAACAAATTCATGGACCTAAATGTATATATAAT
Organism: Andricus grossulariae; assembly: GCA_011634705.1. Classification (NCBI taxonomy): domain Eukaryota; kingdom Metazoa; phylum Arthropoda; class Insecta; order Hymenoptera; family Cynipidae; genus Andricus; species Andricus grossulariae. The sequence goes on along the minus strand of JAABKJ010000755.1, from coordinate 39,147,925 downwards.
GTTGAGCATTTTTTGAAAAAGATGATTGAAATCGGTTAAGAATAGTAAGTTGTAGCCCATTTCAAAAAGTAAATTCCTGACTTGGACGAATGCACAGTTTGCACTGTGCGGCGATTCGAAGACTCGGGTTCGATTCCCGGCACAGCTGAAAGGTGTTTTTTTATGAATTCTGATATAATCCAATTTGTCAGTTCCCTACTGGAAGTAGAAAGTTTGGAAAAGATAGAAATTGGGAGATATGAAAAGATAGAACAATTCTATCTCTCTCAATAAGTCACTTTGTATCGTGGTCACGTGAATAGAAAAAAGAAAGTATAAGATAAAGAAAAGGGTATTGAAAAAGATAAGCGCGAATTTAAATTGACAGTGAGATAGAAAAATATTAACAAGGATAGGCAGGGGATAGGATGAGATAGAGAAGAAGGTATTGAAAAAGATAGAAGTGGATTTAGATTGACAGAGAGATAGAAAAATATTGACGTGGATAGATAAAGAATAGAATGAGATAGAGAAGAAAGTATTGAAAAGGATAGGCGTGGATTTAGATTAAAAGAGATATAGAAAAATATTGACGTTGATAGATTTATGACTCGATTAGATAGGCAAGAGGATATTGAAAAGGATAGACGTGAATTCAGATTGACAAAGAAATAGATAAAGATTGATGTGGAGAGATAAAAGAAAGGATGAGATAGAGAAGAGTATATTGAAAAAGATAAACGCGAATTTAGATAGATAAAGGATTGGAAGAGATAGAGAAAAAAGTATTAAAAAAGATAGGCGAGGATTTAGATTGACAAAGAAATAGAAAAAGATTGATGTGGAGAGACAAAACAAAGGATGAGATAGAGGAGAGGACATTGAAAAAGATAAACGCGAATTTAGATACGTAAAGGATTGGATGAGATAGAGAAAAAAGTATTGAAAAAGATAGACGAGGATTTAGATTGACAAGGAAATAGAAAAAGATTGATGTGGAGAGATAAAAGAAAGGATGAGATAGAGGAGAGGTTACTGAAAAAGAAAAACTCAAATTTAGATAGACAAAGGATTGGGTGAGATAGAGAAAAAAGTATTGAAAAAGATACACGAGGATTTAGATTGACAAAGGAATAGAAAAAGATTGACAAGGATAGATAAAGGATGGGATGAGATATAGGAGAAAGTATTGAAAAGGATAGACGTGGATTTAGGTTGACAGAGAGATAGAAAAATATTGACGTTGATAGATTTATGACACGATTAGATATGCAAGAGAATATTGAAAAGGATAGACGTGAATACGGATTGACAAAGAAATAGAAAAAGATTGATGTGGAGAGATAAAAGAAAGGATGAGATAGACGAGAGGATATTGAAAAAGATAAACGCGAATTTAAATAGATAAAGGATTGGATGAGATAGAGAAAAAAGTATTGAAAAAGATAGGCGGGGTTTTAGATTGACAAAGAAATAGAAAAAGATTCATGTGAGGAGATAAAAGAAAGGATGAGATAGAGGAGAGGATATTGAAAAAGATAAATGCGAATTTAGATAGATAAAGGATTGGCTGAGATAGAGAAAAAAGTATTGAAAAAGATAGACGAGGATTTAGATTGACAAACAAATAGAATAAGATTGATGTGGAGAGATAAAAGAAAGGATGAGATAGAGGAGAGGATATTGAAAAAGATAAACTCAAATTTAGATAGATAAAGGATTGGATGAGATAGAGAAAAAAGCATTGAAAAAGATAGACGAGGATTTAGATTGACAAAGAAATAGATAAAGATTGACGAGGATAGGCAAAGGATAGGAGGAGATGGAGAAGAAGGTATTGAAAAAGATAGACGTGGATTCAGATGGACAGAGAGATGGAAAAATATTGACGTGGATAGATAAAAGATAGGATGAGATAGAGAAGAAAGTATTGAAGAGGATAGACGTGGATTAAGATTGACAGAGAGATAGGAAAATATTGATGTTGATAGATTTATGACACGATTAGATATGCAAGAGAATATTAAAAAGGATAGACGTGAATTCGGATTGACAAAGAAATAGGAAAAGATTGATGTGGAGAGATAAAACAAAGGATGAAATAGAGGAGAGGATATTGAGAAAGATAAACGCAAATTTAGATAGATAAAGGATTGGATGTGATAGAGAAAAAAGTATTTCAAATGATAGACGAAGATTCAGATTGACAAAGAATTAGAAAAAGATTGACGAGGATAGGCAAAGGATAGGATGAGATACAGACGAAGGTATGAAAAAAGATAGACGTGGATTTAGATTGACAGAGAGATAGAAAAATATTGATAGTGATAGATTTATAATATTATGAGACAGGCAAGAGAATATTGAAAAAGATAAATGTTATGACAGAAATACAGATTGACAAAAAATAGAAAAAGATTGACGCGGATAGATAACGGAAAGGACGAGATAGAGGAGAGGGTATTGAAAAAGATATAAGCGAATTTAGATAGCTAAAGGATACGATGAGATACAGAAGAAGGTATTGAAAAAGATAGACGTAAATTCAGATTGACAAAGAAATAGAAAAAGACTTATGTGAAGAGACAAAGGAAAGGATGAGATATAGGAGAGGGTATTGAAAAAGATAAGCGCGAATTTGAATAGATGAAGGATAGGTTGACGTAGAGAAATAATTATTGAAAAAGATAGAAGTGGATTTATATCGATAAAGAGATAGACGTTGATAGATGTTGAATACCATGAGATAGAGAAGAGGAGATTAAGAAAGATAGACGGGAATTTAAATTGACTAAAAGATAAAAAAATAGACGTTGATAGATGTGGAATACGATGAGATAGAGAAAAGAAGATTGGAGAAGATAAACGGGAATTTAGATTGTCAGAGAAAGAGAGAAAAATATTAACGTGGATAGACAAAGGATAGGATGAGATAGGGAAGAGGAGATTGAAAAACATAGAAGTAAATTCAGATTGACAAAAAAAAATAGAAAAAGATTGACGTGGATAGACAACGGAAAGGACGAAATAGAGGAGAGGGTTTCGAAAAAGGTAAAATTGAATTTAGATGGATAAAGGATACGATGAGATAGAGAAGAAGGTATTGAAAAAGATTGACGTAAATTTATATTGACAAATCGGGAAAGAGAGAGAGAGAGAGAGGGGGGGGGGAGAGAGAATATTGGCGTGGATAGATAAAGGATAGGATGAGATAGAGAAGAGAAGATTAAAAAAGATAGACAGGAATTCAGATTGTCAGAGGGATAGGATGGGATACATTTTCTCTATCTCTTTCTATCATAAGGATTCAAAATTATTTAAAAAAGATAGGATTTCCAGCTTTTTACTTCCAGCAGGGTTTACAAATATATATAATAAGAATAATAATACTAGAATTGAATAATTGATAATAATTGATTAATTTCAGTTGACAACTCTTTTGGGCTGTTGCTGTCGAAGAAAGCGTTTCATCGGATCGTTGATGAAGCAGACTGGAGGCGCTTGTATATTGTTAGGAGTTAGAGGCTGTGACGCTGCTCAAGAGGCCTTATGCCTCATGTTGGAATGGCGCCTTCTTCCGAATGAAGAGGCCAGACTCCAGGTCGTTTCAGCTCTTCAGTCGACGACTTCTGGTAGAAATCGTTACGCTGCCCTTTGTCAGCGTCAGAGGAATCTTCAAGAATTAGTGAGTAGAGTCGAAAAAGGTTGTGTGTAAATTACGATTTTTTTTCTCCTAATGAAGAGACGTCAAACAGGGAAAGTTATGGTAAATGAAGAGAGGAGCAGTAGGTGCAGTGAGGCGAAATTATGGGAGGCGAAGTAGGGGAAGTGAGGGGAAATGATTAGAAAAGAGAGTGATTAGGATAGGTGATGTAAGTTCTGGGGAAGGGAAGTAGTAAAAGGAGAGTGTTAGCCTTTGAAGCGCGGAGGAATTAGAGGAAGGGGAATGTGGGGAAGTGAAGGGAGGGTAACTGGAGGAAGTGAGGTGAAATAAGGGAAGCAAAAGTAGGGATTGTGAGGGGAAATAAAGAGAGTAAAGAAAATTAGGAGAAATTAGTAGAGGGAAAGTAGGGAAAGTAAGGAAAAATCAGGAGAGGGGAGAGAGAAGTCAGGAGGAATAAATGAAGTTGAGGTAGAGGAAGTTATGGGAAATTAAGGGAGAGAGAGTAGTTGCAGCGAGGCGAAATGATTGGAGAAGTAGAGGAAGAGAGTATAGTGAGGGAAATGATTAGAAAAGAGAGTGATTAGGGGAGGTGAAGCAAGGACTGATGAAGGGAAGTAGTGAAAAATGAGTGTTAGCCTTTAAAGCGAGGAGGGGGAACGTGGGGAAGTGAAGGGAGAGTAACTGGAGGAAGTGATTGGAAACAAGGGGAGCAAAAGTAGGGAATGTGAGAGGAAATGAAGAGAGTAAAGGGAATTAGAGGAAATTAAGGGAGAGTAAGCAAGGAAGGTGAGGAGAAATCAGGAGAGGGAAGGGAGAAGTCAGGAGAAATGAAGGTAGGTGAAGTAGTGAAAGTTATGGGAAATGAAGGGAGGGAGAGTAGGTGCAGTGTGGTGAAATGACGGGAGAAGAAGTAGGGGAAGTGAGGTCTTGGGAAGGGAAGTAGTAGGAGAGTGTTAGCTGGGGTCTGTAAGGTTAGGGGTCATCCAAAAATAACGTGTGACGATGTAGAGAGTTGAATTTTCAACCAAGAAAGTTTTTTCAGTCAATAGAGAACAAAAATTTCATTCGAATTTTGAATTTTCAAGCCAAAAAGACAAGATTTCTACAAAACAGTTGCATTTTTAACCAAATAATTGAACTCTCCATTGAAAGGATGAATTTTTTACCAAGAAAAGTAATTTTATACTAGAAAAGACGAATTCTCAAAGAAATACATCAATTTTTAACCTATTGCTTGAATTGTCAACCAAGAAAATTATTTTCTACAAAAAAGGCAAATTTTTTACAAAATACATAAATTTTGAACGAATAACAAAATTTTTCATCATAGGAGATGAATTCTTATAAAAAATTTATAGTAGCCTTGTTAATCGAAAATAATGAATTTTGAACTGAAAGAAGTTGAATTTTCTTATTGGGTTATATTATTTCAGTTCGTATTCAAGTGACAAGCTTTCTAGAAAACAGTTGAATATTTGACAAAAAAGTAAATTTTCAACCATACAGTTGAATTTCCAGTCAAATAGTTGAATTTTTATTTAAAAAATTAATTTTTAATAAAAAAATGAAGTTTTACAAAAATAGTTTAGTCATCAACGAAAGAGATGAATTTTAATCTCAAATTATAAATCTTCGACCAGAACGAATGATTTTTTAAGAATATAGTATAATTTTAAACCAGAGTTTAATTTTCAACCTAAAAAGGTGAATTTTCAACAAAAAAATGTAATAATTGATATATAAACAAAAAAATATAATTATTTTGAATCAAAAACAGTTGAATGGACCGAAAAAAGACCAATTTTCCACAAAATATTAAATCTTCATCTAAAACAGACTAATTTTCCACCAAGAAAAAAAAAGAATTTTCAACAAAATAGTTAAATGTCTTCCCAAATAAATCAATCTTCAACTCAAGTGATGAATCTTCAACTAAAAAAATTAATTTTTCACGATGTAGTTTATCTTTCAAACAAATAATTGAATTTTCTACCAAATTGTTGAACTTTCGAGACCAAACTACGAATTTTCTACAAAATAGTTGAATTCACAACTAATAAAATTAATTTGATAGAAAAAAAATAATTTCAAAAAGCAGTTGCATTTTAATGCCAAAAAGACTAATTTTCTGCAAAACAGTTGAATTTTCTACCCGAAAATATGAATTCTCAACAAAAAGCAAAATCTATAACCAAATAGTTTAATTTTCGGTTAAAAAATAAATCTTTGACCATAACAAATGCATTTTTAAGAATATAGTTTAACTTTCTATCAAAGAATTTAATTTTCAGCCTAAAAAAACGAATTTTCAGCAAAAAATATAATAGTTAAAATTTCAACTAAGAGGATTGACTTCCAACCAAAAATAACGAATTTCTGACCAAATACATGAATGTTCAACCAATTAGTTGAATTTTCAACTATAAAAGATAAATTTCCAACCAAAAAAGGAATAGTTACTTTTTCTTGGTTAAAAAAAAAGTTATTTTTGATAGAATAGTTAAATTTTGAACCAAGGAAATAATTTTTGACTGAAATGTCGATTATTCAACTGAAAAAATGAATTTTTTACAAAGTAGTTCAGCTTTCTAATAAATAGTTTCATTTTCTACCAAGTTGTTGAATGTTCGGGCCCAAAAAACAAAGTTTCTACGAAATATTTGAATTCTCAACACGATAATGTGGTGCAATTTTTACAAAAAGAGATGAATTTTCAACAAAGCAGTTGAATCTTCAACCAAAGAAAAGTTTTTAGTTGAAAAAGAAAGTTTTTTGAATCAAATTGTTCAATTTTCAAGCGAAAAAGAACTTTCTTTTAAACAGTTCCATTTTTAACCAAAGAGGATGACTTTTTAACCAAATTGTTCAATTATCAAGAAAATAATAAAATATTGAACCAAATAATCAAATTCTGAATAAAAGAAATAATAATTCTACACCAAAAATTTAATGGTAGACTTTTCAACGGAAAATAATGAACTTTGAACGAAAAATAGTTGAATTTTCTTATTAGGTTCCGGTAATTCATTTCGCATTTAAGTGGAATAAACATAAATATGGTGGTGGGTGGAAAAATGTCAGAAACCCACCTTACGTTAACTGTGGATGACCCCTTTTTTGTTTATTTATTATTTCGTGAAATGATTGTTAATATAGTTAATATTAATACTAATAATTTTACTGTCGTTTACAGTAATATCCCCCATATTTTACGTAGTTTATACACGTAGTTTATGATTAGCAAAAATAAAATGTGGACATTTTTTTCAGCAACAGAAGGGCGGACCAAAGAAGCTGACGCTGCCAGTTCGCGCTACCGATGCAGATGTCGCTTTGCTGCTTGGTGGAGGAGCTTTAGGAAATTTGGAGTGCTTGAGTCTAGCTTTCACGTCCGTCACGTCTGCCTGTGCTGAGCAACTTATCAAGCTTCCGGCTCTGAGGTACTTAAATCTCTGGGCCACACAATTTGGCGACGCCGGCCTACAAATGATCAGTGAGCATCTTCAGAAGCTGCAGGTCCTCAATCTCTGCGAGACACCCGTTTCGGACAAGGGAATCTCCACTCTGGCCTGTAAGTTCTTCAAGTATCAGTTAAACGTTCAAAAAATTAGAACAAATTTTACGTGTAACCAGTTAGACATTTCACCTGTTCAAAAGTTCATGCGGAAGAGAGAAGTCAGGAGGAATGAAGGAAGTCGAGGTAGAGGAAGTTATGGGAAATTAAGGGAGAGAGAGTAGGTGCAGCGAGGAAAAATGATGAAAAAAAATTTCCATCGTTTTCAACTTATTTTTTAGGGTTTTCTAGCCCCGGACAGAAATCGTCAGGGCCGATTCCACCATCTCTGATTAAGTCCATGGTTAGCTAATCATGATTATTTTTTAATCAACGATCTTAGTCATGATTAACTTTTGAAACGTTCCACCATCAATTTTTAACCTCTGGTTAGCCATGCATGATCAACTATGTGGGTTATTGCCATGAGAGATAAATATGGCGTCCTACCAATTTTTGTAATTATGGCGCATATATGCAATGAAATACGCCTATTATTATCCGTAGTTGCTACCATAACCACCATGCAGAATGTCAGAAATGATTGCCACAATATTCAAACTCAACAATAAAAAGAACTTTATTCAGAATTAAAGGACATTGCACGTCCTCAGTCAGACCTGTGAATGATGGGTCGGCCGAACACTAGTAATGTCGAGCGAAGCTTGAGTCCAATGGTGCTGATAGACTGCGACTTTTTAAACTGCGCAGGCGTCGCTTAAAGCAGGAGTGACGAAGAGAACATCAGTTTTCTTCCTTACTCCATCATTGCGCGACGCCTGCGCAGTTCGAACAGTCGCGGTCCATTAGCGCCACTGCTCGAGTCAAGAGGCGACGCCGAAGCGAGGAGTAGGGAGACGCCTGGAGAAGCGGGAAATAGGAGAAGGGTGATTGGAGAGTGAAACTCACTCGTGCGCTAGGTGGTACATAGAGTGCAGTTCCACCGACCAAGCTCGGTTATACGTGAGAGCGCGGCCTATCTGGCGTCTGGGAGGTGGAGGGGATACACAGGAGTAAGCGAGGTATCGGAGAGTGGTATCCGCCTTCTCTTTCTAACCTATGTATCCCCTCCATTTCTAAGCCACTGGATACGCCGCGCTCTCACGTGTATGCGACGTCACGCCGCCGAAGCTTGGTCTGTGGAAATGCACTCATAGTGTTTGGTAACGCAGATCCCTACAATCTGGACGTGTGGTATAAACCGCTTGGTACATAGGAATTTGTAGTCCCTCATGAAAAGAAAGACCAACTTAAGACTACAGTGTAGGCAGATATAGGTCTGCGTTGAAGTGATCTTAAACTGATCTATTCTGGTCCGCAGTAGACCACAGTCCTTTTGTCCCAGTCAGCTGTTTAAACCCCTAACATCCATAAACATAACGGAAATTGGTTGAAGCCTCTAGATGTCATAAATGCTCATAAATCAGCCCAGCTTCTTTAGGACTTTTAGGTATAGCTAGTGTGTTGATACCGACAGCTATCCTTATTTCAGAGAGAGAGAGAGAGAGAGAGAGAGAGAGAGAGAGAAAATTGTGTCTATTTCAATGCCCTAAAAATGATGCAGGTATGGGCTGAATGGTTCTCTGCGATGGACAGGAGAACTAAGGTCGCACCCCTCACTGCATCGTAGTCCCCACGCCATAGTACTAAAAATTCGCCATTTCTCCCTACTCAGTTGACCGAGCCTGTGGTTCGCTAACCATATACCCTGCTCCCAAAGTAGTCTACAGGTTCTGTGTATTTCTGTTGCAACGGCGATTCTGATTGGCTGAGTCACGAAACTTGTGTTCGCGCGCCATCTCTGGCGCGCCAAGCCAAATAGGCCTCTGACGTCACAAAATACTGATTGTTTACTTGCTTTGCCGAAGCTTCTCTAAACTAACATTAATCAAAGAAATTAAATGAAGGGGTGTTTTCTAAAGAGAGAAGAAAAGGAAAAATTATATTTTGAAAACATATTTCATTTTGAGCCATGTTTCACACTATATACTGGCACAATGCACTTTAACTGAACTTGGAGGTTATGTTGAGCCAAGTCAATCGCTGGTTATTTCGTTAATTGGCCAAAAATGGCCTACTAAGGTAAACAGCGATTAGGCTACTTTAATCATTGTTTCAAAGATAGTGGAACGCAATGTACTGATTAAATATAGTTAATCAAGGATTAAAATTTGATCACGGTTGGTGGAATCAGTCCTTACAGTTTCGGACTGATGTCCGTCCGTGCGTCGTACTTTTTTTTCAAGGAGGGGAAGTGAGGGGAAATGATGAGATGGGAAGTATTGGAAGTAATGGGAAATGAGGGTGGGGAAGCGTTGGGAAATTACGGGAGGGGCAAAGATGGAATATGGGGAGAGGGAAATTAGAGAAAGTGCGGGGAAATGAGAAGAGGTAAATTATGGGAAGTGAGGGGAAATGAGGCTTGTAAAAAAAGGGAAAATTAGGGTAGAGGAAGTAACGCAAGTGAGGGGAATCAGAAAAGCGGAAGTGTGGGGGATTAGGAAGGGAGGGCAATAGTTGAAGTGAGGGGCTTGGGAAGCGAGTAAAGTTTTTTTGTTGAAATTTCGTCTTTTTAGGTTGAAAAGTCAACTCTTTGAATAAAAATGAACTTTTTTGTTGAATATGCAACAATGTGGATGACAGTTTTTTTCTCGACCTAAAAATGTTTCTTAGTTGAAAATACAATACTTTTGTTAAAAATTCATCTCTTTGGGTAGAATATTGATCCTTTTTGGTTAAAAATTAACTGCTTGGTTAGAAAAATAATTATTTTGACGAAAATTCAACAATTTTAATTAAAAGTTACCATTTTCGTTGGAAAATTCAACTTTTTTGTAAAAAATTGAACAATTTGGTTGAAAATTTTCATTTTTTCTGGACTGAAAAATCTTTTTTGGTTGAAAATTCAACTCTTTTAGTAGAAATTTCATCTCTTCTGGTTACAGTTTTTTTTTAGTTGAGCTACAGGTTGAATGTCTAATCGCTTAAAGATAGAAAATATTCGAGTTGTTTTAACGTTTAACCGTTTAAACGCGAAGCACGAGTGTAAATGAAGATAACTTAGATGCTACCGAAGAAAAAACTTCGGTAGCAAAATCTGGAATTTGGGTTACATACCCGAGATGTCGCCTCTACTTTTGGCCTCATAAGGCGCACGTTTTCTATGTAATATTTTCTATTATTTATGGCTGTCAGCTATTCGCTGAAATTTCGGTCATGCGGGGTATAGTTTCTTTTTCCGCGCATGCGTCAAGTTTCTCCAATAGCTGATCACCACGAACAGTACAGAATTATAAGAAACGTGTGCCCTGCTGCACCAAAAATGGCGACATCTGCTCGGTGGTATGGAACCTTATTGCCATCTAAATTGTATGGCGCACTAGCGTCCCCTGCGAGACAGGACCTTGTCATTTGAATACGTCGGTATAATAATTTTTTTTTTCCGCAGCACTCACAAGCCTAAGAAAATTGAACCTAAACAGCACAAAGCTATCGGCCCAGACCTTCGAGTCCCTGAAGAAGAGGCTCCCGGCCCTCCAGGAATTCGACGTTCGTTATACAGAGGCCTGGTGACCCGAACTTTCCACCGATTCTCCCTCGTCGAGAATCGACTCCATTCGTCGGAGAATGGAATTTCCGGGTTCTTCAATCGGAAATCCAACAAGAAAAGCCAGTGCGAGGGCAAAAAGACAACGTTAAAGCGGTTGGATAAATATTCTCAAGATTCCATCTATCTATGTCACTTCCACTCCAACAAATTTTCTATCAACCACAAAACCCCGAAAACTTGGCAACAAAAGTATTTAAAAACACTTGATATGATTAGTTCTAAAGATAGCAAATTTTTCCGTTTTGAAATTCGCGCCAACCACCCGTAAATCTTTGGCGCGAAATTCAAAACTGCGATTCACTTCTGCGACGTTTTTTGGGGTTTTTGACATTCTTTTTGGTAGAAATTTTCACTAGTTGAGATTTTCACTGTTTATCACTTCTCTACAGTCTCTTCACTAATCTTGAATCGTCTAGATAGAGAGAAACGTTTCCGAAATAAAAATTCCGATTATGATAAATATATTTCGCCGAGAGAAAGTTTCGACGGATGCCAACTGCCTTAAAGAAGAATTCTGAGCTACCACTGCCACTAACACAAGCAAGAAATAAAATTGAAAAAAGGAGTTTGAATGCTCCGGAGACGTTAGTACAAGCATCCCAAAAATTCTCGAGCGACATTAGTGTACATAGATAAGTAGAAATTAAGAAGTTATGACGTTAATAATTTATTGTAGGTAGATCGTATTTATATCATACACTTTACACACAAACACGAGACACATTCGATTTCATGTAACGCAATTAGGATATAATAACTATACCTACTAGGATGAATTCAAAAACGAGAATTTTTAAAATTAAAATTTTCGATATTTGACACACCCTATCTATCACATTCTCCAGCAAACACGATTTCAATGGTTACATAACGTTATATACATAAATGTTATATAATGTTGTATGACTTTGCTTGCTGGGGCCACTTCCGGTCCCTTCAAAAACCTTAACGCTCTATAAAATGAAATTCTTTGTATCAAATTTTCGTTTCAGGGATCCAAACTTTTTTTTTCTATCAAAAAAATAATTTGTAAATGTAAGTTAAGACTATTTAATTTAAAAGCTTTTAATTTGCTTGGGAATTTAAATTGTTAATTTATTCCTATAGTCAAATTAAGGATCAAATTGGATCCTTGTGGAAAAATAAGAGCGTTAGGGATTACAATAATCAAACGTGCACCCCACTTAAAAGATTTCTCCGGTAAAATGCATTTCTAGATTTTTGAATTTTTATTCATCTTCAAAGTGAATTTTCCTCTATTCCAAAAATTGTTATTCCTCCTGAAATTTTAGAGAAAATTTCAATTTTTTTAAAACGGTATTTATTTATCTAAACGTTTCTTGGAAAGAAAATGAATTTATATAAATCAAAAGAACTACTCTTAAAGGTATTTATTTTTTTAAATAATCTTAAGTGAATATTTGCTTTATTTATTTTATTTATTTAGTAATTATTTTTAAATAAAATTGAAATTTTCCTGAATTTTGGGAGAACGTGGAATTGGTTATAAGGATTTGAATAGGGGGGAAATCTTTTGCAAAAAAAAAAGATGATCGAGAATTATGACGTGGTTATAAACTGCGATAATTCAAGATACACCTATTGATAGGATGACTGATTCTGTATTTTGTTTTCACTATAATAAAAGCTGCAAGGGAGCAAGCATTGTAAGAAGACTGTTTACGTCAATTTCAATAAGGATTATTAATTTAGCGAGTTATGATGATTCATTAAATAAAAAAATATGGCAAAATAAATTCGAATTTAATACCATAAATTTATGTGTTTCATTAATTTCCTATTAACGATAATTTGAAAAAGCAGAATTTTTAGTTTTTTATAGCTTTTTCAGATAATTAGACGAAAAAGGTCTATTTGTATTTAAAAAACCTTGAAAATAATCCCTGCATGAACCCTTTGCGACCAATAGTTTACGAGATATTAATTTGTTAATTAAGGGTAGCGTGTTTTTGGAGAATCCTGCGCTTAATTGATATTTCATTACTATGAAAAATATTCCGAATTACTTTTTCTTAATAGATCCTCAAATTGGAAGGTTGACAAAAATTGTACAACAATTTGCCCCGGCAAATGGGTAAAAAATGGTAAAATTTAGGTCATAACTCATAAGCTAAATCAATATTTCTATTTTTAATTTGCAGGAAATCACGAGTACTTTAATCGAAAAAAATCCAGTTAAAAACTTCTTGCAGGACCACGAAAACTTGGCAATAAAAGTATTTGAAAACACTTGGTGTGATTAGTTCTAAAGATATAAAAAATTTTCCGTTTTGAATTTCGCGCCAAGCCCTCGTCATTCTTTGGCGCGAAATTCAAAACCACGATTCACTTTTGCGAAGTTTTGTCGGGCTTTTGACATTCTTTTTGGTAGAAATTTTAATAAGAAAAGTAGCAAAATTAGAAGTTCTATCAGGACCTTCATAAATTATTGTGTCAAGATTTTCCTAAAATAAATTATACTATATATACACTTCACAAATTTTGAATTCCAAGAATAAATCTGCTCGCCTCCAAAGACTCCTGTTATTCCTTCAAAGTTTTTCCTTTACTTTCAGAAGCCATCAAATAAACAAAAACTGTTCCAACAGCACAGCAGCTTCCAAAAATCCAAAAAGCAAAATTCCTTCCCGTGATTTCAATCATTTTCTGATAATAAAACCATTCCTTTTTTTGGATCCAAAACAGCTCTCTTGTGAGTGAGTATTTGTTGACCAAAAGCTAATATAACAAAATGACCTGAAAATGCAAATATAAATCCTAATAAGATGATGATTGTCAAGGCTTTTCGATTTTTCGCATTTCCGATCAATTTCCACAACCGCGATTCCCGGAGATTAAAAACATTTTTTCCAAGCGTCCAAGATTCCGGTTCTGATTTTGGAATTCTGAGTCCTAAATATTGTTGGTATGAACTCTCCTTCTTAGGATCTTCTTTCAAACATTGGTATTCTCCATTGGAATTTAATCTAGATCCTGTTCATCTTCTTCCAATCCTGAAGAATGCATCATTCTCATTCCTTTCCCTTCCAGTCTTTTATTGATTTCCAAAAAATACGAAGAATCTAGCATGGACAGAAACAAAACTAGGAAGGTGACTGGAAGCATAAGAAGAATAAAATTCATTCGATTGTATGTGAAAAAAGCTCCTAAACGGTGGTAGAGAGGACACCAATTTCAGTTGAAAGTCGAATGACGACTAAGAAATTTCCTCTGTTCGATCAATTCGATCAACGATAAAAGGATTTAGAACAAAGCCGATTAAAAATCCTAAATAGTAGAGAGAGGCTATCAAGGAACTTCGATCCTTAGTGATGAGAATTTCTGATTTTTTACTTTCCAGGTGAGGGATTTCTGACGATGACCAGGCTGTGATGGACGAGTTTGTCTATACAGGATGATCTGGGTTCCTGGACATGATAACATTGAAGGTGACGGAAAAACAGATATTCTTGCAAAAAGTGGAATAACAGCCATACTGCGGAACTTCGTATGCTTCGTCTAAGTATGCCATTGAAAAGTGGCTCTTGGAGGAACACGAGAGCTATTGGAACATTGATGAAGGTATGATACACTCTAAGAAGTTTATCAAACAACCATGTTTAGGAAAGTCCAAAGAACCATGTTTAGGAAATTTTAAAAAACTTCTTAACATAGAAAGAAAGTAGGTGAAAAAGTGGCTGAAATCCTCACCGGCCATTGCTGCTTGATGAAGCACCTGCCTAACATGAAGATCGACAGCGACCCTCGATGTCAAAAGTGCGGCTTCTGTGGGGAGATAGCACATCACATCCTCTGCGACTCTGATGTGCTAGTTAGCTTCTGAGTGAAGCATGTTGAATATCAATTCTGGGAACCATATGATTTTGTAGAAATCCCCTACACGGCCTGATCAGAGAGAATTAGATTCAAGAGTACAATAGGTACCAAAAGGTACAATAAGTTACATTAGATAACCTCAGTGCTATGGGACGCAGATGACCCTGCCCATTTGCAATAATAATAATCCCTTAAACGTTCAAGCAAGAAAATCGATATTTCATATCAATCAAAACCAAGCGAGATGTATTGTTTGAAGTATTGGGATCGAGGATCCATTATCAATAAATATGGGGAAAATATGCTAACAAGCTCAGTCGTTGCATTTATTTTAGGAGTTGTTTTAACATCCTCCTTCATGGGACGTGTTAACTCGACTACTCCTTACAATGGGAAATTAATTTTACCTGCCCAAGGAGAAGGCCAGTTCGACGACCCGAAAGCCACAGCGAGGACGACCCTGATGGGCATGAGCTCGTGGTTAGTAGGATCAAAGTATCAGCGTGAATTCGACTCAGCAGGGAAAATCGGGTGGCTCTTGATTCTCAGAACAGCTCTCTAAGTCAAGATGTGAACTACCGTATTGAGGGCTGAAGGAGATGTCGCAACGACCCCTCTGGAAAAAGCATCTTCTCCTGAGAAGATGGAAATTATCGAAAAAGCCTTAAAGCATACTTCGAAATCTCTAAGTAGGGAAACATCTGGGTGTAACCCTAGCATGTCGAGAGGTAGAGACTTAGGTGGACCTATGTGCGAGACTGATGCCGGGAGGTCAAACCAAACGTTAAAACTACGACGAGCTAAATTGTTGAGTGCTGCTATGAAGAGATTGAGACGCCAATTGATAAATAAATCGGATTCAAGAACTAGCTAAATGAGGACTCCAAAGAGGTCCCATTCTAATAAGCAGCACACCCCGTATAATCGGGGAGCAGAATAAGATGCGATTGAGAGGTCCAACAGTCTCTTATAGCCAGGCCCTTCAAAGTCACCTGAAAGTGGCCACAGTCGTCGAGGGATTTCCAATAACCCAACTTGTTGAAGATCAGGTCAAGGCAAGTGAAACGGCACTAGAAAAGAAAATCGATGGCGTGCAACCTGGAGAAGTAATTCCAAGATTTTAAGGTTGCCGCTTCAAAAATTATGTCCTTATCGTCATATGTTTGGAAGAAGTGTCTAGATGATGCTAAGATCAAGGTGATCAACAGCAAAAGTCTCTCAAGGCCAGTAAAGCTGCTGGCTTGGATTATTAGTGTATTCGTGAAATCAACAGCAGTAGCTAAGCGGATAATAGATTGAATGAAGGAAGTTTAAGACAATCTTTATTTTGAAGCTGGGTAATGATACATAGTTTGAGGCAAAATCCTTTTGACTGATCAGCTTGATCTCATTCAAATCTGATTAAGTGTCCTTTAAAAGCAATTAAGTCTTCGATTGTCAAGATTAGAGGCAGAAATTTCTTATTTGAAAAAAGAACTCACCAAATTTAAATTAGAATGATCTAAGATTATAACTGAAAATGGTAATACGAAAACACATCCTATAGAAATGGCAAAGGATTATGAACACTGTCAGGCAGACGGCTGCATACTGAAAAGTGAAATTGATAAGTTAGAAGCAGCAGTTCAGTATCTGGAGAAAGAATTAAGCAAGTTTCAAGGAAAGGTAGAAGAACTTGAAGATTAAGTTCAATCTAAAAAGTGCGAGAAAAAAGTCTGTAAGGAGCAATCGAAGATTTGAAAAGAAAAGTCAACCTTCAGAAATCTGAGAAGGACGCAGCTTCGAAAAAAGTGGAAGAACTCATTGAAGAACTAAAGCTTTTGAAATCTGAATTGGAAATGTTGATATCTGCAAATGATCAGCTCGGGGCAGAAATAGAAGATTTGAAAAAATAATTCGTATTGAGTAAAGATAAATTGAATAAAGCTGGAAGTGACACTTCAGCTTTGAAAGATGATAATAATGGAAGAAAATGTTTCAAAATAAAGAAAAACCTTATCAGAGCGTATCATTAATATAACATCTCTAAACGATATTGTCGATTACGATTGTCACGATTATCGTTTTCGCCTGCTATATGCGTGTGACACGAGGAATCAGTGCGTTTGTATTTAAATTTGAAATACGTACGTGAACTAGAGCCAATAAACGCCATTCAGTCGAAGCATGTGCATGTCAAGTTGGTGAGTGAAGAGAAGAGTATAGCGTCATGGCGCGTTACTGTTACTTTGTTAAATAGAGACAGAGATAGAAAGAGGTTGGATCAGTGTTGCTAACCCTTGCACTGTAAATTCGCTGTAGAATGAGAGATACATAAAATATATTTTAAGTTGAATAATGAACCATAACCTCAATTCTGATGGTAGTCTGTTTTTAAACTTTTTACGCAAACAAGAAATTCTTAAAAATTATCATTTTTACGCTCTGTAACGGTGATTTTTATTACGATTTAATTACAGTTATAATATTGAATTTAGTTTGTGAAACTCGTGTACGTTTCGGTTCTACTTTACCTCTAGGTAAATTCTTCAAAATTTATTTAATTCCACTTAAGTCAATGTATTTTTTTTATTTCCTTTTGGTTTTTGTTTATTTTTTTCATATTTTTTATTTTTTTTTTAAATTCACTTGCATTTTTTTTAATTGACCTTCAATTTTTATTGGTTTATTTATTTTCGTACAAAAAATTGCTATGCGTGCGCCTCCTAATTACTAATTTTCAATAAATAATTATCAAAAATGGTTTAAATAATACTATTGACATCATAAATTTTGTGCACATTTTATGAAACTTTCTTCCTGATGATCTGTTGACAGTAAATAAAGGACGAACTATAAATAATCATTCGAAAATTGTTATCATTCTAATAATAACAATTCATAAATAAAGTAATATTTTTATCACAATTAATAAAAAAAGTGGTTAGCCTGTTCACTTTGTTCTGCAAATATTTGTAAAAACTACGTTATTGTTTTGTCCGTAGTGAAGTGTTTATACATTTTGGACATTTTAAACATGACATATACAAATGTTCTACAGCTGATCCATTTAACGACGTTTTTTATAAATAATTATTAAATTATCTCAAATCGGACAATCTATAATTTTTTCTTCATTCTATATAATTCTAATGAATTTCAGATTTTGCCGAATAAAAAAGGTTTAAGTTCCATGGTGACAACTCATAACGTATGTGAGCTAGATGACTAATTATTTATACATTATTAATTTTATTTCCCTTTAGATCTTAAATTCAAATTTAAAATATTGATTAAAATAGTCAGGTCATAATGAAACTAGTCCATGATTTGTTAATCAAGTCTTCAATGATAAAAAAAAACACTTTCCTATAATAAACTAATCTAAAATACTTTTCTTCCTTCCACGCTCACGATTTTGAATTCTAGGAAAAAATTTCTTCACATCCAAAGATTTCTGTATTTCCTCCAAAGTTTTCCCCTTACTTTCAGGAGCCATACAATGAACAACAACTGTCCCAACAGCACAGCAGCTTCCAAAAATCCAAAAAGCACAATCCATTCCCATAAGTTCAATCATTTTCTGAAATTCTAATATGGATATAAATGAGACTGCTATATACACAAGTTTTATTATTGTTACTGCCGAACTTTTAACATCATTCGTAAATAATTCTCCTTGGTAAATGTAAAAAATATTGCTAGGTCCAGCGCTCATCAAAAGATCATACAATGAGAGGAAAAAAATGGGCACCCATCCGAAACGAAAAACATCCACCTCATTTTTATCCAAACAGAAAAAAATTCCAACAATTACCAGGGAAATGGAACAAATCATTCCAGAATATAATAAGAGAGTTCTTCTCCTGACTCTTTCCACTATCTGAGTGCTTATCAGACAAGCAAATACATTCAGAAATGATAACAATACCATTCCATTTTTTGGATTCATAACAGCTCCCTTGTGAGTGAGTATTTTTTGACCAAAAGATCCCATAACTGAGTGTCCTGAAAAAGCAATACTAAATCCTAAAAAGATGACAATTGCCAAGGCTTTCCGACTTTTCGGATTTCCAATCAATCTCCACAAACTCGATTCTCTGAGATTAAAAATATTCTTTCCAAGCTTCCAAGATTCCGGTTCTGATTTTGGAATTCTGAGTCCTAAATACTGTTTGTATGAACTCTCGTTCTTAGGATCTTCTTTAACAACTTTGGGGGTTTCCTTCAAATTTAATCTAGTTTCTTCAGTTTCAGCTTCTTCCAATCCTGAAGAATTCCTCATTCTCATTTCTTTCTCTTCCAGTCTTTTATTGATTTCCAAAAAATACGAAGAATCCGGCATGAATAGAAACAAAACCAGGAAGGTGATTGGAAGCATGAGGAGAATAAAATTCATTTGATTGTATGTGAAAAAAGCTCCCAAAACAGTGGTGAGGAGGAATCCCATTCCCATGGAAAATCGAATAAGGACTAGGAAAATTCCTCTATTATTTTTGTTTCCAATTTCTGAAATGTAGATTGTTATGGCACATATGCCTCCTCCATATCCAGTTCCTCCGATGAGTCTTGCTATGTAGAGAGTGATGTGGCTTTTTGCTAAAATTATCAGGAGCCATGATGTGATTTGTGGCAGTGAAAATAATATTAAAGTCCATTTTCGACCAATTCGATCAACGAAAAGCGGATTCAGAACAAAGCCAATTAAAAATCCTAAGGAGTAGAGAGAGGCTATCCAGGAACTTTGATCCTTGGTGATGCGAGTTTCTGAATTTTCACTTTCCAAGTAAGGAATTGCTGGCGATGACCAGGCTGCAATGGCACCATACCCTATCACTGTTATTGAACCTGTGATGAGAAATTTATTAAAACATTTATCTAAAAAAGATTATTGTGAAAGGTCCTCGCCACAAATGTACAGAGATCGATTCTAAACTAAAAGCTGGTCAGTTGAACCAACTATCTAGTTTGTAAGATAGGGTACAGCTATTTTATTAGTTGATAATGCTACTTTATTATTTGGCATACAAGTTCCATAAGTTGCAGTAATTATTCAATTGGTATCAGAAACTAAGAAAATGGTTTTTATAACTAATGAAATAGCAGTATCATATCTTATAAACTAAATGGTTGGTCCAAAAACCAAAAAATTTTAGTTAGATTTAGCTAGATGCCTTACACTTTGTAGATTAGACCCAACGAAACAAAAATTTTCATACTCGTGAACTTGACAGATTTACGATTTTGTGTATACAGGGCGTTTGGAGGTTGCTTTAACAACACCTGACCCTCACCAAGAAAAGTCGTTACATTTATTTTAAGAGTTGTTTTAACATTTTTTAATGATTCAAGCAAGGAAATTGATATTTCCCAAAAAGCAAGTTTTGAAGATTGTTTCAACATGCCTTGAAGATTCAAGCTAGAAAATGGACCTTTCCTTAAAAGCAAAACCACGGGAGATTTTTCAATTGATACATTTCGACATTTCCTAGCAGGGAAAGTCATTGTAATTACAGTCAAACCTTGATTTAGTGATTCTCGATTCAGTGCTTCCGAGAATTGGCTCTGTAACTGCGTCATGACGTTGCGTTAGTTCACTCAAAGCAAGCGACACACGCGTTTACAAAGCGAATGGCGAGTATTATCGTTTAGAAACAAAATGTAGGACCAGTCATTGGGACACAATTGGATCGTCTCCTTCTATCTCACCTTCGTAGAAAGAGAGGTTCGATCGACTTCAAGCATTGGGAGTCCCAACATCAAACTATCAAGTTTTGACATGAGAATTGCGAAAACTGTGTTTTTTCGTGCACAGTTAATTCAATTTTCATAAAAGTAAGTGATTTTCTGTTAAATAACTTCTTCGTATATCTGGTCATGAAACTGCGTCCCATGCATTATGCGATTACGCAGAAGTGCGTGCTTCCACTCAAAGTGTTTTTTACGAAGTTTTTCGCTTATGCATACATATTTGCAAAAAAGGCATGTGTTTCTGGATGCTGCTGTTTTCGAATGGTTTAATTAAGCGAGCGACAGAGTATCTGGATCAATTGAAGACAAAGCTCTCATTTCAAACGAGATGCTCAACGGCTCGCAAACGTTTTGAGTATATCAGCAGGAAACACATTTATTTTTTACGTGCAACTGCTAACTTTCTTCCTCATTTTCTTTCAATATTTAGTTTACTCTTGTCTCCGTATTAAAAGAACAATTTTACAAATATTTTTTGCCACACAGTACCATTCACGGGAAACGGTTCATACGCACCTGACTGTTTACGTTGGAGAGCCCGGATTTAGTGTCAAGGTCAGTCCCAAAACCAACACTAAATCCAGGTTTTACTGTATGTGAGGAAATGTTTTAACATCCCTCAAAAATTCATACAAGGAAATAGACATTTCCTAACAATTCAGGAAATGTTTTTAGAAAATATCGATTTCCTTAGTTGAATGTTTAGGGAATGTTAAAACAACCCCAAACATTCTGTACAGAAAATCATGAATCTCTTAAGTTCACGAGTACAAAACTGTTGTTTGAGTGGGTCTAATCGATATAATATTTATAATAATAATAATTATTATTATTTAAAAATAATAATCATATTTATAATATTTATATTATATAATATTGCTGACTTTTTGAAGTGAATACATCACGTGAGAAGTTTTTAAACAAATTTAAAGAATTTTTTTAATCAAACGTCTGTCCGGATGAAATATTTGAAATTTGATGTTTAATTTAAGCCGATGGAACTTAAAAAATCTTCACTTGAATTTTGTTTTAAAACTTTTTACCTCATATATCGTCTTCAATAAATCAGAAATATCTCTACTATTAGATCACCTTTTTGGAAGTATACCCTAAAAGAATTCATTCAAAAGAAATATATTTAAAAAAAATTTTATTTAAAAAAAGGTACATAGTTTAAAAAGATTATTCGGTCAATTATCAGTTATTATCAATTATTTAGAATTCGCCTTGATTTTTTTGAATCTCCCTCAATTCTTTCGAATGCACCTTAAGTTTTTAATTATCTAAAATTTAGTTCAATTCTGCAGGATTCAATTGATTCTTTTTTTTTTAATTTCGTGGATTCTTTTGAATTTCCCTAAATTCTTCTAAATTGGATTCACTACTGTTCTTTTAAATTATCTCAAAATGCTTCCAAATTTAATTGAGATATTTAGAATTACCGGGACATTTTTTGAATTTGTAGAATTAATTTGAATTTACTTCAATTATTTTGAATTTCCTTCAAATATTCTAAATTGAATTCCCTTGAAAACTTCAAAATACACCTGAATTCTTCTAAATTTCCACGAATAATTCAGATCTCGCTTAAATTCTACTGGATTAAATTGATCTTTTGTTATTTTTTTTCGATTCTTTTAAATTAAATTTTTTTTTTTAATTCTCCTAAATCGACTCGAATTTTAAGAATTCATTGGAATAATTTGAATACACCTAAATTTGTTTTAATTTCCATCAATTCTTCAGAATCGAATTAACTTGAATTGTTTAAACTGCACCAGGATTCTTCCAAATTACTTAAAAAATTTTCGAATTCGCTTTAGTTCTACTGGATTCAAATGTTTCTTTTTTTTTCTTTAGATTCTTCTGAATTTTCTTGAATTCTGCTGAATTCGTTTCATTTCTACTAAATAAAATAAATTTTTCAAATCTCTGAATTGTTTTAAAGTCATTTTTTTTAATTTCCTTGAATTCTTTTAATTCTGCAGTGTCCTCAAATTCTTTAAAAATCATTTTATATTCTATCAATTCTTTATAAATAAAAACTGCTAGTTTTGCAAATTTGTAAGAGAATTTGATTAATTATTTTAAAACTTTACTAGATTAACAAGCTACTATCACCCTTCTAAGTAGATCAAAGTTGGACTAAAACTATTTTTGTACCTCACCTGTGACAGTAGCTGCATATTGTAATAAATTTGTATTCCTAGACATTTTTTCGTCTTCACTTTTTTTTATGACTCAAAAAACTTAGCTAAAAAAATATGACTTCTTTCTTAACAATTAAATTTTAATGTAGGATCCTTCTTTCCACGTGCCTATCGATATTGTATATGATTTGACATAGTAATCGATATCTTACATTTGGTTCTTATCAATCAGTACTTTATCTGTTAGGAGCGATGATAATGGCAGAATGAAAAATCATGTAAGCAGCAAAAATTATTTCGAGGTCAAAAAAACTCATTTCCAATGGTCAAGTAGTGATTTTGAGTTCATAGGAGATTTTGAAATTTTTTGCTGACTTTTAAATTTCAAATCTGTAAAAACTTCCCTTTTCTTGAAGAATATATTTGCAAACCTCATTCCGAATAAAAAATCTCATTAAAACGTTTTAAAATTTAAGTAAAGTAAGAATGAACTTTATCAAATAAATCAAGAGAAGGCATGAATTTTTCAATAAATTGAATAGTGAAATTTTGTATATTGAAATTAAATTAATTTTTACAATCTTCTTGCAACAAAATACGATTGAAGTAGGTAGGCAAAATTAAACTAGAAAAAATTTGGAGAATATTGAAGAAAAAGAACCTTCTGTCTGCTTTAACTTTTCTAAAGTGACTGAAAAATCAAATTCTGAAGAAAAACAGACAAACAATGATCTAGCCCCAATGAGTAATGACATCGCCCTGGCAATGTGAAGATTCTTGGACAAAATTATAGATCAGTACAACCGACAAAGACAAGACTTTGGTAGTTCAGCCAATTAGGACATGACTATATAGATCAGACCAAACAACAAAGGCAATACATGTTATTAGTGCAGCCAGTTAATACAAGACTAATTAGAAGAGGCAAGACATATTATTAGTCCAGCCAGTTAAGACAAGACTATTGTCTTTATTGTTTAGACTGATCTGTAGTCTTGTCTTAGCTGGCTGGGCTACCAAAGTGTTTTGCCTTTGTTGGTTGGACTGATCTATAGTCTTGTCTCAACTAGCTGGACTACCAAAGTCTCTTGCCTCTGTTGGTTTGTCTGATCTACACTAGTGTCTTAACTGACTGGACCACGAAAGATTCTTGCCTCCGTTAGTTGGACTTATCTATAGTCTTGTGTTAACTGTCTGGACTTCCAAAATTTCTTGCATCTGTTGGTTGGACTGATCTATAGTATTGTCGTAACTTGCTGGGTTAACTAAGTGACTTGCTTTTGTTCATTGGACTAATCTATAGTCTTGCATTAACTGCTTTAACTACTAACATGTCTTGCCTCTGTTGCTTGGATTGATCTGTAGTCTTGTGATAACTGTCTGGACTACCAAAGTGTCTTGTCTTTGTTGGTTTAACTAATCTATAGTCTTGTCTTAACTGTCTGGACTCCCATAGTTTCTTGCATCTGTTGGTTGGACTGATCTATAGTATTGGCGTAACTTTTTGAGCTACCTAAGTGTCTTGCTTTTGTTCGTTGGACTGATCTATAGTCCTGTCTTAACTGTCTTAACTACTAACATGTCTTGCCTTTGTTGTTTGGACTGATCAGTATTTTTGTCGTAACTGGCTGGACTACCAATGTGTCTTGTCTTTATTGGTTACTGATCTATGATCGTGTCTTAAATGACTGGACTACCACAGTTTCTTGGATCTGTTGATTGGACTGAGAATAATAATAATAATAATAATACGGCCCTGGTCGTTCGCAGATAGACGCGTTTAGTGTCGCTCCGTACATTTCGGATAATTGCGTTGGTTTTATGTAAGTGTATGACATTATAACTTGCTTATGGATGGTACTTAGTGTCGTCGTTTCCGTTTTGATGCATTTCTGAGTGGGTTTCAGTCAGAAAATAGTAAATTTTGTGTTTCTTAGTTTTATTGTTGTGGACATTGGAAATCAAAGATAGTGGCCTGTTTAGTGTGTAACGAGCTGATCACGAGAGGAGTCGCTCAGTCACTTGCTTGTGGAAAGTGTGGTGCTTTGGCGCACCTGAATTGCCTAAACCTGCCGAGCAAAGATCTCTCCAGAATTGAAAAAAGGAGGTTTGGTATTGTTCAAGCTGCTCAGTAACCACCATAGAGGAAAATTCTTCGAATACGCGGCATGTTCGAAAAACATCTAACATTTCCTTAATAGCTGATGATATTGGAAGTACCTCAGTAGCAGCGTCAGGGGTTCTGGTGCCTGGAGTCGAGGCAGCTATTGTCGATGCGGCGACGAAATGTCATGAGGCGGGTCTGTCGCAGATTAAAGCTTTGTTTGAAGCATTCAAGTATGTCTTCAATAAATCTCTTGACACTTCTATTAAGGGAATGAAGGATGATATTATTAACAACGCTAAGCGCATTTCTGTATTAGATGAGACAACTGCATCAAATGTGTGTGACGTCAACAAAATTCTTGCACCGTCAAAGAATTTGCAGGATAGACATTCTATTCTGGAATCTCAAGCAGAAGCCTTAACCCTGAAATGTAATAATCTAGAGCAAGCTGCTCTCTGTAAGACTTAAGAGTTCCATGGTTTTCCATCGGGCGGTGCTTGTCTGTATGTGCATGACAGTCTTAGGGGGGTTTTGTTGGGAGTCAGCTCGGCTGTTAATTATCCTACTGTCGAATTTCTTTTTGTTGAGGTCACGGGAGCGAGAGACTTTGTTTTGATGGGGGTCGTTTATAAACCTCCAAATGCCTATGTTGGAACAGAACTTGAATCAGTTATTTTTACCCATGTACCTAACTTCAATAATATTAGTCTCACAGGTGATTTTAATACTAATTTGAATGCGATTTGCAATCATACTAAATACTGAACAACTATGATACATGCTGTTGGCTTATCTATTGTTCCACATAATTCCACCCATCACACTAATCATTCCAGTTCCCGAATAGATTCAATGATAGTAGATGATCTTGATAAGCTGAGTTCTTATAGCCAGCATCCTTTTCCACTTTTATCTAATCACGATATTTGTTCACTCGATCAGTTTGCAGGTTCCAAATAAACGTCAAAATTCAGCTCCTTAGATCACAGTTGTAATAAAAAACCTTAGTAAGGAACGTAATAATAAGCGTCGCCTGGCAAAGAGAACTAAAAATCCACTGATACAAGCACAGTTTCGTTAGCTAAGGAATTGAGTTCAAACAAAAATCAGGGATTCGTATAATCAATATAATTACAATGCTATAAAGAACAAGAATAAAAATGAAAATAGTTGATATATGAAAAACTTTTTTAATATTGGGAATACAACTATAATGTATATAATATATTTGTTCGCGTCTTCAAGATGCATCGATTGCCAAAATTAGGAAATTTTTATGATATGCCATAACCTACAAATATCGTTTTTAAGATTTCCAACAAAGTTAGTTTCCTTGTTTATAAGAGGATTTTTTATATTGAGAATATAACAGTATTGCATTTGATGTATTTGAGACGCATCGATTGACCTATTGGTGAACCTTTTATGACCGACCAGTACCGATTTATGAAGTTTAAACAAAATTTCTGTATTTTGTTTATATGAGAAAAACTTTGTTCATATCAGGAGTACTACAATACTATATCTAATATTTTTGTTTGCGTCTTCAAGACACGTCAAATGACCTATTGACGAACCTTCTATAACGTCTTTTGATCTAGCAATACCAATTTATAATTCGAAAAAATATGTTGTTTATCTTGTTGATATATGAAAAACTTTTTTAATATTGGGAATACAACTATAATGTATATAATATATTTGTTCGCGTCTTCAAGACGCATCGATTGCCAAAATTAAGAAATTTTTATGATATGCCATAACCTACCAATATCGTTTTTAAAATTTCCAACAAAGTTAGTTTCCTTGTTTATAAGAGGATTTTTTATATTTAGAATATAACAGTATTGCATTTGATGTAATTTTTCGCGTCTTCGAGACACGTGGATTGATCTTTCGTATTTCGTATATTTTTAATGAAAATTTAATAATTGCCTCAATATCGTTTTTTATTTTGACGTTAAATTATATTTCGCTGTAAAATAATATGTTAGCAACACTCATAAATTGATGTTCTTAGATCGTACAATTCCCGAGAGGGAAAGAGAAGTTTATCTTAACTGTTTCTTTCTTTCTATCTTTTTAATATCGAATATTAGAACATTGGGAGCATTAAAATCTTTATGATCACAGTAGAACGACCTATAATATGAAGGATCCTCTTGGCTTACACCTCACCCAAACTCAAGAAACTGAGAGAGAAAGTGAAAGGGAAATGGTAGCAAACAATTCCCGTAGGGTGAGCAAGTTCTGATAAGGGGAGATCGAAGGAGTGAAGAAGTTAAGAAGACTGAATCGGTGGAACATGATAGTTTAATTTCTTTTTCCAAGTCACTCCACAAAAATGATCTTTTTTCTTATAAATAAATCAGTAATTCACCAAGATCCAAGTTTATTTAAATCTTCATTTCGACAGCTCCACTGCAGAGAGCTCCAGTTCTGGATCAGTCCGTATACAGCTCTAAGTCACTTTGAGGAAATTTTCCAGGAGAGCCGATTAAAGTTTTAAATGTTTTCATATTTCAAAAATAAGGTAAAAAAATGAAAACGGTATTTGTAGATAACTTAAGTTTTTACCCTAATAATGTTGGCAAACATTTGCCAATAAACATGTTGATTATTATTATTTCAGATAATAAATAGAATGAACACAAAATTTTTCTATAGAAGAGATAGTAGAATTTAATTTTTAAATAAAATATATTATACTCAAAACTTTAATCTTCGCACATTTTACACTGCTTTCAATAAATATTACGTACATATATGTCTGCAGCCCTGCTTCTAAATTTCTCAACTTGAGTTGGAGTCTAGCGGTGAATTTGAAAAAGTAACTCATTTCGTTTTTTTATTATATTCTACTTTGAAATTGCACATAATTATATAATTTTGTACCAGACGACGCAAAATGGTCTATTTGTTCATGCTATCATAAAAACTCCAAATCGAACAAAATGACTTAGAACTGTACACGGACAGAACACGAGATGGAGCTGTATACGGACTGATCCAGAACTGGAGCTCTCTGCAGTGGAGCCGCGGATTTGCAATTCAAAGTACTGAATTATTTCTCATTATCAACACTCAAGTCTATAATGGTTTAGTCCGCTAATTTAAATTTGATTTAAAAATTTATTTATTTTGATTGTGCATATCAATTTTTAAGTTAAACTATGGAATATTAAATAGAGCAACAACTTAATTTGATAAAAGCATTTTAATTCGAGATTTTGATGAGTGTTTGGAACTGGGGCAATTTAATTTACTAACAATATATCTAGTCGTTTAAGGAAAGTCAAATTTAATATGAATATTTCAAAATAGTTTTGCAGGTCATGGCAATTTAAATTTTCGATAATCGATTGAATTCCAATTTACTGAAATAATTATTGTTTGTTCTATATAATCGCCGGGAACATGTAATTAGAGTAAACTCAGAGTTTGATTAACAGAATTATTTTTAATATTTATGTAAATACATTAGGGAAATTATGTTTACTAAAAGTAGGGTCAATTTTTTTGATTGGTTATCTTCAGGAACGAAAATGATGCAGAAGACTATTTACAGATTCAATTATTTTAATAAAGTACAAAAAAGTTTCGATCATTGTAGCAGATTTATATTTTTTCCAAAACATAAATTTTCTAGTGTTGTATAAATAATTTTAAAAAATAATTTTATCTCTGCATCCTTCTGTGGACTCGTCCAGATGCATAGTAAACAAATAGACAGTTTGACGATGTCTGAATGAATGGGCTCAACTATTTTTTACAGACGAAACTGAAAATGTATTTTCAGTTACTTCTTGTTTTTTTTTTTTTTTTTTGTTGAATTTGATAAACATTTTTATTTATATAAACAATTGTTATGAACAAATACCCATGTTAGCGGTTTTTCCATAAATAGACCTAATTTTTTATACAGAATCAACTAAAAATATCTTACCAATGACTTTTTGTTGTTATATTTTTTTTTAATTCACAGAAAAGTTTAATTATCTGAACAATTTTTATTAGAAAATATCTATTTTATCTTTTTTCCATGAATATAATCAATTCTTTCGAAGAATCAACCAAGAATGTCTCACCATTGTCAAGACAGCTGTTATTAAAAAGGTTTTGAAACGTAAAAAATGATAAATAAAATAAAAACTTTAATTTTCAACAACTGCTGCCATGACGTTAGTGAATAGGCTTAACTATTGTTAATTATAATAATTTTAAATTATCAAATGATCAATTCATGGAAAAAAGTAAAAAGAGGCATTTGTTTATCAAAATGTTTGAAATAATAAAAATTTGCTGTAAATTTAAATATTATGACCAGAAAAAGTCACTGGGAAAATATTTGTAGTCTAATTCGTGTGAAAAATTGAGTCCATCCATGGAAAAATGTAAAACATGGGCATTTGTTTATAATAATTGTTTAAATAAATGAAAATTATTGTCAAATCGCAAAATATGACAACAAGAAGTAATTGAAAAAATAATTTCAGTTTATTCTGCGAAAAAATTGAGCCTGTTCATTCAAACATTATCAAGTTGCGTAATTGTTTACAAAGATTGTTTTAAAAATTGCAAGAGACAAGCTATTTTCAACTTATCGTAATCGTCCATTTGTTTCTTTCAAATTTGGTGCAAAAAATATGAATTACAATACTTCATAATTATTGCGAATCACGAAAAAATTATCCTTGTTCATTAACAAAAAAAAAATATATCAAAATCTGTTGAAAATTGAACTGTCGAGTGATTTTTGTCAAAAACAGGTGCTTTTTGACACAATGTTAGACGCGACAACCTCATTTTTTTAAATCATTATTATTATTATACCATTAAGCAAATTTTATTTCGAGGTAAGCTTAACTCACTCGGTTCTAGCCTCGTTATTTCGCCGTGGATTAAGGAATTCATATAAAAAAGCGACACTGGTCGCGGATCGATCTCTCTAGCAATCAGCCCAGGCGAAGAGCTTCACAAAGTCATCATATATCATAGATCACACAAAAATACAAAATGACTGATAATCCCATGATTAGATCCATATTCTTTATTCTAATCACATCCACTAATACCCAAATAGTCTTTTTTCAGAAAATAATCCTGCGCAAATTAACATCCATTCTTTGACAATTTCACACGGTATTTAGAAAACTAGAAGTAAAATTAGCGAGAGAGGATTCGTATTTTCAAGAGCGACTTCGAAGTTGAGTGGATAAACAGAGGAAAGTTTCAACTTTGAAGCCACTTCGAATTCGTCCTAAAGCAACGTCATTACGAGACGTGTAGCGGGTTAACTAGAAAGTAGGTCGGGTGAAAACAACGGTGTCTCTTACAGCGTTGCACCATGCCATTTAACATCAAAAAAATAAACATTGGAACAATGCTAACATTTCTTGAAAAAGAAGCTTTGACATTTTCTGAAAAGATAACTCTCAAAACAGGGGACATAGGATAATAGGGGAAATACGGCTTTGACATTTTCCAAAAAAAAATAACCCTCAAAACAGGGGACATAGGATAATAGGGAAAATATGGCTTTGACATTTTCCAAAAAAAAATAACCCTCAAAACAGGGGACATAAGATAATAGGGGAAATAGGGCTTTGACATTTTTCAAAAAGATAACCCTCAAAACAGGGGACATAGGATAATAAGCGAAATAGGGCTTTGACATTTTCCAAAAAGATAACTCTCAAAGCAGGGGACATAGGATAATAGGGGAACTAGGGAAATAGGGCTTTGACATTTTCCAAAAAGATAACCCTCAAAACTGGGGGCATAGGATAATAGGGGAACTAGGGAAATAGGGCTTTGACATTTTCCAAAAGGATAATCCTCAAAACAGGGGACATAGGATAATAGGGGAAATAGGGCTTTGACATTTTCCAAAAGGATAACCCTCAAAACAGGGGACATAGGATAATAGGGGAAATAGAGAAATAGGGCTCCGACATTTCCATTCGAAGGAGTCGAGATAAACGGTTGGCGCCACACTTTTAATCGTCTTCAATCATTGCTGTCTTTGTTATCTTTGTTATATTTATTACCTTCGTTATCTTTCATCGCCAATTACAATATTAGGCTCAAAACAGGGGAAATAGAGTGATTTTTCACGAAAATCGGAGACTAATCCTTTTAAATAAAATTAATAACAAAACACTTCAATTTTAAACCAAAAAAGATTAATGTTCTACCAAAAGAGATGAATTTAAAAAAAAAGCATTGTAGAACAAACAGTTGAATTTATAACCAAATAGTTAAACTTTCAAACCAAAGAGATGAATTTTCAACAACATAGTTTAATTTTTAGACTTTTTTTTAATTTTAAACCTACAAAGATAAATTTTCAACTAAATGTTCGAATTTTTAAACAAAAAGGATTATACTCCAATAAAAAAAGTTGCATTTTTACCAAGTAGTTAAATTATCTAAAAAAAAAGGCGAATTTTCA
Source organism: Andricus grossulariae (assembly GCA_011634705.1). Classification (NCBI taxonomy): domain Eukaryota; kingdom Metazoa; phylum Arthropoda; class Insecta; order Hymenoptera; family Cynipidae; genus Andricus; species Andricus grossulariae. The sequence continues at coordinate 39,116,841 of JAABKJ010000755.1, read as the reverse complement.
ACAAAACAGTTAAACTTTCGACTAAAAACTATGACCATTTTAAAAAAATTGTCGAATTTTCAACAAAATAATTAATTTTCGAACAAAATGGTTGAATTTTAAACCAAACAGTTGAACTTCCAACCTGCAAAGACGTATTTTCAACAAAATAGTGGAATTTTCAAATAAAGTGATGAATCTTGAATAAAGAAATAAATTTTTAACAGAGTAGTTTAACTTTTAACCAATTCGTGGAATTTTTAATAAAACCAGATAAATACCTAATGAAAAATGTAATATTTGATATTTCAACCAAAAAAGATTTCAATTTTAAATGAAAAATTGTTGAATACAACGGAAAAAGACAAATTTTTAACAAATAGATCAATTTTCAACTAAAACAAATTAATTCATAATCTACCAGTTACATTTAAACCCAAAAAAAATCAAATTTCTATCAAAAGCAATTTTTCATACCAAAAAGAAGAATTATCAAGAAGAGAGTTGAATTTTTAACCGAAGAAAGATTAATTTTCTACTAAAAGAGACGAATTTAGAAGAAAAAAAATCATTTCGGAACAAACAGTTATGTTTAAAATCAAATAGTTCAACATTCGCACAAAAATACGAATACTAAATTTTTAAACAAAATAGTTGAATCCTCAAGCAAAGAAGATTAATTTTCAACTAAGCAGTTGCAGTTTTATACAAGAAAGATAAAATTGCTACTCAAAAATATAAATTTTTTAATCAATAAGACAAATTGTCAAAAAATAATTAGTTGAATTTTCATCCAAAAAAACATTTTAGTTTGACTTTCCAACACCAAAATAAGAACTTTTAACAAAAAGTACATTTTCTACGAAATAGTTGATTTTTTAACAAAACAGTTCAATTTTTAACCGAAAGGGATGAGTTTTTAACAAAATTGTTGAATTTTCAATCAAACAGTTATATCTTTATCCAAGAGAGATGTGATTTCTAGTAAAATAGATGAATTTTCAAATTAATAACATAATCATTCGAACTAATAGTTGATTTTTCATCCAAAAAGGATTACAGTTGACTTTTCAACACGAAATTGTGAATTTGAAACAAAAAGAACATTTTCTACGAAAGTAGTTGAATTTTCAACCAACAAGGATGATTTTTGAACAAAAGTGTAGAATGTTCAATCAAATAATCAAATTGATAACCAACAATATAATCTGCAGGTGGAACCGACTGCAAAGAAAAGAAATAGAAATACGAAAGGCAAATAAATTACTAACAAGAATATTATATCAGGGTTACCGCAAAACTTCATTTTAGAAATTCCCTAAAATAATTTTGAATTAAAATTGAAAATTTTAAAATTTATTCTTATTAACTGTTATTTGAAGTTATAGAAATTCCCTGACTTTTACCACATTTTTATTTGTTAAATCCTTGACTTTTCCCTGGCTAAAAAAATTATTGTGGATGCTCTTTTGTTAAAGCTCCTTCGGCTTTAACGAACACCTTCTCATCACGCAACTCGTGCTTCGCACTCGATTTTCTCCAAAGTGCAAACTTTTCTACTTTGCGGTCAACTCTATTACATCGATGGTATATTATATTTATTTCTGTACCTCGGTCTGGGGCTACTTATTCAGATATTACAAAATAATGTAAATTTTTTTTCACGATCACTTTAATATTTTTTCCTTATTTTGCACTAATTTTCATTTTCAGCTACCCTAAATAATGTATCGTTTCAATTAAATATTATTATAATTAAAAAAGCGCGTATCCTATAGAAAACATTTTTTGTCAATTAACATTTTATTGCACCTTGTGTCGTATTTTCAAAAACCTAATTTTTTTATTAAAAATTTTATTTTTACGATTTGAACAGAAAATACGCATACCATCAAAAAATAATTAATGACGAATTTCTAGATCTTTTTTTGGGTGAACAACTTTTGTCTATCCATTTTTTTCGCAGCTTGTGTCGTTTATCCAAAAATTAAATTTTTTTATTTTTAATGTTATTTTTTACTAATAAAACGATTAATATCAAACTTTTAGATTTTTTTTTGGTGCATAATTTTTGTCGATTCATTTGTTTTCGTATATTGTACCACATTTTTTCGTATCTTATTTTTCGTTATTTTTTGTGCGATCAAAATTTGAATTTTCGATTTTTCAAGAAATTCCAAAAGTTGTTATGATAATCTTGCAGGGCTTCCAGAAAGCAACGTTTTTCATCTCTTGACTTTTTTTCATATCGTGCATTTTTCAGCTTGAAATGTTCATTTTCGTTTGTTTTTTTTAATTTTGCAAATGATATAACTATGTATGTATATATACATTGGGGTGGTCGAAAAAAATTATTTTTCTGATTTTTTAAAGTCTCATCCCCTCATTTTGTGTCTTGGTGAAAAAATTTTTCTAATTTTTTGAGATCTTAAAAAAAATGTTTAGAGGTATGGCATGACCTTTAAAGTACCCCAAACTGTTAAAAATTCATTAAGTCTTTGAATTTTCAATAGAATCGTAAAAACTTTACCACGATGAAGTAAAACTATCATGTGAGCAGTACGAAAAATGAAAATTTTATTTTTGAATAAAACTTACCGCCAGCATTGCCAAAACTCACCTCTTATGACACTTAAACGTGATTTTGAAGTGTGTTTCCTCAATTTTATGAATGTGAAATAAAAATTTGGAGTGTAACTTACAATAAATTACCCAAAATTCATTTTGAAAAATTTCCGGAAATTTATGAAAATTTTCGAACATTTAGTGTAATTTTACAGGTAAACATGGTAACTTACCATAAATTACCAAAAATACATTTTCAAAATTTCCATAAATTTCCGGTTATTCACGGTAATCTTACAGTTAATTTATGGTAACCTAAGATAAATTACCCAAAATTAAATTTACAAATTTCTATAAATTCCCTATAATTTGATCAGTTATATATGGTAATTTTCCATAAATAACCGCAAAATTCTATTATCTGCAACCAAAATTTCCTGACAGTTTTTACGGTGAGTGGGCTGATGATACAAAAAATGCGAGCTCATAGATGCATAATTGTCATTACTCACCTATGACGTCACTTTTCAGTCCTTAGGGAGTCAAAAGTACTTTTGACTACCTAGGGTGTAAAAAGTAGAGCTTTAGCCCCGCATCTTAGGCGTCGAAAAGGGCTGAAATCATGCATGTGTCATACAAAATTACTTTTTAGTGTCTTAAGGGGTGAGTTTTGGCAAAGTTGGGGGTAAATTTCATGAAATTAAAAAATTTCAGGCTTCGTACTGCTCACATGGTAGTTTTACATCATCGTTTTAAAGTTTTTACGATTCTTTTTAAAATTCCAGTAGTTACTGAATTTTCAAAACTTTGGGGTACTTTAAAGGTCGTGCCCTACCTCTAAACATTTTTTTTTAAATCTCAAAAAATTAGGAAACTTTTTTTTCAACCAAAAGACACAAAATGAGGTGAGACTTTAAACAATCAGAAAAATAATTTTTTTGGACCACCCTAATATACATACATACATACAGACGCATTCGTAAAAACTTGTTTTTCGGGTTCAGAGGGTCTCAAAACGTTAACATTTGACCACAATCTAATAAATGTTCTGTTGATAATGTAAAAAGGGGAAAAGAGGAGAATAGGGGAAAGTTTAGTTCAAAGGTTACAAGGGTATTTAAACCTAACCTATGGTGAGAAACGGAAAATCGACGCTTTGTCCTCATTGGGCGATAGTATCGACAAAATGGTTGCGATCGACAATGGATCTTTTGACACTGACGTGTCGATGCGTCAGATTACAACTTGTTATCAACGCACGAGCCAGTAGCGCGTACAGCTTTAACAGTATTTTGTATATCAAGTGATACGTCGTCACTGACGCATGTTAAAACCCTACTAGCATTTGAGTGTCAGTCAAACGTAACGAAATGTCATCTGAAATCGATGCGGCCAAACATTTATGCTTTTTTGTGGAAATAGTTTTTTTATCGTTTTACGTTTTATACGAGAGACAGTGCGATTTTATTCACAATCACAAGTGAATCATCCAACACTCTTTTTATGCGAAGTACTTTCTTTTTTAAATTGTTGCAGTGTATAAAATAACGCTTTCTCTGTATGTGAATACCTATGAACTTTAGATTTGTCTATAAAAAATAAATATTTTCACATGAATATTTCATACAGGAATATTGATTTATTATAATTATTTATACATAAAACAAGGTAGTGTGTTTAACTAACTTGTAGTTGGAAACAAAAGATGTTTTATTAAATTAGAACATTGTGCCCGCTATGTACTCACTAATTACCCTTTCTTTTTAAAAAATCAGTTCATTTTCTAAGATTTCCTTATATCTTTCACAGAAAATTTTATATGATTTGTATATGATTTACAGAAGTTTCTTTATTGTAGCGAGAAAATTCCAATAAATTCAATATGAATTACACCATTCTTTTTATTCAATTACAATTCTTAAAAATGTGTATGGAATTATGCAATGTCAAAAAGGTATTTTAACAATACATGGAAAATAAATATTTTTCTATATTTTTGTTCCATAATTTACATTTAAATAATACTTTTGAAACTCAAAACTTACCACGAACTACAAATTTTACTTCAAAAGTTCACACTTTAGAGTAAACACCTTTTTTGGTTGATGATTCATCTTCTTTTTATCAAAATTTAACTATTTTGCTGAAAATTTTTTGTTGTTGTAATTTTATGTTTTCAACTGAAAATTCAACTATTCAATGTTTGGTTTAACATTTATCTTCTTCAGTTGGAAATTCAGCTATTTGGTCGCAAACGTCTGTATTTTGTTGAAACTTTGTCTTTTGTGGTAGAACATTAATCTTCTAGATGACTAATTCATCTTTCTGGATGAAAATTGATTTCTTTGGTGGAAAATTTAACTACTAAGTTCAAAATTCCTTTAAAAATTCAAAATTTCGTTGAAAATTTATTTATTTTGTTGAAAATCAATATTTTTTGGTAAAAAATTTATCTTTTTGGTTGAAAACTCGTTTCTTCAATTGAAAATTAGTTTTTCATTGCAAATTAATTTTTTTAACTAAAAATCCCACTATTTTTTTTGTGTCGAAAATTAAACTTTTTGGATAGACATTTAATCTTCTTGGTTGGAAATTGAACTATTTTCTTGAAACTTTTCATTTTCTTTTTGTTAAAAAATTCATCTTTTGGGTTGAAAACTCTTTTTTTTTTTGTTGAGGATTCATTATTTTACTTGAAACTTAATTTCTTTGCTTAAAAATTCAACTATTATGTTGAAAATGAATTTATTGATTGAAAATTTAACTATTTCGCGTTTGGTCTAACGTTTATCTTCTTCAGTTGAAAATTAAATGATGTAGTTGAGAATTTCTGTATTTTGTTGAAACTTTGTCTCTTGTGGTAGAATATTAATCTTCTTGGTGACTAATTCACCTTTTTGGTTGAAAATTCATTTCTTTGGGTCAAATTTTAACCATTAGGTTCAAAATTCATTTAAATATTTAAAACTTAATTGAAAATTTATGTATTTTGTTAAAAATCAATCTTTTTTTGTAAAAAATTAATATTTTTGGTTGAAAATGAGTTTTTCATTGGAAATTATTATTTTTAACTGAAAATTCAACTATTCCATTTTTTTGTCGAAAATTTATTTTTTAATTGAATTCATGGTTGAAAATTAATTTATTTTCATGAATATTTGTCTTTTTATAGTAGAAACTTTATCCTTTGTGTTGAAAATTGAACTATTAGGTTAAAAATTCATTTTTTGGATGAAGATTCATTGTTTTATTTAAAAATGAATTTCTTTGCTTAAAAATGTAACTATTTTGTTGAAAGTTCTCTTCTTTTGGTTACAAATTAATTATTTTTTGTTCAAAATTCATATTTTTGAGTAAGTTTTGGTTTTCAAAAATAATTATTTCAGTTTAACTTATACAAGGAAAATATTGAAAAATTGTATTTATCACCTGTTGAAAAAATAAAACTTTTCATTGACATTTGACGATAAAGTTACTTTTACTCATGTCAAATACAAATTTTAATCCTGCCGAATATGTCTGGCTTTGGTTAAATAATAAAAATTTACATCAGTAAGTCTTACATTTTCGTATAGAAATATTATGCACACAATTGTGACATTTTTCAACTGAAACTTTAATTCTTAATTATGTGTGTGTGAATTTGGCAACATTCTTTCCTTTAAGTTTTTTAAATTACCCAATCGGCATTGCGTGCGATTTTTGTTGTCTCACGTAATTTTTAAATCAAACTATAATATTAATACAGCATTTTTGTTTTTTATAGTATCTTTTATCTAAGAACAAAGAAAGGCAAAGACAATATTTTTGATCATTGATGAAAATTGATACCTTAACTTCATATTTAATATATAATATTTTTGTAAAATACATAGACAATCAAATCATGTCATTTTTGTTCAAAAAGATCAGTTTTCTATGGAAAAACTAACATGACCTGAATTATAATAAAAAATATTCGATTTCCGCGGTAAAAAATGTTAACATACACTATTGTTATTTAATTCTATATAGAAAACATGAACAAAACATAACAAAAATTTGTTTGAGATTGTAAATCTTCTTTTGAACCAAATATTCTTTATTTAAAATGTTAAAACGTAACCTAAAATTGTTTTAAAATGGTAAATCTTATTTAAAATCAATACCTATTTTCATCTTTTTTGGAAATTGATGATTTTTTAATAAAAGTACCAATTTCTGGTATAAAATCTCAACAAAATGAAATAAAAATTGTGAGCTTAATGTCTCGGAATAATATTATGAAAAATAGTAATAAACTGAAAAATCTTATGAATTTTTAAATTAAAAATAGCAGTTTTCGACGAGAAACACTAACATAACATAACAAAAAATATTAAATTGTAAATATTCTTCTAAACTTAATGCTTGTTCATTTAAAATAAACATAACCTCAAATTTTTCAACAATTTTTAATCTTTTTAAAACACGAGTATAATGATTCTTTTTTGAAAATATAGATTTCCGGTGTAAAACTTCAACACGACCAAAACTTTTAAAATAATAATTTCCAGCGAAAAGCACTAACATAAAACATATATAATATTTTCAATAATTTATTAGATAATTTGACATTTCATAGATTCAATTTTCAAAATTAAATCAATCAGTTTTTCAACAACATTGATTGCGAGATTTTCGTGGCATACCGTTACACCACTTTTTTAAAATTTAAATAAGTAGTAAAGACAGGCTTCTGTCAGGCAAGCTTTTACTCGGTTGCCTGGTTAAGATTCTAAATCATTATTTTTTTTTCTTCTAAGTGAATCTCAATTTTAACATCTATTTAAAAGTTAGATTATTTAAATAATAGTTATTTCAATTTAATATTATTCTGTTATTTAATATACTGAAGGATCTTTCTGTATGCATAATACTTATATCGTACTTTTCCAGCAATCAGAACATGTTTTTCAGATTACACGATACCAGAGATGAAAGATATGAACTCGCTAGTGTATCATTATTTATAAGGATAGAGAACAGGTTCTGACAAAAATAAAAAATTGCTGCTTTCTCACAATATGCATTTGAATATTATTACAGTACTCACTCGTAAATAATTTTTTTTTTTTAATAAAATATCTTTTTGAACTCTTGGACTCTTGGATAAATTTGAAGAGCATTAGCTGACCGACAGGATACATAAATAATTGTAATAAGTGACAATAATGATAGATCAATCACAATAAATCCAATTATAATAAACATTTTATCTACGGATTTTATTAGTTAGCAAAGCTATTTTATCTGGATCATTTTAATCAAATGAGTATCACTCTGCTGAAAATTACTTTGACCCAACTTTAAGGTAAAAAATAATAGCCCAGGATTTTCTGTGCTTGTATTATTTTAAGTGCCTTCAAATTTGAAAGAACATTTTTCGAAACGTATCTCCTTCTGGAATATGTTTTATAAAAATGTACTTCTGGTTCGCATCGCTTAAAATCCCTTTAAGAACTTTCAATCGCATTGATAATAAAGCTTGAGGGAAAACCTTTTCGGAACTATATTCACATTTTCTACTAAACTTAACACCAAGTTATTTCACGCAAAGTTTAGTTTTGAAACGTATCAAACTTTCTCCGATCGATCCTATATTTACATCGAGAGAACTAAGTTTTCAATTTTCCATAACTGCGTTTCAATTTTTCATATACTACGTTTTATTTTCAAGTTTATGGTGCCACTATTATATAGCAAGTATGAAATGTTAGAAAAATATATATAAAATTTAAAAATATTTGTGATTGAACACATTTTCCAAGTAGAAAGAGTAAGAATCCAAAAAATCACAAATTTCTGAAAATTGATAATTTCAAAACATTCTTTGAGCAATATTTAAACAGAACATAGATATCTTTTAATAAATTGAGGTATACATTTATGCCTCAATTAAAAGTAACCCTAATTGTATATCATAGGCGACCTTGCAGATTGGAACGCATCTTGAGCTTAGTGTCTTTTAAAAATTCTTTTAAGATCTAAATGAAATTTACTTTTTCATGACACATTTCATATACTAAATTAGAGCAAAAAAAAGCCAATTAAGACTTCCTCATCAGGGATTATTTATAGGAAAACCACCGGTATGTGCAATGGAACCATATGCTAATTTAAATTCACATAATGCCTGAAAATGAAAACAATAGAGATTTATGCAAAAAATTACTTGACCAAAGTTTCCATCCTTTGATGAAAATTGTTTTGCATATATAGAACTTTATTATTGAGAACAAGGAATGAATTTATCTAATTGATAACCCGATCCCAAAAGTTTTTATATCTCGAGAGATCCTTTTCTTAAAGTAATAGCTTTATTGCCCTCTCTCTGTATGAATAACATCTCCATGAATTCTCTCTTTTTTTATTTATCTTATGACAAAGGATCTTCAAATCATCCCAAATAAAATCATGACCATGTTTAATTCTATACTTTGAAAGAAGTAAGTGTTATTTAGGATTTCTATGAAAATTATTTTGATTTTAACGGAACTCTATATATCGTGTGTAAACCTAACTTTCTTAACACTGATTTCAAAATTTTTCCAAAATTAGGTAAAACTACGATTTCAAATCTGTTATAACCTATAATATTGATTTTGTTCTGATTATTATTCTTACTGTTAATATGATTAATTCTGTTTTCCACAGGCATTATCATAGATTAGCACAGAAAATTTTCGAGCTTTTTTGTTTTCTGATTTTAATACACATAAAATGGTATATGAGAAAGTAGATTTAATTTATATCTTGAAAGAATAAAAATATTTGTATCGAAGTTTAGCATGATTGTAAAAAGTGACTGACTCACCAATTACGGTTAGTATGTAACTTCAATATATTTCTGAAAGATTCTCTTTTCTTTCAAAAGTGGACTTATTAGATTTCAAATAAAATGTTCTGTAAGAAAGTGAACGCCTTTAAATTGCTTCAACCATGAAGTTATTAACTCTGATTCGCTACTCCATATCAAGTTTATCTTTTAATCATCAATCATAAAAATGAAGTAACTTTTCTTTCCTCCAAACAAAAGCATTTCATCGTCCGATTCTACCATCCAGGATGTACCCTAAGCATCTAACCATGATATCTCTTTTGCCCTGAAGAAAAGCTAAACTTTTCTTTCCAATCTGAATAAATCAATTTCGTAACTGAAGTATATTTCCAAAACATTGTCTTTATTTTTACAAAAATGGGTTTATTAGATTTTAAATAAAATTTTCTGTGAAAAAGGAAAACCGTTCAATTACTTAAACCATTAAGTTGTTCCTAAATAGCTGTCAAGAATATCCCACGATTTACTCTGATTTTCTGTTCTATATTAAGTTCATCTTTTAATCCTCAATCATCAAAATTAAGCAACTTTTCTTTCCTCCAGACAAAAAGATTTCATCGCCCAATCCTACTACCCAGGTTGTACCCTTAGCATTTAACTATGAACTCTCTTTTGCCCTGAAGAAAAATAAACTTTTCTCTTTAATCAGAATAAGTCAATTTCGCAACTACAGTATCTTTCTGAAAGATTGTCTTTCTTTTTACAAAAATTGATTCATTAGATGTTAAATAAAATTTTCTGTGAAAAAAAGGAAACGCTTTGAACTACTTAAACAATTAAGTTATTCCTAATCATTTGTCATTAATATCTAACGATTAACTCTGATTTTCTGTTCCATAATGAGTTCATATTTTAATCCTCAATCATCAAAATGAAGTAACTTTTCTTTCCTCCAAACAAAAACCTTTCATCATCCGATTCTACCACCTTGGTTGTACCCTTAGCATTTAACCATGATCTCTCTTCTGCCCTGAAGAAAAATAAACTTTTCTCTTTAATCTGAATAAGTCAATTTCGTAACTGCAGTATCTTTCTGAAAAATTGTCTTTCTTTTTACAAAAATTGATTTATTAGATGTTTAATAAAATTTTCGGTGGGAAAATAAACGCCTTCCAATTGCTTGAAGAATCAAGTAATCAAGTTATTTACTCTGATTTTCTGTTCCATATCAAGTTCACCTTTTTATCCTCAATCATAAAAATGAAGTAACTTTTCTTTCCTCCAAACAAAAGCATTTCATCGTCTGATTCTACCACCCTGGTTTTACCCTAAGTATCTAACCATGATCTCTCTTTTGCCCTGAAGAAAAGTAAACTTTTCTCTTCAATCTAAATAAATCAATTTCGCAACTGCACTATTTTCCCGAAAGATTGTCTTTCGTTTTACGTGAATGGGTTTATTATATTTTAAATAAACTTTTTTCTGTGACAAAAAAAAACCCTTTTAATTACTTAAACAGTTAAGTTAATCCTAATCAGTTGTCATGATTATCTCTTGATTTACTCTGATCTTCTGGTCCATATCAAATTCGTCTTTTAATCATCAATCATCAAAATGAAATAACCTTTCTTGCCTCCCAAAAAAATATTTCATCGCCTAATTCTATTATCCCGGTTGTACCCTAAGCATCTAACAATGATCTCTCGTTTGTCCTGAAGATAAGTTAACTTTTCTTTCCAATCTGAATAAATCAATTTCGCAACTGCAGTATCTTTCTGAAAGATTGTATTTCGTTTTACATAAATGGTTTACTTAGATTTTAAATAGAATTTTCTGCGAAAAAGGAAAACCGTTCAAGTACTTGAAGCATCAAGTTGTTCTTAACTAGTTGTCAAGAAAATCCCACGATTTACTCTGATTTTCTATTTCATATTGGGTTCATCTTTTAATCCTCAATCATAAAAATGAAGTAACTTTTCTTCTCCTCAAACAAAAACATTTCATCATTTTTTGCCCTGAAGAAAAATAATCTTTACTCTCCAATCTGAATAAATCAATTTTGCAACTGCAGTATCTTTCTGAAAGATTGTCTTTCGTTTTACATAAAAGGGTTTATTAGATTTTAAATAAAATTTTTTCTGTGACAAAAAGAACCCCTTTCAATTACTTAAACGGTTAAGTTATTCCTAATCAGTTGTCAATAATATCTCACGAATTATTCTGATCTTCTGGTCCAGATGAAATTCATCTTTCAATCATCAATCACCAAAATGAAATAACTTTTCTTGACTCCAAACAAAAATATTTCATCGCCTAATTCTATCATCCCGGTTGTGCCCTAAGCATCTAACCATGAGCTCTCTTTTGCCCTGAAGAAAAGTAAACTTTTCTCTTAAATCTGAAAAAATCCATTTCGTAACTACAGTATTTTTCTGAATGATTGTCTTTCTTTTTACGCAAATGGATTTATTAGATTTGTAATAAAGTTTTCTGTGAAAAAAGGAAACGCTTTCAATTACTTAAACAATTGAGCTATTCATAATTACTTGTCAATAATATCTTACGATTCACTCTGATTTTCTGTTCCATATTGAGTTCATCTTTTAATCTTCAATCATCAAAATGAAGTAACTTTTCTTTCCTCGAAGCAAAAACGTTTCATGGCCCAATTCTATCATCTCGGTAGTACCATAAACATCTAACCATGATCTCTCTTTTGCCCTGAAGAAAAATAAACTTTTCTCTCTAATCTGAATGAGTCAATTTCGCAACTGCAGTATCTTTCTAAAAGATTATCTTTCTTTTTACAAAAATTGATATATTAGATGTTAAATAAAATTTTCTGTGAAAAAGGAAAGCCTTTCAATTTCTTAAACAATCAAGTTATTCCTAAATAGTTGTCAATAATATCTTACGATTTACTCTGATTTTCTGCTCCATATCAAGTTCATATTTTAATCATCAATCATCAAAATGAAATAACCTTTCTTGCCTCAAAAAAAAAAATTTCATCGCCTAATTCTATTATCTCGGTTGTTCCCTAAGCATCTAAACATGTTCTCTGTTTTGCCCTGACGAAAAATAAACTTTTTTCTCCAATCTGTATGAATCAATTTCGTAACTGCAGTATCTTCCTGAAAGTTTGTCTTTCTTTCCACAAAAACGGATTCATTAGATTTGTAATAAAGTGTTCTGTGAAAAAAGGAAAGCCTTTCAATTACTTAAACACTCAAGTTATTCCTAACTAGTTGTCAATAATATCTCACGATTTACTCTGATCTTCTGCTTTATATTAAGTTCATCTTTTAATCATCAAAATGAAGTAACTTTTCTCTCCTTCAAACAAAAAAATTCTATCGCCCGATTCTGCCACCCCGGTATCTAATCATGATCCCTCTTTTGCCCTGAAGAAAAATAAACTTTTCTCTCTAATCTGAGGAAATCAATGTCACTTCTGCCAGTTGCTAACTAAAGGTATCATCTATTGAAGAAGTCCAATACGCGATAAATATTTCAAAGCCTGCCCTCAGTAAGTGCCACTCACGCGATGAAAATTGTATCAGAGCTCGACTCACCGCTTCTTCCAGTCGGTGTCGGTGCTGATGGTGCCTTGCTGGTTGGTTCCGGAATCGGATAAATCGGGTCGCAGCATTCTCTCTCGGGAAACTCACTTCCGTTGACGAGACTCGACAAGAGAACGGTCAGCGTAAGGAGCACCGAACATGTCAGGGGAGGCCCGACACGTGACATGACTCGGCTCTTCAGGGATCTATCATGATACAGGATCCTAAATCCAAACTTCACTTTCCTGACACTCACTCTTCCTTTCTCCTTATTCCTTTTCCCCTATCCCTTAGCTTCTCAGGTTCCCTCGGAATCTCGCCTCTGAAACTTTCGTGGCGATTTTGCCGGCAGATGCGGAACTCTTCTCCATGTGGGTCATCTTCAACCCGAAGTCGCACTGCGCGCACTTGATCAACCCGCATAGACCCCAACTTTTCTTCATTGCACAATTACTTACATTATCTCTACAAACAAGTACAAGAAGACTTGATATACAATACAAAAAGTTGGAGAAAGAGAGTTTCAAAAAGACCGGAAATCAACGCGCACAAGTTCAATTTTGAATACCATTTCATAAGAAAATAAAAGAAAGAACCCTCTTTTTTTTCTTTTCTCCGTGGGAGTCCATGAAGGAAACGAAGGGTGCAGGTGGAATCTCGCCGGTACAAAGTCGTACCAGTCTCGATGCACGCACTCACGGAAAGAGAAACCCCACCGAACAAAATGAAGGAGCAACCCCAACGTGTTTGCACTCGCGTCGAAAAAAATCACGCACAGAAACGAATAAAGGTATTTATAAAGGGATCTGGTGGTAAACTGGATAGTGTTGGGAAGTATATATATTTATAGGTATTTAATTGGGAGGCGAAAATATGTGGTGGTGGTTATCACACGTGGTACCCTTTCGTTAAGGGATGATAAGGAGCGATTTGAAAGACCGGTACATGTGGTTCCGCCGAGACTCACGCGCGCTCGGTGTCCCGACACCCAATGATAGGTGGTTGTGCGATGGAGAACCGGCAGAACTCAGGCGCTCCGCTTCACCCTCCAACCTACAACCTATAACCCCAAACCACCCTTTTGCGCTGCTACTACCACGCGAGTAGGAAACTCGAGGGAGGCCGAGCGATACCGAGTGATTCCGACTGATGAAACTATCCAGGCTAGCCCTGGTAGCAGGCCACGAACGACCCTCCTTTCCCGAACACGGTGTTCCTGACCTCGTTCCTCGGTTTGTTGGGGTCGGTTACGGAGAAGCCTCGGGCCTGACGAACTGACACGAGGGAAGTCATCGCTGGCGATCGAAGGTCAACGCGTGCCCGAAAATCCGGATGTAAGGAGAACCCTTGCTTCCTTAAAGGTACGGTGTTGAATAAGGAAGGAGAAAGAGATACCTGATGCACTGCAGGTTTATGCTTCTTGAGAGAGCAAACCGTGCAGTTTTTTCTGTCGTATTATTTTTTTCTTTAAGGAATTGCATCAGTTTAAAGAAATATGATTTCTATTTAATCCGGGTGTTCAGCGAAGCTTGGTTTTAAAATTCCCTAGCTTTTTCTCTGACTCTTTTCATTGATAAGTCCTTGCTTCTTTCTATAAGAAAACATGAGAGGTGTATGATATTAACAAAATATAAAGTTGATAAAATTAACAATTGAGCTCTTGGATCGAATAAGGGCACACACATTTCGTGGTTCAAGCGCAAATGAACCCTGACAGGCCAAAAAGAAGAATTCTGAAAATATTTTTTTACTGAATGCAAGCAAATTACTTACAATCATTGAATTTCCAAAAATTAATGTTCTAAACAAATTTTTAAAACTACGAGAACTCATTCCGCTCGAGCCAAAAAAATGTATGTGCCCTCATTCGATCCGGCAGCTCAATTTATTATTATTTTATATAATATTATCTTAGAATAATGCTAAAAAGTTACGGTTTTTTCTGAAATATTGAACTTGTTGCCCACTTTTCACTTAAAGCAAGGTAAAAAATAATCAAATTTGATGAACATGATTGTATAAACCAATTTTTGTCCACTTTTCATTTAGAGCGAGGTAAAAATTAATTAAATTTATCAAAAATAATTGTTTAAACCAATTATTTTTGTTTATAATTATCTTCTTCTATAGCAATGCTAGATAGTTGCGGGTTTTTTCTGAAATTTTCCACGTTTTGTCAACTTTTCTCTTGAATAAACAATAGAAAGAATAATTTTCTAGCCAATTACTTTCTTTTTTGTGAATACATTTTTATGAATTAAAACATGTATTTGAAATATTCTTTAAATTTTCTACATAGATCATACTAAATGTAAGTTTCCCTTGAAATAGTTATCAAAAGCCTTTTTATATAAATTAATAATAATATTTATTATTTTTTGCTAACTAAAAAGTCAAAGAAAGCCTGACATTTTCAGAAAAAAAACCGCAACTATATAGCATTGATATAAGGAAATATAAGCAGTAATAATTGGTTTACACAATTAGATTTGTTAAATATTATTAGTTATTACCTCGCTCTAAGTGAAAAGTTAACATAGAGTTGAAAATTTCAGAAAGAATAGCGAATTTCTACCATCATCTAAATATGGTATTATTAAAAATAATAATAAATTATTCGAACAATTATTTCTGTTACAAACAAATTGATTAAGAAGAAAGCAATAGCTATCTTCGGAATTCCGACTTCAGATTCGGATTCAGCGACCCATAATACGTAAGAATCGACTAGTCCGGTCTGTCGGACATCCTACTTTTTTGTTGAGCTGTTTAATCTATGATTCAATGAGAAGTGTCCAACCGAATCAGATCAATAAGAATTTTCGCTGAATAATGAGTGAAAAAAAAAACGAAATGATAAGCAAAATTCACTGAATAATAAGTAATACTCTATTTATAAAATGTATTTACTACCACGTATGTGCGATTAATCGATTGACCTATTTGTAAACATTATTTGACCCACCAATTATGATATATGAGCAATTTGGTACCTCATTACCTGAAAACACAGTGCTCATGAAATGAACACAAATATTATGGTGTGCAGTATTGGATACACTAGAAGCACTTCGTAGTGGTTTCCAAAACGCATAACGAGAGAATCCATTGTATTAGACACAGGCAAAATCACATTATAATTTACCACAGTAGAGAAATATGGACAGAATTTTTGGATCATGTATTCAAAATATGTATACCGAATAAACAATTTTATATATATATATATATATATCTTACCAATTTAACCCCCTGGAATTATTAGGCAATACAATTTTCCAGCTTTTTCGCCCCATTTTACAACTTTTTACAACTTTTACAATCTTTCTTATCCCCCCCCCCCCTGTCCCATTTTCAACTTCTCTAAAACTCTCTAACAGTTTTCATTTCTTTATGAGTCTGTAAAAAGAGACTAATTTAAAAAGTATAAATTTTTCACTGATAGCAAACTTTCATACCAAAAATATTGAAATCAAGTTTCATCCATCTAGTGCATGTGCAACCCATCCTAAATCAACCCCTAAAGTTTAATAAACAAGCATCACCAATCGCAAGCTACGCGCTCGTGTGGTTTCTCGATTTAAGGGGCTAAATCATTTTGAATATAAAGTGAAAATTTCGAAGAACTATTTATTTTTCAGATTTATTTGTTTTTGGGATTATATGAATATAATTTTCCTGAGAATCTTGAAAAAATTGAAAAATATTTATGAAAATTTCAGATATATCAATTTAAAATTTTTAAAAAAAGTTAATATTCAACTAAATAGTAGAATTTTTATACAAGAGAAAAAATAATTCTTAACGAAAACTGTAATAGTTGATATGTAAATTCAATAAGATTTTAATTTTGAATAAAAAGCAGTTGAATTCACAAAAAAAAAGATTTTTGAAAATTTCAGATAGTCAAATAAAAATAAAAAGTTAATCTTCAACCAAATAGTAAAATTAAAAAAAAGGTTGATTCTCAACTCAAAATATAATAGTTGATACATAAATCCAAGAAGATTTTAATATTAAATAAAAAACAGTTGAATTCATGCAAAAAAGATTTTTGAAAATTTCAGATATGTCAGAACAAAATTTAAAAAAAAGTTAATCTTCCAGCAAATAGTAAAATTTTCAAACAAAAAAGAATAATTCTCAACGACAAATTTATTAGTAGATATATAAAAACAAGAAGATTTTAATTTTAAATAAAAAACAGTTGAATTCATCCAAAAAAGATTTTTTTTAAATTTTAGATATATCAAATAAAAATAAAAAGTTAATCTTTAACCAAATAGTAGAATTTAAACAAAACGATTAATTCCCAACGCAAAATGTAATAGTTGATATATAAATCCAAGAAGATTTTAATTTTAAATAAAAAACATTTGAATTCATCAAGAAAAGATCATATTTCAACAAAACAGTAGAACCCTCAACTAATAAAGAATATTTTTCACTCAGTTATATTTTTAACCAAAAAACATTCAATATTTTCCACAAGAGACGAATTTTCTGCAAAAAAGTTTAGTATTTTAACCCGAAAATATAAACTTTCCAAAAAAGAGTTAATTTCAAACAAAATAATTGAATTTTCAACCAAATACATGAATTTTTTATCAAAAAGATTAATTTTCTATCGAAAAAGACCATTTTTCAACTAAAATGATGAATATTCAACAACAAAAAAAGATTTTGCAACCAAACCAAATAGGTGAATTTTGAACTAAAATGATGAAACAAGTGAATTTTTAACAATATAGATCAACTGTCAAGCAAGTATCATAATTTCAACCAAAAAAGATACATTTTCAACCAAAAATTTTAAAGTTGATGATTAAACTGAAAAATATTTTCAATTTTAAATCAAAAAGATTTGAATTCATCTAAAAAGATGAATTTTCAACCGAGTAGTTTTCAGTCCAGAATCAAAAATTGTAGGCAAATTATAATTTGAAGGAAAAAATCATTTTTAATAGAAAATAAAAATTCAGAATACTATTTATTCTTTAATTTTCTTCGTTTATTTGCTTCAAGGCCAGACAAATATAATTTTTCTAGGTTTCTCTAGAAAATTTAAAAAGATTTCTGAAGATTTCAGATATGTCGAAAAAGTATCTGATGGGAAATGTCTAAGAATTTGTTATTTTACAGGATTTTAGCAAATTTTAAGCAAATTTTGAGTAGTTCAAAATCTTCCGAATTCATTTTTGAAATTTTTTGAAATTTTTTGTAATGTTTCATAATCTTTCCAAATATTCTCTTTGAATTAATTTAAAAAAATAAAGAATTACTTTAAATATTCCTGGGAATCTTAAAACAATATTTTTATTATCTTGAAACCTTTCAAAATCATTAAAAAACTTCACAATTTTATTTCGAAAACTTCAAAAATCTAGATTTTGTCATAACCTTTTTGAAATTTTTTATTATTTTGCAAAAACTTCGAAATATCTTTTCAAATTATTCGAATTTTTCCTCAAATTTTGAAAAATTCATCAAAATTGAAAAAATGGCTTCAAATCTTCCAGATTCTTTTTTGATAATTTTGGAAATATTTCGGAATGTTTTTGAATCTTTTCAAATATTCTCTTGAAACGAAAATTCTAAAATAAAAGATCAATAACAATTTTTCGAGAAATGTTAAGAAAATTTTTTTATTCCTTGAAACCTTTCTAAATTCTTAAAAAGCTTCTAAATTTTTTGTTCGACATGTTCAAAAATCTACATTTAATTTCAAATAACATTATTCTTGTATCCTTTTAACGCTTATAAACATCTTTCAAACTTATTCGAATTGTTTATAAAATTTTGTAATGTTGCAAAATAAAAAATTTTTACTTTCAAATCTTTTGCATTCTATTCTGAAATTTTAGGAAATCATTTGAAATCTTTTTAAATCTTTTAATATATTTTCTTTTAATTAATTTTCTTTTTTTTTGCAATTAAACAAATTTTTCCAGTGGGAGCAAACGATAAAAAAATTAGTATCACCCTAATGTGTAACCCACCTGAAATCAACCCCTAGAGTTAAAACAATTCTATAAAAAGACAGTAATTTAAAAATGAAAATGTTTTTACCGTTAATGGCAGTTTTAGATGTCAAAAATACTCCGAAAAAGATTTATCTCTCTGACGCATGTGGAATTCACTCTAAAACTAAACTTACAAAAAGTTTTAAATATTCTGTAAAAAGACACTAATTTGAAAATTCAAATTTTTTTGCTGATAATGACAGAATTTCATGTGGCAACCATCAAGAAAAAGTTTCATCCCTTCTGTGCATGTGGAGTCCACTCTAGATGAACCCCGCGAAGTTTCAAAAATTTTATAAAAAAGTTTCATCCCTTCAGCGTATGTGAAACCCACTCTAGATCAACCCCTAAAGTTTCAAAAATTTTATAAAAAGACACTAATTTAAAAATTCCAAATATTTTCATTCATGATGTTGAAATTTAATGCTAAAATTATCCAACAAAATTTTAATTCCTTTAGTAGATGTGGAACACAACTCAAAATAACCCTCAAAGTTTCGGAAATTCAAGCCCTACAGTTAAAAAAATTCCGTAAATAGACACAAATTTAAAAGGTCGAAATATTTTTGCCAATAATGGCAGTAGTCTATGGCAAAAGCTCTCTAAAAAAGATTGATTTTCTATTTCATGTAGAACCTATCTTCAATCAACCCCTGAATGAAAAACAAATTTATGACATACTAATTTGAAAATACAGCACGTTTTCACTGATTTTGGCAGCATTTCATCTCAAAAGTTATTAAAAAATGTTTCATCCATCCTTCGCATTTATACCCCCCCCCCATATTAAACCTCTTAGGTTATACTATTTTTTGGTACTTTTGGCATAAAATAAAATAAAAATATTTCCGTTGAAAAATTGTACACACATACACTTGCCGTTACACATATCGTTTTTACATAACAAGGGTTTATTACTGTAAGAACAAGTGCCATCGTTAACAAAAAATCAGTTATATTATTATTGATTGCCCAAACCAAATATTTTAAGCCTTTACTTACAGAAATGTTATATTAATAAATATATTTCTTATTCATTGATAATATTACAGGGATGGATGACACGTAATTAAGGGGTTTTTTAGAATAACACTGATGATTCTTGATAGAATTTAATATCAAAACAAGATCTTTGCAGCAACAAAGTCCATGATCCTAAACTACATATATGTCATATGGCGAAGCATTCTAGGGGTACATTTTCTAAATGATGATACTCCAGTGGGGAAGTGTTCTTACAACTCACGCTAATATTGTAATAGAGCATCAATTAGAACAATTTTGTATAAAAACAATAAACAAAAAACAATGTAACCTCTTCAAACACTAAAAGACTCAAAAATGTAGAAGGGGTGATTTCAACCCCTAAATGTGAACGTTCGCCCAAAATTTTTTTTCTATGGGATCCTCTTTTCACCTGCAAAGTAACAAAAAAATCGGCGGCGGACACCAACCTAACCCCCCTTGTTAAATCAAAACGATTGAAATTATCAAAAATTTAAGTACGAGTAAAACGGAAATTATTATGATAGCAACACAAAAGGCTAAATCTTCCAAGAAAGTCGCATATTTTATGCGAAGTAACTCTCGGCGTGTTTGTAATTACCGCGCTTGTTCGCGCGTAACAATTTGCTTAGAAACTAATATCGAGATTATCATCACCAACACAATGAGAACTTTGCAAAACAAAATATAGCATCAGTTTCAAGCTCAATAATAGTTTTTAAATGTTCTAAGCTGGTGCAAAATTTTTTTATTGTATAGGTACAAATCTTTTTCTAAAAAAATAGGTGTGTCACGAAAATCTCGAAAGCATTGTTGTCGCTTTTCTTCAATGTCGATTGGGTAATTTGAAAAGCTCGAAGAAAGGAATGTTGCCAAATTCACACATTTGTGTGCATAATAGAATTGACAAAACTTTAAGATTTATTCATGTAAAATTTTATTATTAAATTTTTGGTTGAAATAATTAATTTGCAAACAAGAGTTAGGGAATTTTCAAAAAAATAGTTAAATTTTGAACCAAACTGATGAATCTTCGATCAAAAAAAGCATTCTCAATCAAAAGTGTAATGGTTGATATTTCGACCAAAAAATATTTTTATTTTAAATCAAAAAAATGTTGACTTAAACGCAAAAATCCGAATTTTCAGTAAAAGAGTTGAATTTTCAATCAAGAAAGATTTTTCAATCCATAAAGAAAAAAAATCTCATCCAAAATGTTGAGTTTTCAAGTCATGAAGATGAATTTTTTATTTTAACCAAGTTCAATTTACAACCCAAAAATATGCATTGTTTAACAATATAATGGAATAGCTACATTTTTAGTAAAAAAAATTCATTTTCATAAAAAAAAAACTTTTTTAACCAAACTTGTTACATTTTTAAACAAAGAAATGGACTTTTAACTAAAATGATGCATCTTAAATGAAAAAATAAATCAATTTTTAACCGAATATTTAAATTTTCTACTACAATGATTAATTTTCTTCTACAAAAGACAAAGTTTCAATAGAATACAGAAATTTTCAACCTAATAGTTGAATTTTCAACTGAAGTATATGAATGTTCAACTAAAGATAGAATAGTTGAATTTTCATTTTAAAATATAATTTTGAAAAATGTTAACAATTTGATAGTTAAATTTTGAACAACAAAAAAAAGATTTTTCAACTAAAGTGATGAATCATCAGCCAAAAAAATACATTTTTAACAAAGTAGTTCCACTTTCAATTAAGTAGTTGAATTTTGAACCAAAAAATTTTCTTCAGTCGCTATTCACGATTAGCGAAAATCTTGAAAATTCAATCAATTATATTGGAAGAAAAATCATGGGACCAAAGTCAAATTTACAGGATGATTCGAGCAAGAACTAATTTTTAATAGAACTAGTAAATATTAATCGTTTGTACTAAATTTCATCATAAACATAAATATCACAGTTCTCTTACTCTTGAACTTTGAAAATAAAATTTCGATATAAAAACGAAATAATTTAACACATTTATGTGGAAAATATTGCCAGAAAACGCGGTAAATGGAGCCTTATGGAATATTCAAATCAAATTCAAATAGTTGAATTTGATTCTATCTTGACGAATGGCTTATCAGCTAATACCTTGAAAATGTATTTTTTATATTTTTTAAATGTTCAAAAAAGTAGAAAAAGTATGGTGTCAGGTTATTATAGACGCGGAGAGTCATATTTTGTGTATAAACAAAATTATCTGCCACTTAAAAAAATTGTAAGTAAGTGGAAAAATTGTGTCATTCTTGAATTTACTTGAATTCTCAAATCATATAAGATTTTCGGCAAAATCCATAACAAAATATTAGAAAATAACCCGAGTTTTTTTCTAAGGAAAAGGTAACGTTCTAGTTTCTTTAAATAAGTGATCTTATTTATTTATTCTTATGTACTTTCTTTAAACTTTGAAAAAAATCGATTTTCGAATTTCAATTGTTTCATAAATTGAATTTTTGTTTATACATTTCCACGTCCTGACCGTTCTGACCAATATAAATACTACAGTATGTAAAATGCTAGTTTAATGTTTTACAAAATATTATTCGACACTACAAAATAGAAAAATCTTTTGTGGAAATCTTATGCTTTGAATTATTATTATTATGTTTTAACGGCAAATAAAGGCTTGAAGTTTTTTTTATTTTAAATAAAAAACTGAATACTAAATATGTTAATAATAATTATGTTAAGCTTTATTAATTATTGTATTACAAGCTCTATATTCTTTCGAGTAACCACTACAAAAAATGCTATTCTTCTGCTGACACGGTTTCCAATGATTGTTCAAAACCCCAGTGTTCTTTCAGAAATACCATTTCATTTCTACAGAATTAAGTATTTTTATTTTCCTCATACTTCGTAATTACAATTTCAAAAGAACAGAAGCAAGTGGAGCTTTAAAGGAAGTAATCATTCCTTTCAGTCTTATTTCTTATGAAGCAAGAGAGCCATTAAGTTTTCCTCAAATGAAAAGAAGCGTGCATTTCTCTCAGCTTAGTTCAATTTTTAATGTGCAAGCGATATAAAATTAAAATTAAAAACATTAATAAATTCCTTCCTAATTTTATCTTAGATTAAAATATCATTTAAAAAAATATATGAGCAAATTTACAATGGAAATCATTCTACGAATGCGTATACCTATATAAAGAACTTAAAAAAAGCCGTGTCTACGTGTACTGAAATTTCGGTACGAATAGCTGGATTACTTCGAAAGGAGTAGTCACTATCTAAAACAATATATTTATCAAATTATAATTTTCTTCCATTTATTCAAATACTTAGCCTAGTAAAATACAATAAACCGTTCGATTATTATACTTCTTTTAGGAAATTCCTTGTTCTAAGTCAGAATTATAATTCTTCTTGAAAATTTCCTCTTTCAGGTCAGTCACAAAATTTGTACAATGATTTCAAAGATTTCAAAAGATTTAAAAATAGTTCAGAAGATGTCAAGGACTACGCAATATTTTAAGGATTTTAGAAAAATTTCAAAAAATTTCACAAAATTTTTATAAAAGTTTCGAAAACTTTCATGATTTTTCAAAGATTTTAAAGGCTTAAAAGATTTTACAAAAATTTCAAAGATTCCGGAAGATTTGAAAGATTCCGAAAAATTCAAAACGTTTCAAATATTTCAAATATTTCAGAAAGATTTGAAACTATTTCAATGATTTTCCAAAGATTTCAAAGGATTTCAAAAAAATATCAGAAGATTTCACGAAAATATCAAAGATTTCAAAGACTCCGAAAGATTTCAAACATTTTAAATATTTTAAAATATTTCACAAACATTTCAAATATTTCAGAAAGATTTCAAAATATTTTAATGATTTCCCAAATATTTTAAAAGATTTCACAAAAATTTTATGAAAGTTTCGAAAACTTTCATGATTTTTCAAAGATTTTAAAGGCTTACAAGATTTTACAAAAATTTCAAAGATTCCGGAAGATTTTAAAGATTCCGAAAAATTCAAAACGTTTCAAATATTTCAAATATTTCAGAAATATTCGAAACTATTTCAATGATTTTCCAAAGATTTCGAAAGATTTCAAAGGATTACAAAAAAATATCAAAAGATTTCACAAAAATATAAAAGATTTCAAATATTCCAAAAGATTTCGCAAAGATTTCACAAAGATTTCACAAAGATTGTAATGACTTCACATAGATTTCAAAGAATCCCAAACAGATTTCAAGAAATTTTACAGGGATTTCAAATATTTCAATGATTGCCCAAAGATTTCCAAAGATTTCAAATATTTCAAAGATTTCACAAAGATTTTAAAGGATTACAAAAATATTTCAAAGAGATTTCAAAGATTTTAACAAGATCTTAAATATTTCTAAAGATTTAAAACATTTAAATATTTCAGAAAGATTTCCAAATATTGAAAAGATTTCCTGAGTATCTCAACATATTTCACAAAGATTTCATTAATTTCACATAGATTTCAAAGGAATTCAAAAAGATTTCAATGATCTCACATAAATTTCCAAGGATTCCAAAAAGGTTTCAAAATATTTTGACAAAGATTTCAAGCATTTCAAAAGGATTTCAAAAGATTTCGCGAATATTTTAAAGGATGACCAAAAGATTCCAAAATGTTTCACAAAGATTTCAAAGTTATCAAAAAGATTTTAAATATTTAAAACATTTAAATATTTCAGAAAGATTTCAAAATATTTTGACAACGATTTCAAGCATTTTAAAAAGAATTCCCAAAGATTGCAATGATTTCACATAGATTTCAAAGAATTCCAAAAATATATCAACAAATTTCACAAGGATTTCCCAAAGATTTGAAAAAAGTTTGAATATTTCAAAGATTTCACAAAGATTTTAATGCATTACAAAATGATTCCAAAATATTTTACTAAGATTTCAAATATTCCAAAATATTTAAAACATTTAAATATTTCAGAGAGATTTCAAAGGATTACAAAAAGATTCCAAAATATTTCACAAAGATTTCAAAGGATTTCAAAAAGATTTCAAGAAAATTTCAAAATATTTCCAAAATAGTGCAAAAGATTTCAAATATTTCAGAAATAAATTTGAAGATTCAAAAAGATTTCAAACATTTTAAAATTATCAAAGATTTCAAACATTTTACAAAGATTTCAATGATCCGAAAAGATGTAAAACATTTCAAATATTTCGTAAATGCTTTCAAAATTTTCAGAAAGATTTGAAAAGATTTCAAAAAGTTTTGAAAGATTTCAGAAAGATTTCGAAGATTTTAAAAATGTTTCAAAAGATTTTATAATTATTATACTTCTTTTCAAAAGTTCCCTGTTGCCCATCAGACTCATCATTCTTTTCGAAAATTCACCATTCCCAATCAAAGTCGAGAAATTCCTTGTTCCTGATCTGAATTATAATTTCTTCTCAATAATTTTCATATCCAATTCGGAATTAATATTATAATCGCTTCAAATAGTTTCCTCATCAAAAACAAAATTATCATTCTTTTCAAAAATTGCATGTTCAAAGTCAGAACTATAATAAGTCTTGTAGAAAATTCGCTTTTCAAATTTAGGATTACAGATATCTCTTCCAAAATCCCGTGTTCCAAATTGTAATACCAATGCGAAAATTTTAATTTTTTTATGAAAATTTATAATTGAAAATGCGTACAAAAAATTGTTTCACATTATTAAAATGTATGGTGAAAATCCATTTCGACCAGGGAGTAATTCGGTATTGTATTCATTTTCAGTAGTACAACTATTTCACAGTCAGCCACACGGTATTTGCATTACTTCATGAACTTCTTCATGTCAAGGAAATCTGAATATTCTTATAGTTCAAGACATAAATACTTTTTTATTACAATGCCTTTAACATGTTTTACAATAATTCAGTTCTAATTGAGGGATAATTATAAAAAAAGCATCTCCCCAGATTTTACAAAACTATCAAACTTTTACCATTTGCCTTATTACATTTTACAACAAAAGAAACCAATAATAAATAACTAAATAAATCTCAATCCCTTATAAATAATTCTGGTCGTTTATATTATTTTTATTATATTATATTATATTATAATGGCATTAATTGGCAAAAAAAAATTTGAAGCAAAAATAAAGTAGGTAAAAATAGACTTCTTGCAGATTTCTTGATAACTGGCCAGTCGCTATAAAAAAAATGTTCCTTGGCGTGAAATCAATATTGGGGTGAGAGTTAGTGAGAGGCATTTGGCTTGATTTGAACATAATTATAAGGGAAAATGAGCGTAACCGACCCCAACTTACAGGGGCAGGCAGACAGATAGGGGTTAGGACATTTTGATCTCTATCTGTGCTGATAACGATGGTCTTTACCATGATTGTCGGCATGTGGAGCAGTTATCGATCTAAGTTAAATTCATGCCGTTAGCTCGGACTGCGGTCGTTCCAAAAGTCACGATCGTCGCGTCGCGTCGTCTGCGGTCACGGCAAAGTGACAGCCAGTACCTGCATAATGACTTGGCGCAGACTCACCTGCAAGCTTGCCATCAGGTAGAAGGTCTCCTCCTCCTCCTCCTCCAAGTCCCTAGAGTTCATTCTAGTTCATATCCTACTACTCATATTCTATATCTATATGGGTCATTCTCAGTGACTGACACTAACGCGTTACCCGGAACGTTGCATTTCTTTAGTGACAAGGGGTTGTAGATAAAGTACGTTACCAATTTCAGGCTACTATTGACCCCCCGGAAAGTAACGTAACCCTATAATTATATTTCTGACCAAACATAGGAAAGAGGGTGGTTTTGAACGACATTAGGGTAATAATGAAGGAATGAATTCTTTCCAATAAAATTAATTTAAATACCATATTGATATCAAAATGAAACACTTTAAATTCGAAAGATTTCAAGTCAGAATATATATTGAATTTTCCACAAACAAGATTAATTTTCTAACCAAAAAGACGAATTTTCAACTTGTAAAGGATACATCTCTTAACCCTTGTTCGGCACAGGGGGTCGTATACGACCCCAGACGTTTAAAATTGCAAAATTAGAGTATCTAAACACAAGGGCTACAGGTTTATAGTAACATATGTCGATAATTCGGATATTAAACTAACTTTCAGGGCATATAACATTCATCTCTATATTCATCTCTATTCATCTCTATACAGCAGTCGTTTAAAGTCGCCTGGGGTCGTTCACAACCCCGGTGCGCCAAATACGTTTGAAAATCAAAACTTGGAGTGAATTGTTTTTGCATATATTTTGATTGTAAATTAAAAAATAAGGTTGGAACATCATATTTTTCAAAGTTATATATATATATATATATATATTTTTTCATTATTAAGTATAACATATCTACCTCATATCTACATATCTATCTATCTCTATCTATCTCTCTCTCTCTCTCTCTCTTTCACTCCCTCTTTCTTCTCTTCTCTCGGGGCAGCTACAGATGCTACCCTTCGGGCTAGGGGCATTATGTTTGTTCCGTCAGTATGTTGTGTACTGCCATGATTAGAATTATTTTTAATGTTTTTCACCTTTTTGATAATAAATAAATTATGTTATTTTGGCAAAAACACGTAGTTCAATTTTTCCCGAAATTCCAACATTCATTTCCCGGAATAAATACGTTTTTTAAAAGAACTTTTTTCACACTAATTTTTTTCTTGTACCAATACATTAGAAGAAGCCTCAGTCAATTTTTGAGCTAATCCTTTTGAGAAAAACAAAAGTTATGCATTTTTTAATGAAAATTGGCATTTTTCAATTTTATGCTATTTCAACCATTTTTTTTTTTTTTTGTTTATTTGAATTTAATATTAAGCTATATAACCAATATGATCTCTTGAAATATGTATTCAAAAAGATATAAAAAAATTTTCAAGTAAAAATATTTAATACTTTATTATTTATAACAATTTTTTTACGCTGGGGTCGTCGACGACCCCATGTGCCAGGTACGTTACTCAAGGGAGGTGTGCCAAACAAGGGTTAACCAAAATGGAATAGTGAAATTTTCAGTTGAAAAATAAAATTTAATGATTTATGATTAACTTTCTACGAAAAAACACGAATTTTCAACACAATACATCAATATTTTCAACAAAATTGTTGAATTTAAAGACAAAAGGATGAATTATCTGCAAAAAGGTTGAATTTTCATCCCCAAAATATGATTTTTTAACAACAAAAAATTAATTTTTCATCAAAAAGATATATTTTTATAAAAATAGTTTAATTTTTTAAGCAAATAGTTACATTTTGAATCAAAGGAGTGAATCTTGAAAAATTATTAATTATCAACAACCTAGTTCAACTTCCAACCAAATATTAGAATTTTCAAATAAAATAGATGATTTCTTAACCAAATAGTTAACTTTTCAATCAAAAAGATTAATTTTCCAGCAAGGAGAATCATTTTCTACCAAAAACACGAATTTACATCAATTTTCTACAAAATTGTTGAATTTTGAAGCCAATAGGACGAATTATCTACAAAACAGTTGATTTTTCAACCGTATAGTTTAATTTTCTAACAAATTTTCTAATCTTCAACCAAGCCAAAATATTTTAAAACCAAGCAGTTGCATTTTCAACCAAAAAAAATGAATTTTCAACCAAGAAGATTAATTTTCGACCAAAAAAGACGAATTTTCAACAAAATACATGAATTTTCAAATTATAAAGCACAAATTTCTGACCAAAAATGTAATAGTGAAATTTTCAGATAAAAAATATTAAAAAATCGAATTTTTAACAAAAAAAGTTACATTTTAAACCAAAGATGTAAATCTTGGAAAAATTGTGGATTTTTAACAAAGCAGTTTAACTTTCAAGGAAGTATTTGAATTTTTTAAATAAAAAGATGGACATTTAACCAAATAGTTGAATTTTTAACCAAAGAGATTAATTTTCCAGTAAAAAGATTAATGTTGTACCAGAAAACATAAATTTTCGACAAAATGCATAGATTTTCATCAAAATCTTTTTATTTTAAAACCAAAAGGACGAATTATCTACTAAACGGTTGAATTTTAACAACCTCGAAAATATGATTTTTTAATCAAAAGCTTATCTTTCTACCGGAAAGATGCATTTTTATACAAGATTAATTTTCTAACCAAAAAGACGAATTTTCAACTTATAAAGGATACATTTCTTAACCAAAATGGAATAGTGAAATTTTCAGATAAAAAATAAAATGTAATGATTTATGATTAACTTTCTACCAAAAAACAAGAATTTTCAACACAATACATCAATATTTTCAACAAAATTGTTGAATTTTAAAGACAAAAGGATGAATTATCTGCAAAAAGCTTGAATTTTCATTCCCAAAATATGATTTTTTAACAAAAAAAAAATTAATTTTCTACCAAAAATATATATTTAATGAAAATAGTTTAATTTTTTTAAGCAAATAGTTCAATTTTAAACTGAAGAAGTGAATCTTGAAAAATTATGAATTATCAACTTTCAACCAAAGATTTGAATTTTCAACTAAAACAGATGATTTTTTAACCAAATAGTTAACTTTTCAATCAAAAAGATTAATTTTCCGGCAAGGAGAATCATTTTCTACCAGAAAACGCAAATTTTCATAAATTTTCAACAAAATTGTTGAATTTCAAAGCCAAAAGGACGAACTATCTACAAAACAGTTGATTTTCCAACCGCATAGTTTAGCTTTTTACCAAATGGTTGAATCTTTAACCAAGCCAAAATAATTTAAAACCAAACAGCTGAATTTTCAACCAAAAATAATGAATTTTCAACCAAGAAGATTAATTTTGAACAAAAAAAGACGAATTTGTAACAAAATACAAGAATCTTCAACCAGAAAAGATCAATTTTCAACAAAACATGAAATAGTTACACTGTTAGTTAAAAAAAAAAAATTATTTTCATCAAAATACTTACGTTTTCAAACGAAGAGATAAATTTTCAACTAAAATAGTGAATCTTAAAAAATATGAATATTCAACAGAAGAGTTCAACCTAAAAGATGATTGTTTAACAACAAAAAATTAATTTTTCATCAAAAAGATATATTTTCATAAAAATAGTTTAATTTTTGTAAGCAAATAGTTAAATTTCAAACTAAATAAGTGAATCTTGAAAAATGATGAATTGTCCACTTTCAACCAAAGATTTGAATTTTCAACTAAAACAGATGATTTTCAACCAAATAGTTAACTTTTCAATCAAAAAGATTAATTTTCCAGCAAGGAGAATCATTTTCTACCAAAAAACACGAATTTTCATCAATTTTCAACAAAATTGTTGAATGTTAAAGCCAAAAGGGCGAATTATCTACAAAACCGTTTATTTTTCAACCGTATAGTTTAATTTTTTACCAAATTGTTGAATCTTCAACCAAGCCAGAATAATTTAAAACCAAACAATTGCATTTTCAACCAAAAAGAATGAATTTTCAACCAAGAAGATTAATTTTCGAACAAAAAAGACGAATTCATAACAAAATACATAAATCTTCAACTAGAAAAGATCAATTTTCAACAAAAAATGAAATAGTTACATTATTAGTTAAAAAAATAACTTTTCAACAGAAAAAATTATTTTTATCAAAATACTTACATTTTCAAACGAGGAGATAAATTTTCAACTAAAATAGTGAATCTTAAAAGAAATTAATATTCAAAAAAAGAGTTCAACCTGAAAGATGATTTTTTAACCCGGAAAATTAATTTAAAAAATATAAATGATTTAAATTAATTTTCTAAACAAAAATACGACTTTTCAACAAAATACATGAACTTTCAAATTATAAATGACAAATTTCTGACCAAAAATGTAATGGTGAAATTTTCACATAAAAAATATTTGAAAAAACTAATTTTTAACAAAAAGTTAAATTGTAAACCAAAGATGTAACTTGGAAAATGTGAATTTTTAACAAAATAGTTTAACTCTCAAGAAAGAATTTTAATTTTTAAATAAAAAGATTAACATTTAACCAAATAGTTAAATTTTCAACCAAAAAGATCAATTCTCCAGCAAAAAGATAAAGGTTGTATAAAAAAATTCCAATTTTCGAACCCGAAAATATGATTTTTTAACCAAAAAATTCAATTTCTACCGAAAAGATAAATTTTCATAAAAATTGTTCAATTTTTAACAAAATTTTAAACAGAAAATATGAATTTTTAACAAAAAAGGTAATTTTCAAGTGAATAGTTTAATTATTTTCTACCAAATTATTGAATCCTCAACCAAACCAGATTCATTTAAAACCAAACAGTTGCATTTTTGAGTAAGAAGATTAATTTTCGACCAAAAAAGATGCATTTTTAAAAAAATACATAAATTTTCAACTAGCGAAGATCAATTTTTAATAAAAAATATCAATTTTCAAACACAAATGAAATAGTTACACTGTTAGTTGTGAAAATAAATTCGTAACCAAAAAAAAAACAACTTTTCAACAAAATAGTTACATTTTCGACCACAGAGATGAAATTTTAACTAAACTAATGCATCTTAAAAAAATAAATGTTTATCAAAAGAGTTCAATCCAAAAGATGATTTTTTAACCCAGAAAATTAATTTTTTTGAATGGAATAGTTAAAGTTTAAACCAAAGAAGTGAATCTTGAAAAAAAAAATAATAATATAAAGATATGAGAATATAATATAAATATAAATAAAGATCTGCATTTATTGTGAACAATATTTTTGTCTGAAATGCATAATTGTCAAGGTATAGCTTGATTTTTGACTATAATCATAAAAACTCAGCGTGATTTTCATTTTTGGCCAATTTCATCGAAAAATAATGATTTTAATAAAAAATATGGCATGCAAAAAAGTTTTCTTTTTACAAAATTTACCATTTTATCTATAAACTATTTGTACGATAAAAGCAATATTTTTCGAAATTAATCATGAAAACCCGTGAAACTAGAGGTCGTTTAAAAAATGCACTGTACCTCAGAAATTAAATTGTACAGAAAAGCATCTGAAATTTTTTTGTACAAGGTTGAATGTATGAATTTACATATAATATTCACATATAAATGGCAGACTATAGCAATTAAATCATTGTGTAAATTATCAGTTAGCAGCTCTTTTAACTTTGATGAAATTTAGTGAATTTATAGACAACATTGAAAATGGCCATATTTTTTTATTATTTGACATACGCTAGTTTTCCTGAAAAAAATGCCCTAAGTTAATTATGAAAGCACAGCTCACCAGGGACTTCAGGCTTTTTCGCAAACTTTATTAAATTCGTGTTTTTAAATTATTTTGTACTCATTTCATGAAAACTTTGAAAGGCTATTTTTAAAAATGAATATTCTTATAATGCACGTTTGCTTTCAATTTTTTATCATTTTTTATTCTTGAAATCAGTCGCGAGCGTGCTTGAGTAGAGGAAAGTCGTGTCTCCCAGAATTTGGGAAACAAACAAAATTTAAAATACTAAAGTTTGATTTTTTAGCAGGCCTCGGACTTACTTTAGAGATCAAGAATAGTGTAAATAGTGTCAAAATTTTTGTTAAATAGTGTAAAAATAGTGTCACAAAATTTTCAAAGTATTAAAAATGAACTTTTATGCTTATTTAAAATGTTTTTTAGTCTATATATTATTGTTCGGCTGAAAATTAATCTGTTTCAGATGAGAATTCAAGTATTTTGTTGAAAATTCATTTTTTTATTAAAAATTAAACTCCTTGGTTGTAAAATAATTTTTTTGTTGAAAATTCATATTCTCGGTATTCAACTATTTGGTATAAAATTAAACTGGTTTGTAGAAAATTCATGTTTTTATTGAAAATGAATTCGCTACAATAAAAATTACACTACATAATTTTTGGTTAAAGATTTATATTTTTAGCTTTCAAATTCAACTATTTCATTCAAAATGTTCAGAAACAAAAATATATAGATTAAAAATTATTCAAATAAAATTTTGACATCCAATGTTCAAAATATTCAGTTGAAAGTGTATGTAATTTTTTGAAAAATCGTATTTTTTGGTAGAAAATTAAACCATTTGGTTACAAATTTATGTATTTTGTTGAAAATTCGTCTTTCTGGTAGATATTCAACTATATTGTTAAAAGATAACATTTTTTGAAAGAACATAAATCTTCATAGTTGAAAATTCAACTATTTGGTGAAAAATATATGTATTTGGTTTACAATTCGTATTTTTGGTAGAAAATCAAATTTTTTGATTGAAAATGCAATGTGTGGTTAAAAATTAATCTGTTTTTGTTGAGGATTCAAGTAGTTTGTACAAAATTTGTGTTTTTTGTTTATATTTAACTGTTTTTTATTTAAAATCAAAACCTTCTGTGGTTCTATGGTTTATGGTTGAAAGTTGAACTACTTTGTTAAAAAGTAATGTTTTAAGTTGAAGATTCATCATTTTAGTTCAAAATTCATCTCTTCGTTTGAAAGCTTTACTATTTCTGTTGAAAATTCAACTGTTTGGTTTAGAATTAGTGTATTTTGTCGAAAATTCGTGTTTTAGTACAAAATTAATCCCCTTGGTTCAAAATTTGACTATTTGGTAGAAAATATATGTATTTTGTTAGCAATTAGTATTTTTTTTAAGAATTTTTTTTTATTTTGGTTAAAAACGTAACTGTATGCTTGAAAATGAATCTGTTTTAGTTGAAGATTTAAATAATTTGTTGAAAATTCGTCTTTTTTGTTACAAAATTCAACTGTTTTGTGGAAAATTTATGTGATTTGTTGAGAATTCATTTTTTCGGTTAAAAATATGTTTGGCTTGAAAATTCATCATTTTGGAAAACCCCTAATCAGCCATTGAGGCAATTTGTAGCCAATTGGTGAAGAAGTTAAAAAAATATTTTTTAAGAAAAGGTAAAGAAATAGTGTCATTAGCAAGAAATTGTGAGAAAATAGTGTCTTTGGTGTAATTTTTTCGAAACAGTAGTAAAATAGTGTCATCATTCAAAAAATGTGTAAAATAGTGTAAATAGTGTGGTGAGTCCGAGGCCTATCTTAGGAATTCAAATTTTGTTAAATCCCCAGTTTTAACAGAATTTTGAACTGTGAAGTATGTAGGTGTTATTGTTTTTTGTTTGTTTTTTTTCTGGATCATATCGCTAAAGAGTGTCAAGGATAAAAATAAATTCCGGATGTTGGTACATGCTTATCCTAGCTATTTTTTCTTTCCTTTACAATCTTCTAGACTTCAAACAATTTTTGAAAAATTTAATATTGTCAATTTTTCTTACCTGATGCCTGGAATCCTCTTCATCATCAGAGCAATCTTCACTGATCATACTAGCCCCTCTTGGACTGTGACCAGGTGGACTATAGCCATTGACACCCCTAGTTTCAGCCCTTTTCTGAGCAGCCCTGGCGTTTTTGAACCAATAAACAACATTGTGAACATCTAGTGGTTTTCTGCCTCGTCTCGATTCCAAAGAATTCAACTCGTTGACATAATGTGTAATTTGCGGACGAGTTGGATGCTGATTTTCACTGAACCAACGCTGTAGTCGAGGAAGTTCGAGTTCTGGGTCGAAACTAGTTCTCATTCGAGTTTTATGGGAATATGGAAGAAGACTAGGATGTGGGGGGCCTATGTGACTTGTAGGTCCCATTGGACCAGTCCCATCAGATTGAGGACTTTGGGTTTGATGATTTTGGGGTGGAATCAAGTGATTCATCCCAAGGGCTAAATGCTGCTGTTGTAACCAGGTTTCGAATTTTCTTCTTGTGTCTTCAGAAATATCATTGACGCCTCTGCAGAGAGAAGTTAGAGTCAACTGAAACAGAAATTAGATAGAGATTATCGAAATGCTAACTTTAAAAAAAATAATAATTCTATTTTAACATTTTTAAGCATCGATCTATTCTTTTCAAGTACACATAAGAGATTTTTTCAAACCATAAGAAATACCTAAGCTGAAGATAAAATTTTTTTGAATGGATCATTTGAAATTGATTTTGGAATTATTGCCCTCCACTATTTTCATAGTCTTGATATGAAATATTATATTATATATTTTTATTAAGGAAACGGTTTCTAAACTATAACGGGCTATTTTCATCAAAATAATTAAATTTTTAATACAATAATTTGATTTTTCAACCAATTAGTTAACTTCTCAAAAATCAAAAATATAAATTCTCAATGAAAAATGTAAAAGTTGATATTTCAACAAAACTAGATTTTAATTTTAATTCAAAAAGAAAGATGACTATTCTTCCATAAGGGAAGAATCTTCAATTCAAAAGGACGAATTTTCAAAAAACAGTTGAATTTTCGACCAAAAATATGATTTAACAAAATAGTTGAATTTTCAACAAAATAAATAAATTTTCAACAAATAGTTGCATTTTTAACTAAAAAAGATGAATTTTCAACCAATAAGATTAATTTTTTACCAAAAAGTCGAATTTTCAACACAAGAGTTAAGTCTTCATATTCAAAAGTCGAATGCTTTAAAAACAGTTCACTTTTATACATGAAAAGATGGAATAGATAATTTTCCAGTTTTTAAATGAATATTTAACAAATAAAAAAATGAAATCTTACCAGTTAAATTCAATAAAAAAGACTTATTTTCCAGAAAATATTTGAATTCTCAACTAAAAAGATGAATTACAAAAAAGAAGATTAATGTTATACCCGAAATTACGAATTGCTAAAAAAAAGAGTTAATTTTCTATCAATTAGCTAAATTTTCAAGTAAATAGTTTAATTTTTAAGAAGACTAACTTTCTACCAAAAAGATGAACTTTCAACCAAATACAAGAACTTTCAAATAAACTTTTGCATCTTATTGCCGAAAAAGAAACTTTTTTTACGAAAATATGTGAATTAAGAAAAAAAACGTATTTTCTACAAATCAATTTGATTTTCAACCCGAAAATATGAATTTTTAACAGTAAGGTTAATTTCCAACCAGGCAGCCTAATTTTCTACCAATTTGTTAAATCATGTGATAGTTGATATTACAACCAAGAAATATTTTTATTTGAAATAAAAAACAGTTTAATTCAACAAAAACAGATTAATTTCCAGCCAAACAGTTGCGTTTTTACCCAAAAAGAATCAATTTTCAACCGGGAAAATTAATTAAGACCATAACACCAAAATGATAAATTCGAAAAATGTAAAAATTAATTATTAATAATGAAGAAATAAATTTTAAATGATGAAAGATGAATAATTTTCAATTATAAATCTTTAAAATTGAACTATTTCTAGCAAAATATTTAACTGAACTCCATATTAAAAAAAAAAGTTCAAAATATAATTTTAAACTATAAACATTGATAATTAATCAATTTTCAATTGTAAATCTTCAAAATTAGATTATTAAAAAACAGCTTAAAATTACATATCTTTAAAATATAAATCTTAAAAATAAAATAATTTTTAATTCTGTATGTTAAAATTCAAGAATTTTCAATGGTAAATCTTTAAAATTGAAAAGTTTTTTAATTTTGAGAATTTATTGTAAAACTTGCACAGCTTGACAACAAAATTAAATTTTTGATTTTCCATTATGTTTGGTGCGCTCAAAATTTGAATTTTCGATTTTTCAAAAAAATATGAAAAGTTGTTATGATAATCTTGTAGGGCTTTCAAAATGCAACGCTTTTTTCTCGAGACTTTTTGTCATATCGTGCGTTTTTTAACTTCAAATTTTCATTTTCATTTTTTTTTAATTTTTAAAATGCTATAACTCTGTTAATTTTCTTTTCATCAAAAAAGGGTGTAAAGATAAATTGTTTGACTAAATTGTTCGAATTATGTAATTTTGATAAGTTACATTTAAAATTTTTTGGATTTGGAAGATTTAAAATTGAAAACTCTTGACTTCAGATCTTAAAAATCATCAAAATTTCAGAATTTTTATTGATACATCCGTATACATTTGAAGAATTTTTATTCGTAAACTTCAAAATTCAACTATTCAAAATAAGAAAACATTCAAAATTGTGTCTATTACAGTGAATCGAAAAAAACAACAAATTTTATACATTGAAAACGCCTTAGAACTGAAAAGTTTCATTTTGGGTTCGTTGAGACCTGAAAATGAAAAAAAAATTAGAAGCTTCAAAAATTATAAATATTTTTTTCCCGCATAGGAAATCGGTCTCATATTCAAAATCTGCTTTAGAAAAATGAGTAAATCAAATCGTTAAAAATTACACAGGACTCAACTTTTTTAATTAACTCGTAATTTTTAACGATCTGATATCTTCTCAATTTTTTTGAAAGTAGATTTTAAATATAAGAACGTTTTTCTATGCGGGAAAAAATTATTTATAATTTTTTTGAGCTTTTTTAATTTTTTTTTTTATTTTCAGGTCTTCATAGAAAATTATGTTTCTTCTATATAAACTCGAATAAAAACTCTGAAAAAAATTGTAACGATCGGGCAGATTATGCAGATTAAGAAACAAGAATAAGATTCACGATTTTTCCAAAATTCAGCGACTGAAAAATTTTTTTATTCTATTTTGACATTGACTATTTCTAATAAATGCCAGCTTTTTACCACAAAATCCGGCAGGAATAAAAAAATACAACTGCTCGATTCTTGGAAATAAAAAAAAAATCATAAATGATACAAAAAAAATCTGTTCCAAGAAGATCAAAATTTATTGTCATAGAATCGCCCTGAGGTGAAGATTTTTCGGTTGAACAACTTCAAAAACATTTTTTTTTTTAAATAAACTATAATAATTTTAAGAAATATCTATGCTAAAATTTTAGATCAAATTTAAATTCAATTTTGTTATTACGATATTAAATAATGAGGATTGGAACAACTATTTTTATCACAAGGTTTATTTTATTTTTTAAGAACTTTTTATGTAATAAACCCATTTTCGGAAAAATGTTGGTTATCTAGTTTTGCACTGCCTTCATTCAATCCCAAAAACATTTTTCTTAAAGATTGATATGATATTTAATGCAAAAGTAAAAAGAAATCTGAATAATTCTAGATTATCAAACAAATTCCCAGCTATTTCCCGGTGCTCAAAATTCCGGGCTAATTCCCAATCTTCTCGATCAGTTACCGGAAAAATTTTGTCAAAAAGTAAATAATGGAATTTGAATGTAAATTTCATCTAAAAAATGACAGCCTTTGACCAGAAAATCCGGTAGGTATAAAAAATATAACTGCGCAATTCTTCGAAATAAAAAATAAACATGACTGACTAGTAGGAAAATATTGTAAGCCTAAAGTTCTGATTTGGATAATAAGTTGTTCAGCTACAAAGAAAACTGTCACAAATATTTACTGTAGAAATCAGCAGGAAAACGCGTGAAGGTGATTAAACATGAAAATGTATGCTAGCTGGAGGGGTTAATAACAAAATTCTCTGTAATCAATCAATCAAGGCAAATCACGAGGTTTCGAGAAACAAGGTTTCGAGATTATGGAAAAGTTTAGTGAAATAAATAGTATAAGGTAAAACGAGCGCCTTATCGTAATGATTTATAAGAACAAACATTCATGTAGAAGGATCAGGGACGGCGTCAGTTAATGAGTTAATCAGTGGATTCAGTGAGCAGTAGCGTATAAGTCCCTTGATTTCGAAAACTGTGTGGTGAGTTTTACAACCCTCTCCTTAATCACTCACATCAGTCGCACACTTGACAGCCATCAGAGAGATTTCAGAAATCGTATGGTAAACATTACCATCATCAAAATGAAACACAACAGCCGGCTTATCTAAGACACTGATTAAGCTTGATTTACACGTATTTATTCCGAAACATTGACGTAGTTGTCTACATACCTCCCTTCAACTTATAAATCAGTCCTATTCCAATCTAATTTAAACAAATTTAAAGATTTAAACAAATTTAAACAGTGTTCTAGTACATGTGCTAATGGCACATTTTTAGACAAAGATTGCCTTTTAGGCAGCCACTAAATAAATGGATTTTCGATATTGCTTCAGAAACAATTGATAAAGTATAAAATATATCCTTGTTTGGGGAGCGTTTACACATTACGTGTCACATAAAATGTCACTGTTGAATTTTCAACCGCATAAATTGAATTTTTGAGAATAATGTTTATTTTCAGTCAAAAGAGATGGATTTGCAATCTGAAATGATGAATTTTTAACGCAACAGTTGAATTTTCGACCGAAAAAGATTACTAAAGTCGTTGAATTTAAAAAAAAATTGTTAAAGTTTTAACCAAAAACATGAGTTTTCACAGAAGTGGTCAAATTTGTAAAAAAAAAAAGGATTAAATTTCAATCAAAAACGGTTACATTTTCGAACAAGTAATTGAATTTTCAAGCGAAAATGACATATTCTGTAGAAGAGAGTTGAATTTTGTCGAATTCAAAATTTGAATCAAACAAATTAATTTTTAAAGATATTTAGGAATTTTAAAAGTTTTTAAAAGATTACACATATTTAAAAACTTTCCCTACAAATTATAATTTGCCTAAATTTTTTTTTCATTCTTGACTGAAAAATATTTTTTTTTTGAAAATGTAACTATTATGTTGAAATTTCGCCGTTTTTGGTAGAAAGTTAATCTTCTTGATTGAAAACTCATCTTTTTAGTTTAAAATTCAACTATTATCATATGAAATTGAACGATTTTTGTTTGGAATTTGAACTATCTATTTGAAAATTTAACTATTTGGTAATTCATGATAAATAATAAAGTAATTTTTTAAACGGAAAATTTAACAATTCCATTTTTGGTTGAAAACTAATTTTTTCAGTTCAAAATCCAACTATTTATTTCAAAATTCATGTATTTTGTTAAATACTAGTATTTTGGTGGAAAATTAATCTTCTTGGTTGAAAATGCAGTAAAAATGCAATGCTTAAATTTTCAGATAAAAAAAGTAATTTTCAACAAACAAAAAACGAATTTTTAACAAAATTGGATACATTTTCAATAAAAATGATAAATTTCTCATCCAAAAAATTAATTTTCTACCGAAAAAGACGAATTATTAACAAAATACATGAATGTTGAGGAAAAAAAGACATCTAACTTTTCGCTGAAAATTCAACTTTTTTGTAGGAAATTTGTCTTTTTAGCCTCAAAAGTCACGTATTTTGTTAAAAAATCGACTTTTTTGGTAGAAAATGAATTTTTTCTATGGGAAATTCATCATTTTCATTGAAAATGTATCCAATTTTGTTAAAAATTCGTTTTTTCTTTGTTGAAAAGTAATTTTTTTATCTGAGAATTCAAGTGTTGCATTTTTGCTGCATTTTCAACCAAGAAGATTAATTTTCTAGCAAAAGACTAATTTTCAACATAATACATGAGTTTTCAAACAAATAGTTGAATTTTGAACTGAAAAAGATTACTTTTTATTCAAAAATGGAATTGTTAAATTTTCCGTTTAGCAAATCACTTTTTACTGACAAGAAAATAATGATCAATCACTTGAATTAAATGAAAAAGACGGATTTTTAACAAAATAATTGAATCCTGAACCAAATAGATAAATTTTGAAGAAAGAAGATTAAACAGTTGCCTTTTAAACCGGAAAAATGAATTTTCTACCAGTTGAATTCGACTAAAAAGAAGAATTAAAAAATAAATAGTTGAATCTTCAACCAAAATGTTGAATTTTTAACCAAATAATTTGCAAATA
Organism: Andricus grossulariae; assembly: GCA_011634705.1. NCBI lineage: Eukaryota > Metazoa > Arthropoda > Insecta > Hymenoptera > Cynipidae > Andricus > Andricus grossulariae. The sequence goes on along the minus strand of JAABKJ010000755.1, from coordinate 39,076,300 downwards.
AAAAATACAATTTTTATAACAAAAAAAAAATTCCAACCAAATGAGTTAATTTTCAAATGAATAGTTTTATAAAATAGTTGCATTTTTTACAAAAATATGAATTTTCAAGAAAAAAGTCCATAAAAGTTAATTTACGAACAAATAGTTGAATTTTCAACAAAAATAATGAATAAGAATAAAAAACTATTTTTTGCAAAGAAGTTCAACTTTACATCACGTAATAGTTCATATTTCCATGAAAAAATATTTTAATTTGAAAAAGATGAATTTTCAACCAGAAAACATCAATTTTCAATTTAAAATATTTAGTTTTTAACCAAAATTAGAATAGTTACATTTTCGGTGAGTAAGATTAATTTTAAACGAAAAAACGGAATTTTCAGCAAAATAGTTAAATCTTCAACCAAAGAGATGAATTTCTATCTAAAGTGATGAATCTTCAACCAAAAAAATTAATTTTCAAGAAAAAAGTTCGACATTCAAGCAAATAGTTGATTTTTCAACTGAAAAGTAGAATTTTTAACAAAATAGTTAAATCTTCAACCAAAATGATGAATTTTTAACAAAATAATTTGCAGATAAAAAAAATAATTTTTATTCAAGAAAACAAAAACAAATTTGCAATAAAATGATGTAATTTTCAAATGAATAGTTTTGTTTTCTGATAAAATAGTTGAATTTTCTACAAAAATTTGAATTTTCAAGAAAAAAGTTCACAAAAGTTAATTTACGAACAAATAGTTGAATTTTCAACTAAAATAATGAATAAAAATAAAGAATGATTTTTTTTTAAAAAGAAGTTCAACTTTAAATCACGTAACAGTTCATATTTCCATGAAAAAATATTTTAATTTGAAAAAGATGAATTTTCAACAAGAAAAGATAAAGTTTCAATTAAAAATATTTGATTGATGATTGATATTTGATGAATCTTCAACCAAAAAAATTAATTTTCAGGAAGAAAGTTCGAGATTCAAGCAAATAGTTGATTTTTCAACTAAAAAAGATGAATTTTGAACCAAATAGTTAACTTTTTAACCAAATACGTAATTCTCAACCCAAAAAATAAAGTTTTAACAAAGTAATTCAGCTTTCAAGCAAGTAGTTGAATTTCTGACCAAAAAATATGATTTTAACAAACATGTTATATTATCAACAAAATAGTTAACTTTTCAACCAAACGAGATGAATTCCGAATCAAAAGTATAATGGCAGACTTAAACAAAAATTAACTTCTGACCAAGAAGAGTTGGATTTTCTGATTGGATTCTATCAATTCGGTTCACATTCAAGCGAAAAAAAAGGGAAGTTTCTTTAAAACAGAAAAAAATATAATAATTCTGAAAAAAGGGGAAAAGAGGGGCCATCTTTAAATAGTTCAAGAGCTTAAATTTAATCCTAATTTTCCTTACTTTTTTATAACTGATAAAAAAAGAATATAAAATAGGAAATTTTATTTCTTATCGCAGTTCTACATTTTATTGCATATCCAACTTGAATCTACGGTTAACCGTTTGTTTTTGAAATTCTGATCCAGTTTAAAAAAATTTTAAATCAGCAAATTTGGAATTTGAAATTTAAAAATCTTCTGGGTTAATAAACATGAATAATAAGAAAGCATTAATTACTCTTAAGTTGAAGAAGTCTTAAAAATGTTGGCAAATGTCAAAATAGTTTGAAGAGTTTTATTATGAAATTTATATAAAGATTTACAAACATTTATAATGAGTAAAAAACATTCAAATAGAGATGGAATATAACTTATCCTACAAATATAATAATTTATGGTGATAGGTGCCGGATAAGAATTTGCTAATAAACAAAGTATAGCCTTGTCTGTTTAAAATACAAATCTATTTAACCTCAAAAGATAAGACTCGATATTAAGATCGTTGCTATGATTTTTTGGAACCTTAGCTATGTTCGTCGTAAATTTTATAATTTTATTAAATAGGAAAATTTTACAAAAAAAATAGGCAATCTCTTAACATTTTTGGGTCTAAAAAAAACATGTATTCATAAATATTTTTAAATATTATATTATAAATATTATATCTATAACGTATTAATTTAAACAAGGTTGAAAATATTTCAATTATTATTATCACATCTTTCGATCATCGACAATGAAAAAGGTAGACAATTTTAAACGAGTGATTCTTGTCACAATTAATTGTCCTAGATTAGGCTCTAATACCGAAGAAATAATATTTAAATAGGAAAGCGTTTATCAGTTATTAAGTTAACCAAATATAATTCAAAAGAACTGTGATAATAAATCTTTGCACATACCTAAGAGAATCCATTAGTATTATATATATATATTCAAATTTTGTAATTTTACATAAATAATAAATCACATACAATACCCGACTAATCACTGAACAGAATATCATTATTATAAACATTAAGATAATTCTTTAGTCAATAACATTTTTAGTCTGAATATTCGTATTGATCTTAAATATTACAGTTTGATATTTCAATAAAAATAATATTTTAATACAATTTTTTATAAACCCAAAAATGTTGAGGGACTGCATATTATTTTGGAAATTTTTCTTATTGAAAATTGAAAAAAAAAATCTAAAAGTGGCAATTTCACGACAAAAATTGCTAAGGTTTCCAAAAAAAGTCATATCATTGATCTAATATCGAGTTTATCATTTCAGGCTAAATAAATTTGTGTTTTAAGCATACAGGACTATAAATCGAAATTTAGAGCAAGTATGGATAAAAATTTCACTTTTTGTTTCCAAATTTATATTTGTTTAATTTTAGGTAAATTTGCTTTTTATATGTAAATGTGATAAAACAAAATGTTTATTAGGGTGTCCAGCGTTAAATAATTAAAACATGCAAAATGTTCCGAAAAGAAAAAAAAGTCGAAATGTGACTAATTTTTATTGATTTTGACTGATTCAAATAATGCGGATTCGTTGACTGACACATCAGTCAAAAGCGGTCAACGTGTAAATCAGTCATTTATTGTGAATTTAAATGATTTTTTAAAATGTAGGAATTTAATAAGAAATTTTGATTTACCAATAATTTCAGACCTAATTGAGATATTTAAGTTTTCTTTCCTAACTCTAGTGAGATTTTTTTTCAAAAAATAAAATTTGTCAATTTTTTTATTAACAGCTACAGCTTTCACAAAATGCTAAGAAAAAAGTTTGTTCATTCCAAAAAGTTCTAAGCAAAAAAAATCTATTTTTTATGATACTTTGTACCGTTTGCGAGAAAAATTTAAAAATTAAATTTTTCGAAAAAAAAAAAAAATTCGCGTGGATTTCGTGGTTTTTCTATGATGTTCGTTAATTTTGTCATTAATTCTAGAAAATACTAAGTTTTAACGATTTAGTTAAAAAGGTATACAAATAGAAACTGTTTAAACAATTGCAAAATTTTTTGAATAACAAATATTATTTTTGACATTCATCTAATGTATCATTTATCCCGAAGAGTAGTAGCTTTTCGCGATTTAATGGTAAGAAAGAATTGTTTGAAAATTCGTTAAAAAATACTTGTAAACTTCTCAGTTATCGAATAAAAATAATTATTGATGACAATTTTCCAAAAATGCCATTTTTAGAATGAATTTGATATAAAACTGTTATTTTGCATTTTTTGGGTATTTTCCGGGTACAATACTAGGCGCTTAAGGGGGGGGGGGTCAAAATCAAAAGTTATAGGGTTGGAATTATTCCTTGAATATTCTTTAAGAAGTGACTGAACTTTAATTTGCAAAAAGTTAATAAGAATTGAAGGGTGGCAGTACAAAACTAGATAAACAAAAAATGGCAATTTTTTAAAAAAGCGAAAAAAAATTTTGTGGAATCGAAATCACTATTTATGGATAGAATAAATATCTAGTCTAGAGCGAAGTGTTGTTCAATTAGAGCCAGGCTTGGCTGCGGATTGCGATGAAAAATTCAAGTTTTTGTTCACAAATAAGTTAAATTTATGCTTCCTAGATATTAAGTTTCTAAATTCGAGCAAATAAAGCTCGATGTAAAAAAGTTAGCCAATTCTGAGAAAAACGACCGAGAATTTTGAGATTAAAATTTAATTGATTTTCAAACTCGGATTTGGATAGTAATTAAAAATGGAATTTTGAATTAAAAAAAGAAAAATGAGTATGCTGAATGTGAATAAAAAAGGTTTGGTCTGAACAATAATTCTGTTCCTATAAAATAAAAATTGAATATCGCGATAACACAGAATAAGACATTTTGTTGTTGTTGAAAATCTGAAGAAAAGGAAATATGATTGTTCTTCTATAAATGATGATAATTTTATGAAATTGGAATGCTCAAAGGTTGAAAAAATTATTGCTGTCCTAAAATTGTAAATAACTTGAAACTAAAATTTTGAATAACCGAAACCAAACCGAAACCAAACCAAAGCCCGGCAACGCGGGTTAATATTGAGCAATTAAAACAATTATTTTTCCAGATTACGAATAAATTGGGGGAGGGGGAAGGGTATTAAAAAAATTAAAAAGTCGAAATTTTGGACTACCCTATTGTTTACGTATCGTTATCTAGGTTCAGCATCAGCGTCAATCATTCACCATTAGCCGGATAGTCATCCCTGAAATTCGGGTAGGTAACGTCTGCCAAGGGAAAATTGGTAATCATAGACTAACGCGAGCGGCATTAAAGTTCGCTGGGCGGAGGCGCAGGATCTTCAAAGAGAGTGCACTTAGATAATGCCCGGCCCGAGGTGGCCCCTCCCCCCCCCCCTCGATATCGAAGGGGGCTTTTGATGAAGGCTGCGAATTCGGTTGAGTAAAGGGTAATCCTATCATACGCTACGGCTATGAGATCTTCGTTTTGATATATATAGTGTAAGGATCCTCACGAGGATGCTTTCTGCATTCGGAGAACCTACATGGATTCCGAATTTCAGTCTTTCTCTGAGGTAAGTATTACCGATTCGTCTCCATTTGCCTCTGGATTCATATCAGCTCAATTTCGAAAATTTACCTCATTTCCTTCTAAGGGGCTATTCATAAACTATGTCAGACTTCCCGGAAGTGGGGGTGGGGGGTGGGGGGGGGTTAACAGGTTTTGTGACGATCTGTGACGTATTTGTGACTCTTTTCCTCATTTTTATTTATTTATTATTATTATTTTATTTTTATTTTCCCCCTTATTTTCCTTATTCCCTTCTTTGCCCCTTTTTTAAAAAGAATTCCTCATTTTCCCCTGTTTTCAAAAAATTGTCCCCTTTTCTCGTTTTTTTTTCTCGTTAAAATGCGAATTAAATTAGCGGAACCAAATAAGAAAATCCAACTATTCTTCGATGTAGAAAATTGAACTTCTTTAAGGAAAATTCATCTTTTTGGATTGAAATTTTAACAACTTTGTAGAAAATTCAACTGTTTCTGATATTAAATTAAAATATTTTCTTGTTAAAATATCAACTATTATATTTGTTGTTGAGAATAAATTCATCTGTTTCGGTGGAAAAGGAAAATATTTGGTTAGGAAATGAAATATTTTGTTAAAAATTCATTTTTTAGGTTGAAGATTCATAATTTTAGTTAAAAATTCATCACTTCGGTTAAAAATTAACTTTTTTGTTAAAAATTCACATTTTCGGGTAGAAAATTAAACTGCTTTGTAGAAAATTCCTGTAATTCGTCTTTTAGGCTTGAAAATTCAACAGCTTGGTCGAAATTTTTGTTGTTTCTTGACTGAAAAATCTGTCTTGGTTGAAAATTTATCTTTCTGGTTGAAAATTTAACTATTTTGTTGAAACAATTTTTTTTTAATTAACTTTTTTATTAAGAATTCACGGAACCAAATAAGAAAATCTAGTTCGGTGTAGAAAATTGAACTGTTTTGTATAAATTTCATATTTTTGGCTTAAGAATTTAACAATTTGTTAGAAAATTTAACTGTTTCTGATATAAAGTTAAAATATTTTTTTTTCTAATATCAACTATTATATTTGTTTTTGAAAATAAATATATCTGTTTTGGTGGAAAAGGCAAATATTTGGTTAAAAAATGAAATATTCTGTTAACAATTTATTTTTTAGTTTGAAGATTCATCATTTTAGTTAAAAATGCATCACTTCGGTTAAAAATGAACTTTTTTGTTGAAAATTTACATTTTCGGGTAGAAAATTAAACTGTTTTATAGAAAATTCGTTTTTTAGGCTTGTTGTTGTTTCTTGACTGAAAAATCTGTCTTGGTTGGAAATTTATCTTTGCGGTTGAAAATTGAACTATTTTGTTGATGACATGTTTTCTTTTGGTTCAAAATTAACTTTTTTATTGAAAATTCACATTTTCGGGTAGAAAATTAAACGTTTTTTGTAGAAAATTCGTCTTTTAAGCTTGAAAATTCCAAACCTTGGTCGAAATTTTTGTTGTTTCTTTCTTGGTTGAAGATTCATCTCTTTAGTTAAAAAATTATCTATTTTGTTGAACGCTCGTTTTTCGGTTTAAAATTAACTTTTTTTATTGAAAATTCACATTTTCGGGTAGAAAATTAAACGCTTTTGTAGAAAATTCGTCTTTCAAGCTTGAAAATTCCAAACCTTGGTCGAAATTTTTGTTGTTTCTTGACTGAAAAAACTTTCTTGATTGAAAATTCATCACTTTTGTTAAAAATTTAACTATTTTGTTGAAAGATCATTTTTTTTTTGGTTTAAAATTAACTTTTTTATTGTAAATTCACATTTTCGGGAAGAAAATTTAACAATTTTGTAGAAAATTCGTTTTTCAAGCTTGAAAATTCCAAACCTTGGACGAAATTTTTGTTGTTTCTTGACTTGAAAATCTTTCTTGGTTGAATATTCATCTCTTTGGTTAAAAATTTAACTATTTTGTTGAAACCTTGTTTTTTTTTTTTTTGAAAATGGATCACTTCGCTTGAAAATTAACTTTATGGTAGAAAATTCAACTGTTTTGTGAAAAATTCCTCTTGTTGGATAGGAAATTATTTTTTTTTGGATTACAATTTCATGTTTTGGTAGGAACGTCACCTTTTATGGTTGGAAATTAATAAAAAAAATGGTTCAGAATTCATCTCTTTTCGTCCAAAATTCTACTATTTTGTCAATAAGTCATATTAAGTTAAATATTCATTACACTGGTCAGAGATTGAATTAATTTGTACAAAATGATTTTTTTTAACTGAATATTTAACTATTCCATTATTGGTTAAAAATGGATTGTTTTAAGTTCAAAGTTGAAAAATTTGATTTAAAATGTATGCATTTTGTTTTAAATTTGTCTTTTTTTCGTAGAAAGTTAATCCTTTTCTTTGACAATTTAACTGCTTCCTTGAAAGTTAAACTACTTTGTTAACAATTTATTTTATCAGATGAAGATCCATCTTTTTGACTAAAAATGTAACTATTTGGTTGAAAACTCGTTTTTTTTGTTGAAAAAGAAAATTTTTGATTGAAAATTCAGTTACTTCGTAAAAAGATGAACTAGTTTGTTAAAAATTTATTTACTTATTTAAAGACTCTTCTCGCAGGTTAAAAATTTGTTGTTTTTTGGTTGAAAAACATTTTTTTTAACTGTAAACTTAATTATTCCATTGTTGGTAGAAAACTAATATTTTCGAGTTGAAAATTTCACAGTTTTGTAGAAAATACGTGTTTTCTGCTGAAAATTCAACTTTTTTGTTGAAAAATCTTCTTTTAAGTCTGAAAATTCCTCTTTTTTAGTAGAATTTTTTTAAATTAAAAATTCAATTGGCCAGTTGCAAATTATTATGCTCTAATTGAGGATTTACCTATTTTGTTAAAAATTCGATTTTTTTTGGGTTGAAAATCTATTTTCTCAACTGAAAAGTTAGCCATTCTATTTTTGGTTGAAAATTGATCGCTTTTAATTGAAAATTAGTCTACCAAATTTTTCAATGAGAATTCATCTTTTTTGTATGAAAATTCAACTGCTTGATTGAAAGGTAAACTGCTTCATTAAATATTCATTACAATTATTAGAGATTTAACTATTTTTTACAAAAAATTTTTTTTTAACTTCGAAAATTGGTCGTTTTTAGTTGAAAATTCCACAATTTGGTTCAAAATGTATGCATTTTGTTGCAAATTCGTTTTTTTTTGGTAGAAAATTAATCTTCTTGATTGAAAATTTAACTGCTTCGCTAAAAGTGGAACTACTTTGTTAAACATTTATTTTATTAGTAGAAGATCCATCATTCTGACTTTTTTCGGTTAAAAATTATATTTTTTACTTAAAATTAAACTATTTCATTACTTGTTCAAAATTGATAGTTTCTAATTAAAAATTTTTGTTGAAAATTTCTGTAATTTGTTATAAATGCATCTTTTTTTATAGAAAATTAATCTTGTTGATTAAAAATTCAATTATTTGTTTGAAAAATAAACTACTTTGTTGAAAATTAATTTAATTATTTGAAGATCCATCCCTTTGGTATAAAATTTCTTTTGTTAAAAATTGAACTAATTTGTTAAATATTCGTTTCTTAAATTTTTGGTTTAAATTGAACATTCAACTGTATTCTAAGAACTTCGTCTTTTTGGCTTGTAAATTCCACTATTTGGTAGAAAATGCAATTGTTTTTCATTAAAATTTACACTTTTTTGCTTAAAAATTTTTGTTGCCTAAAATTTAATTATTTTGCTGAAAATTCAACTGCTTTGTTGAAAACTCATATTTTTTGGATCCAAAATTTATCCCTCTAGTTGGAAATTGAACTCTTTATGGCTGACGTTTTTTCTTGAAAAATTCGTCCATTTGGTTGAAAATTCGCTTTTGTGGGTTGAAAATTCAATTATTTGGTGAAAAATTCGTTTCTTTTACTTTAAAGCTGAACTGTGTTCTTGAAAATGCAACTTTTTGGTAAAAAATTAGTTTATTTTTGTATGGAAAATTCAACTATTTGGTTGAAAGTTCATTTTTTTGGGTTTAAAATTCAACTATTTTCTGAACAATTAATTTTTTTTAGGTTGAAAAGTGAACTCTTGCGTTGAAGTTTCATCTCTTTTTGAAGAAAATTAATCTTTTTTTGTTAAAAATTCAATATATTTTTCGATTCGAAATCTTAAGCATTTTATATTGAATTGAATATAGTACCTTCTTTATTATCATTTATTTCCCCTCTTCTTAGAGTATTTTTGGCTGTGAAGTCTATTAAAATATTATGTTTGCATGTTTTATTTTAGGCGTTTATCAAATGATACCGAAAAACAAATATTGGCTTGAAAGGCAGGGGGGGGGGTCGTATTTTTGACATCACCCTGGGGGGTTCAATCTTTGTGTGATAATTTGTGATGATGAAGGGGAGGGGTGGAAAATGTTTTCAAAATTGTGTGGCGTAGTTTTTGACGGCCCCTAACGTGTTAGGTCTTGATTACATTTCTCTACTCATGGCCTCAAGAAATATAATCTCGCTTATCATTAACTAAATTTCGAAACGTTTACATTTCATTCATATCTCACTAATTCCGGGTGAAAAAAATATGTGGCGATTATACAGCAGCTTGGAGAGAAGTTGAGTAAATAAAAGGGAACACAATTTTTAGAACATCGCATTTATAACGGTTTATAGTGTTGTGTTTACCTAGTATTAAACGCTGTAAGATTTATCAAATTTTTATAATTTTTTATCTAGATTAAATCGTCTTGAAAAGAAATCGACTTTCTAGAGGATAAAAACAAATTGTGGGGGAGAAGAGTATCACAATTCCTAAATGAGGAATTTTAATTCTTCATAAAAAAAAAAATAAAAACAATTTTTAATTTAAATTAGAATAAAAAACTAATGTAATTCATCACACTTATTGTTAATGATTTAAATTTAGATTTTAAATATTTCAAATTTTCATTATTAATTTTATTTAAAAAGCAATTATTTCGGTACTGGTTAAAAAAATTTCCGGTACCGACACTTCTAATATAGTTTCAAGTTTCGTAGGTTTCAAAATATGTCTAAAAAGAATATGAAAGTTGACATTTTTTTAATTTTGTAGGATTTTAAGAAATTTAACGAAAATTGAATGATTTCAAAAACTATGTACCAGTTTTAAAAAGATTCGACAACAATTTTAATCTTGAGAGGATTATAATTTTTTTGTATGATGTAGATTTTTCAAGATTTCAAACAAAAAAATTTTTAAAGGTTTTATGACAGAACAAGTATTTTTTTGAGATTGACGGGAGAGTTTCAAATGATTTTTTCTTTAAAAGAATAAAGTCTCAGAGAAAATTAAAAAATATTTTCAAACATTTTAAATCATTTATTGAAATTTCTAGAAAGAATGTAAAAGATTTGATAGCAACGTTTTTGAATTTTGCAAGATTAAACAATTTTAGAAAAAAAATCGATTATATTTAAGACATATTTAGAAGTTACGAAACTATTCAAAAATTAATTTAAAACTTGTAAAGAATTCAATTTTTTTAAATTAGATTTTTTGAAGATTTTGAAAAAGAAGCCTTTTGAGAATTTTGAAAGCTTTTCAAAGATTGTAAAACAATTGAAAATTTAAGAAGACATCGAAAAATTTAAAACAAAATGTAAATATTTGCATATTTTAAAAAGAAGCTTTTCAAGAATTTCGAATGGTTTCAAGAGAATAAAGTTTGTTCCTGAAGATTCATGGGAAAATTTAAAATTATTTTTTATTTTCATGAATGAATTCTAAGAGAAAATTGAAAAAGTTTTCAAATCATTTCCTACATTTCCCAAAGAAACGTGTACCTAGAAGTAATACAAGTAGTAATTTAAAACTTGTAAAGAATTCCATTTTTTTAAGGCAAATAGAGCTGGAAAAGGGGCTATTTGTACCGAAATTTCGGTACAAATAACCAGATTTTTTTGGTACGTGTAGACACTTCCTTTTTTTTTAATTAGTAGATATTTGAAGATTTTAAAAAAGAAGCTTTTTAAGAATTTTGGAAGCTTTCAAAAAGATTGTAAAACAATTGAAAACTTAAAACAACATCGAAAAATTTTATACAAAATGTAAATATTTTCATATTTTGAAAAAGAAGCTTTTCAAGAATTTTTGATGGTTCCAAGACAATAAAATTTTTTTCTTAAGATTCATGAGAAAATTAAAAATAATATTTTGTTTTTAAAAATGAATTCAAAGAGAAAATTAAAAAAGTTTTTAAATCATTTCCTACCTTTTCGAAAAAAAACGTGTACCTAGAAGATTTTAAAGCAAAAATTTTCAATTTTACAAGATTAAAAAATTGTAGAAAAAGTTCATGGTAGTTTAATGGATATTTAGAAGTTTTGCAAGCATACCAAAACAATTTGAAATTTGTAAAAGTTTCCAAAAATTTTGTTTAAATGTAGATTTTTGAATATTTTGAAAAAAGCTTTTTAATAATATTAAAAGATTTTCAGAGATTACAAAATTTTTCTTAAAATTCCTAGGAAAGTTTAGAATTATTTTTTATTTTTAAAAATTATTAAATTTTATGAGAATATTTCAAAATATTAAAAAAATTGTCAAACAACAATCTGGAGGATTGAGCGGCAATTTTGTAAAATATTTGTTTGTTTTTCCAAAAATTTAAAAGTCCTAAATATCTTTTAAACTGACTAGAATTTTTCCTACTATTTTGAAAAATCCTGTAAAATAAACCAATTTTCTTTAAAGTCTCCTAGATTATTTTTCAACACATCTCAAATCTCCGAAAATCTTTTTGAATTTGATCAACAATCTTAGGAAATTTATATTTGTATAACTTTAAAAACAAAGTGATAGTACTTATTTCCTGGTTTTCAGATCTCAGAATCTAATTTTAGCTCGAATTAAAGAGTTAAAAAACTATGAATAATGTGTAATAATTACCAACTTCATGAGAATTTGTAAGAAATATTTATCATAGTGACGAGATTATGACTGAAAACTGAGTGAAAACTGTCGGGTCTGTGCGATTTTTATTTTGTATTAAAAATTATTCGACCCCTTGAATCAAAAAACTATATTGATAATGATGTTAGTCATTTAGAAACGATTAGAAGATTTTTGAAATATTTGTTGATTCTTCAATTAGTGAGTTTTTTTTAAGAGACTTAAAATGAGGATAAGAAGTTCTGTGAATCGTCAAACGTAGGAAAAGGAATGAGGCTTTTTGACTGCAAAGTCGAAACCGAGAAAGCATTTATTTAAGGTGGGGATCAAGAGACCACAAGCGAGCTTCCGCTGAAGATTACCACCGCGGCTCTGGAGAAGTAGAAGAGGCAGAAGAGACCAGCCGGAGGACTTCTTAATGAGATTAGGTGTCCTGGCGACAAACACTCTCTGGCTAGATTTACATTTTATACATTTTTAAGCGGTTGTCTAACCGCAACTGTCTATACCTACTCCCGTTTCACTCTGACAAGCTTCCTTTATTCAGTAGGAATTAGGACTTCCAAAAATATTTTCAAGTCCAGAAGTCGCAACAAATTAATGCATTGTCAAAGATATGATAAGATGAGATAGCTTCTCTGGCTAGATTCACATTTTATACATTTTTAAGAGCTTGTCTGGCCGCGACTGTCTCTAACTACTGACAAGCTTTTCTTTATTAGGAGTTAGGACTTTGAAAAGTATTTTTAAATCAGAAGTCGCAACAAATTATTGCATTATCTAAGATTTGATAAGCTAGCTTCTTTCAGGCTAGATTTATATTTTATACATTTTTAACTGATTGTTTGGACGCAACTGTCTATATCTACTGACAAGCTTCCCTTTGTTCTTCAGGAATCAGAACTTCTAAAAATATTTTCAAGTCTGATTTTGCAACAAATAACTGCATTGTTAAAGATCTGATAGGATAAGATAGCTTCTATATGCCTAGAGTCACATTTTATACATCTTTAAGCGGTTGTCCAACCGTAGCTGTCTTTACCTACTGGCAAGATTCCTTTTATTTGTCAGGAATTAGGACTTTAAAATATTTTTTAAGTCTGGAAGTCGCACCAAATTACTGCATTGTCAAAGACCCAATAAGGTAAGATAGCTTCTATATGCCTAGATTCACATTTTATACATTTTTAAACGGTTTTCTAACCACAACTGTCTATATCTACCCTCGTTTCATTCTGATAAGCTTCCCTTCATTCATTAGGAGTTAGGATTTCGAACAATATTGTTGAGTCTGGAATTTGCAACAAATTAATGGATTGTCAAAGACCTGATAAGATAAGATAGCTTCTATCTGGCTAGATTCACATTTTATACATCTTTAAGCGGTTGTCTGGCTACAACTGTCTGTATCTACTTGCAAGCTTCCCTTTATTCCTTAGGAAATCGGATTCCAAAAATATTATCAAGTCTGAAAGTCGCATCAAATTAATGCATTATCAATGCATTAAGTAGTTACGACTTCAAGAATTAAATATATTTTTGGAAGTCCTAATTTCTGAAATCCTAATGTATCCTATAACATATAACAATAAACTTTCTCTTTTTTTCAAACTTTTTTCCTTCCAAAATCATATTGTAGTAAGACTACAACATTATCATAATATTATCATAATAGTCTATAAGTATATAAGCAAAATTATAATGTTCAATTGATAATCTTTAGAATCAATTTTGAATCTTTGCAACTGTACAACAAAATCAAATTAACAATTAGAAACTATTATTTTTGAAATAAACATATTTGACGCTTTATTAAATATGCTTCTTCAATTTTTTTTCGGTTAATGAGTTATAAGACTTTCCCCTTTCTAAACCTTTCGAAACATAAAATTAACAATTTTTTAATGTTGTTGATAAATCGTTCACAATTAAACAACTTTGAATGAAAAGAATTCAAAATAGAATACTTTCACATCGAAACATTGAAAATTGTTTGGTTTCGTTCTTGAATCTTTCCAAATTGTATCGTTTAAAAAAATTATACTTCATAGTTAAAAAAATAAGTAGTACAAATGCTTGGTTAAATCATTGATTGTAAACTGCAATGTCCAAAACTGCTTGAATGAACGTTTGCAATTGAACAATTTCAAATTAAAAACTTTAAATAAATGAGTAAATCCCAATTCAAGGCCTTCGATATTACACAACATGTAAATTAATTAATTTTACAACTTAAAAGTGGCACATTTTCAATTCCGAGCATTTAAAATGGTGAATTTACAAATTTTAATGACTGAACAATGGTAAAATATTAAATTAACATTTCAAATTTGAAATTCACAGGCTAGAAAACAAAAATGATAAAAATCTATTTCTTTCTTCGAAATTAATAGTTGTATATTTAGAGCAATAAAAATTTGGTAAATTCCCTGAAAGACCTAAAATCTCTGAATTCCTTGATTTGTTTGAAATCCCTGAAGTCTTACCTATTTTTAATTGTCAAAGTTGGTGTTGATAGACTTTCGTATTTCGCAATGAAATAAAAAAAAATAAATATCACACTTACCCTGAGTCTGATTTTTAATTAACCTATCATAATTTATAATTAGAAATAATCATCTTGCAAAACGTTAGAAAAAAACGGATATTCAAGGAAAATATAATATTTTCCTTAATTCAAAAAAAAAATCAACAAACTGTGTTTTGTGTAGGAAAAATTCAAATCAAAAGACCAGATAGCACAATTACGAATTAGACTTTTCTAAAAGCATCTCAGTTTCTTAGAAAAAAATTCATAATATCAATAACTATAGATAATAAGAGTAATAACTACAAATAATAAGAGATATAATATTTTTGTTGTAACAAAAAAAGTTAATAACTAATTTGTTTTTCATTCCAAATTTTCTCTTTATCACACTAACCCCATTATCACACTTGTCCGTATCAGCCCTATATTAATAATTGGCAATGCTTAAAAATGACTCCATTTTATAGAAAAAAATTAATTCTTACCTCATCGAGAGGACATCCGACTAGAAATGCATGACTGTGAAGTAGCAGAAACCTTAGAAGTTTGTCTCTGACCTCGGCTGCTGGACTAGGAGGTGGTGGTCTGGATCTGTAGATCTGAATCTTGAGAGTAGTCAGGTGGATTAATTCTGCCAAAATATCACCGACTGTTAAAAGTGGACCTTCAGCTACTTTTTCAGTTGGCAAGGGCTTCCAATTTCTTATCACAATGCTCCCTCGTGCACTTAATATGAGATCACTAGAGTAGCCTAGTCGTAACAATGCTTCACCCACCAAATCCTGAAAGAAAAATATTTAAATTTTCCTTATATAAATTATCTTTAAATTATCTTTATTATATGATCCCATGGAATTCTTTGCAATCCAATGCAATCTTTTCAAATACCTTGTAATCCCCCCTTAAAAAAATATTATAGAAAATGCAGTATAGGTCTATAATGATTTCCCTGTAATGAATTTCTGATCATTTCTTCGCGAGTTTAGAGTAATTATTATATAGAATCATTATGAGGAAATTAGTACAGAAATGAAGAATGTTTAGTATTGAAAGAATTGACGCAAAAAACAGAGAACGTACAAACAAATGATTTATTTAATTAATAGAGGATTTCAAAAATATTTAAGGAATTCCAGAGAATTGCCATGGATTTTAAGAGATTTCGAGAGATTTGATAAAAATTTCACGGCATTTTAAAGATTTCCAAACAGATCAGAAGGTTTTACGTTTTTCAAGGCATTTAAACATATTTCTACGGATATCAAGGAATTTCGTAACATTTCGTGGGAGTTTAGAGGATTTTAAATATTTCCAAACTTTTCCGGGAATTTTAAGAAAATCCAACGTATTTCGAGAGATTTCTAAGAATTTTGTAGGATTTCAAGATATTTTTAGTGAACTTCGGACAATAAATTTAATTTAATTTAAAGGGATTTCTAGCGATTTTAAGGATTTCAAGGAATTTTAAGGTATTTCAAAAAATTAAACAACATTGAAGGTTTCCAAATATTTATAGGGATATAAGCGATTTGGATTTTTATTTTGAATGCCAGAAAACTTTGACGGATTTTAAGGCTTTTAAAAGGATGTTATGTGATTTCTAAATATTTGTACTAATCTTAAAAGATTTCATCGGCTTTCAAGAGATTAAAAATATTTTTACGAATTTAAAAGAATTTTGAAACTTTTTAAGGGTATTTCAGAGGATTTTCACGTTTTTTGAATATGCCAAGGGATGTCACAAGATTCAAGGATTTTATTAAATCTTCAAGGATTTTAAGGAATTTCAAAGATTTCTAGGGATTTCAACGGTTTTTTTTTTAGAGAAATTCAATGAATAAGTTTAATTTAAATTATACTCAAGGCCTTTTTAATGATTAATACTTTTTTAAATGGATTTTTACCTTTTTTCAAAGATTTTAAGGTATTTTAAAGGATTGTAAAGGATTTTAAGAGATATAAAAAATGTCAAGGAATGTTAAAGAATTTTGTAGGATTTCAAAAGATTTCAAGGATTTTTACAGAACATTGTAAAATAAATTGAATGAAATGAAATTTCAAGAGATTCTTAAAAATTCCTTTAAATGATTTATACTTTTTTTAAATAGATTTGATCTGTTTCAAAAGATTTTCAGGTTCTAAGGGATTCTCAAGAATTTCAAGAGGTATAAAAAATGTCAAGAGACATCAAAGAATTTTGTCGGATTTCCAAAGATTTTAAGGATTTCTAGTGAACTTTGGAAAATAAATTGAATGAAATGAAATTTCAAGAGATTCCTAACGATTCCAAATATTTCAAGGAATTTAAGAAATCTTAAAGCTTTCCAGGAATTCAAACGAGTTTTCTTTTTAGAAATATATTTTTACTTGTTTCAACAGAGTTTAAGGTATTTTAAGGGATTCTAAAGGATTCCAAGAGATATGAAAAATGTTAAGGAATATTAAAGAGTTTTGTAGGATTTCCAAAGATTTCAAGGATTTCTTGTAAACTTTGGTATTATGAAATCTTCGAGGATTTCAAGGAATTTCAAAGATTTCTAGGGATTTAAACAGGGGTTTTAGACAAATTTAATGAATTTTAATTCAAATTATGCTCTAGGGCTTTCAAATCATTTATACTTTTTTAAATGGATTTGATCTTTTTCAAAAGATTTCCAGATATTTTAAGGGATTCTCAAGAATTTTAAGAGTTATAAAAAATGTCAAGGGATATCAAAGTATTCTGTGAGATTTCCAAAGATTTCAAGGATTTCTAGTCAACTTTGGAAAATAAATTGAATGAAATGAAATTCTAGCAGATTCCTAACGATTTCAAATATTTCAAGGAATTTAAGAAATTTTAAAGATTTCTAGGAATTCAAACTAGTTTTCTTTTTAGAAATAGATTTTTACCTTTTTCAAACGGTTTTAAGGTATTTTAAGGGATTCTATAGGATTTCAAGAGATATGAAAAATGTCAAGGAATATTAAAGAATTTTGTAGGATTTCCAAAGATTTCAAGGATTTCCTGTAAACTTTGGTTTTATGAAATCTTCAAGGATTTCAAGGAATTTCACAGATTTCTAGGGATTTAAATAGGTTTTTTCAAAGAAATTTCATGAATATTTATTTTAATTATTCTCCAGGGCTTTTAAATGATTTATACATTTTTTAAATGGATTTTAACTTTTTCAAGAGATTTCCAGGTTTTAAGGGATTCTCAAGAATTTTAAGAGGTATAAAAAATGTCAAGGGATATTAAAGAATTTTGTCGGATTTCCAAAGATTTCAAGGAATTTAAGAAATTTTAAAGATTTCTAGGAATTCAAACGAGTTTTCTTTTTAGAAATAGATTTTTACCTTTTTCAACAGATTTTAAGGTATTTTAAGGGATTCTAACAGATTTCAAGAGATATGAAAAATGGCAAGGAATATTAAAGAATATTTTAGGATTCCCAAATATTTCAAGGATGTCTAGTAAACTTCGGATTTTATGAAATCTTCAAGGATTTTAAGAAATTTCAAAGATTTCTAGGGATTTAAACATCTTTTTTAGAGACATTTCATGAATTTTAATTATTCTCCAGGGCTTGTAAATTATTTATACTTTTTTTAAATGTATTTTAACTTTTTCAAAAGATTTCAAGATATTTTAAGGGATTCTCAATAATTTTAAGAGATATAAAAAATGTCAAAGGATATTAAAGAATTTTGTAGACTTTCCAAAGATTTGAAGGGTTTCTAGTGAACTTTGAAAAATGAATTGAATGAAATGAAATTTCACGGGATTCCTAGCAATTCCAAAGATTTCAAGGTATTTTAAGGAATTTCACAAAGATTCAAGGATTTGACTAAATCGCCAAGGATTTCAAGTAATTTTAAAGATTTCTCGGGATTTAAATGATTTTTTTAGAGAACGCTAATAAATAATTTTAATTACATCCAAGGACTTTCGAATGATGTATACCTTTTTAAATACACTTTTATGTTTTTCAAATATTTCAAGTGATTCCAAGGGATTCAAAAGGATTTAAAGAGATATAAAAAATGCAAAATGATTTTAAAGAATTTTGTAGGATTTGAAAATATTTCAAGGGGTTTTTTGCACGAAGTATCTCCTTGTCCTTGTCAAATTTTTTTCATAAGTTTGGCTTTGGCACAAGTTTGAGTTTTAATTATTCAACATAAAAATTGACTTTTTTCAAAACAGGGCTCATGGATTTTTTTTGTTTTTCATTCCCCAGGATTAAAAACTACCACAATTATTTGGAAAATCCTATATCCGAGGAAGTTGCAATTAAAGTTGATTCAGCCTCAGTATCCAAATAATTTTATAAATTATTTAATATTTAATTAAAATATAAGAATTAAAATGTGTTTTGTTAGTCTTACCTGAAAGGGCATTACAGCTGGTATGAAAACATATGTATCTTTTTCTACATGAGGCCTCCTCCAATTATCACGAGCACTAGCACGACTTTCTACGACATTATGAATAGCCTCGACGACACAGTGAACTGGAAGACTTTTCACTAAAACAAAAAAAATATTTAAAAGTTAGAAAAAATTGAGAAATAAAATTAAAAAGCATTTTTGAAATTCTCAAATTTATCAAATTTCCTTCAGATTTAATAAATAAGCTTACCTAGTAATAAAATAACTTTCGAAAAATGTAGGTAAAATAATTTGAAAGATTGAAATAGAAAAATTATTCCCAAATTATACAATTATGTAAGCTTAAATTATATTTTTGAATAGGTGTCATGTATTTTATTCTTTTTAATTAAAAATTAATTTCTTTGGCTGAAAATTTAACTATTAGTTTGAAAAATCCTTTAAAAATTAAAATATTTGGTTGAAAATTCATGTATTTTATTAAAAATGAATCCTTTCTAGTAGAAAATCAATCTTCTTGTTTAAAAATTAATCTTTTTGGTTAAAGATTCATTTCTTTGTTTGAAAAGTAGATTTTCATTGAAAATTAAACTGTTTTATTTTACGCTGAAAATTTATCTGTTCAAGGTGTATATTCAACTATTTTATTTTGTGGTGTAATGGTTTTGACCAGATAAGTACTATTTTGTTGAAAATTCATTTTTTTTTTTAATGTGTTTATTTGGTTTAAAATTGAACTATTTTGTTGAAAAATCGTTTTTTTTTGTAGTTAACATTTTATTTTTCTAACTGAAAATTTAACAACTTTATTAGTTGAAAATTGATGTATTTCATTTTAAAATTTGTCGTTTTTAGTATAAAATTAATCTTTTGGTTTGAAAATTCATTTCTTTGGTTGAACATTAGCTTTTCTTATTGAAAATTATTTTTTTTTAACTGACAATTTAACTACTCTATTTTTTGTCGAGAACTTATTTATATTGATAGGAATTTAATCTCCTTGGTTGAAAATTCATTTGCTCGGTAGAAAATTTAACTATTTTGTTCAAAAATTTATTTTATTTG
This sequence comes from Andricus grossulariae, assembly GCA_011634705.1. Classification (NCBI taxonomy): domain Eukaryota; kingdom Metazoa; phylum Arthropoda; class Insecta; order Hymenoptera; family Cynipidae; genus Andricus; species Andricus grossulariae. Next base: position 39,056,508 of record JAABKJ010000755.1, on the reverse strand, counting down.
TTTGAAAATTAATTTTTTACTGAAAATTTCACTATTCTATCTGAAGTTGAAAATTTAGCTGTTTTAAGTGAAAATTCAACTATTTTGTTGGAAATTAATTTTTTTTGGTAGAAAATTAATTTCATTAGTTGAAACTTCATCTTTTTGGATAAAAATGCACTTCTTTGGTAGAAAATTTACCTATTTTGTTGAACATTCGTTTTTTGTTTGTTGAAATATATATTTTTATATAATTAAAAATTTATTAACTTTCTTAGTTAAAAATTGATGTATTTTGTTGAAACTTTGTCTTTGTTAGTAGAAAATTAATCTTCCGGGTTGTAAATTCATTTCTTTGGTTGAAAATCTAACTATTTTGTTAAATATTTATTTTTTTATGTTGAAAATATATTTTTATAACTAAAAATTTAACTATTTTATTTTTGGTTGAAAATTGGTCAACACTCTTAGTTAAAAATTCGTGTATTTTGTTGAAAATTTGTTTTTTTTTAGTAGAAAATTAATTTTATGGTTGAAAAGTTATTTCTTTAGTTGAAAATTAGTTTTTCTTCTTAAAAATTATTTTTTTAACTGACTATTTAACTATTCCATTTTTTATCGAAAGTATACATTTTTTGGATTGAAATGTAATCTTTTTGATTTAAAATTCATTTGTTTTTGTTAGAAATGTAACTATTTCCTTCAAAAATTCATTTTATTTGATTCAAAATTAATTTTTTACTGAAAATTTTACTGGAATTTTTTACTGAAAATTCAACTATTCTATTTAAAGTTAAAAATGTATTTGTTTAAGGTTAAAATTCAACCATTTTATAGAAAATTCATCTTTTTTGTAAAAACGTAAACTCATTAGTTGAAACTTCATCTTATTGGTTGAACATTCAATTATTTCGTTGAAAATTGAACTATTTTGTTGATCGTTGTTTTTTTGGTTGAAAATCTATTTTTTTAACTGAAAATGTAACTATTTTATTTATAGCTGAATATTTATTTAATTTTTGTAAAATTGGTCTTTTTGGTAGAAAATCAGTCTTTTGGGTTGAACATTCAACTTTGTGGTTGAAAATTCATTTTTTGGTTGAAAATTCATCATTCTAGTTAGAAATTATTTATATTGTTCAAAACTCGCCTTTCTGGCTTTGTGAATAATTCCTATATTTGGTTTAAAAATTATTCTGATTTGGTTGAGGATTCAACTATTTTTTGGAAAATTCGAATTTTTCGATTTATGTCAACTATTTTTCATTGAAAATTAAAATATTTTTTTGTGGTAAAATCAACTATTACGCTTTTTGTTGAGAATTCATTTTTTTTTTGTCAAAGATTTATCACTTTGGTTAAAAATTAAACTATTTTGTTAAAAATTTCTTCTTCCTTGATTTGAATCAGTGTTATCACTAAAAGAGTTTAAAATAAATTTAAAACAAAACTTTTTTTTAATTAACATTATTGATTTCCAAGGTGTAAGGTTGTTTTTTGTATCTAAATAGAAAAAATTAGAACGGTCTGGAAAAATGAAAAATTAGTCAGGGATCAGTCAGGGAATTTCTAAATTTGGAGTTTGTAGCAATACTGATTAGGTAAAGATCTTCATATAAATTTGGGAAACAGAAAAACAAATTAAACGTTCTTCTTCGAAATATTTCTGAATTTTCGATTTTGCTTTATAAACTACTTTTCGACTATATTTTCAAAGTAGTTTTCGACGTAGCTTCGTACGTCGTGACTTAGTCAAAAATTTGGTGTACGTAGTTTATTTTTTATTAACAAAAGGTCCATAAATTTTACAGATAATGTTCTTAGAAACCTTCGAACATAAAAATCAAACTCATAAACATGCTTGATCATTAAGTTTTTTGAAAAATCGACTGATCAGTTACTGTGATATAATGCAAGTTCAAATACAAGATTTCCTCAATGTTCAGTTAATCAATAGTTTAAATCATTTTTTCAAAATAGAAAATTATACGCAATTTGATGGAACTTGAATCAGTTCCACTTTGAACAATTTCCACTTTTGATGAACAGAACTTTGATAATGATTATTTTTATGAATTTGATGATTATGTTTACAGGTTTCTAAGAACCGGAACTCGGAATTTCCAACAGGGATACGTAAAACATTTGAAAACTTAAAAAAAAATGTACCCAAACTTTCAGCCTTTTTCAGACACCCTCTAACTGTATGCAACCTTTCAAGGTCAACCTATGTGGGACAGTTTGAGTACCATTGGACAAGAAGAGAGTTGATGAGAGGCCAAGGTTCCGGAAAAGAAGTTCCAGATCCAACCTGGAAAATCTAGATTTTAGATTTTAAATCTCGAATCTGAATCTGAATCAGGATGTGGAGTGAAAGAGAAGGACGAATCAAGGGTGACAGAGGGTGAAGATTGCACCCAAGTGTTACCCTCTTGCTAAGCATATGCAGATCCACTCGTCTATCCCGAGACAATGGGACCTGGTTCTGAACACAATAGCGACGATCCTTGTTTAACCCTGACTTAAGTCTCTGATTCTATCCTACTCCATCGTGTAATCCCAGACCTCTCCGAAGAGCTGGTGAACTGGCGAAAGAGTAAACGAGAGAGATGGAAAATATCACCATATCAGGCAATCTGAGCCAGAGTACCCTGATCTGTCAAAGACTCAAAGGGCTCTCCACCACTTGTCCCAATCCAAAAGCGTCTTATGAGCAATCGTACCCACTCAAGGATTTCATTCTTAATCTCTAAAATAGGTATTAAGAGCTCAAATACCCATTGATGATTTCAAAAATACTCTCGAACTGGGAGCTAATTAAAAGTTGTATCAAAAGTAGGGGTTTTGGACTGAAAATCAGTTACCATATGAGTAATGATCAATTATTAAAAACTGAAATTGCAGATTAAAAATATAGACGTGAATGAAGAGCGAACAGTGAATGTACAGTGAACAGTGAATGTATGAACAGAGATTTTTATTTACGGAATCAAACGGGGCAATTTCGGACATGTGGGGTAAATTCGTTCATTCCTAAATTGATGGTTTAAATTACTTAAGGTAGTTTTAACCAGAATCTAGAACCAGTTAAGGCTTAAACTGATTACAGATTCTGGTTAAAACCACCTTAAGTAATTTAAATGATCAATTTAGAAGTGTCCGAATTGACCCCACTTGTCCAAAATTACCCCGTTTGACGGTACTTGTTGAATTTTTCTTTTTCGAATAGAGGACATGTCACTCCTTAGTTTTATGAAGCTTCACGAAAAAAAAATTTCCTCCAAGTTTGAGCCATATCGGTTAACCGCAAAGGCCCGGAAAAAATAATATTACAATTTTGTTGCGGAGTCCCTATAATTTCCGCTAAAGTACTTTGAAATTAACAATTCTGCGCAAAATTGACACATATGAGCTCTATTTTTCCCTTTAATGCAGTAAATTATTTTTATACAAGTGAAATATTTCCAAGCATTTTTAATTAATTTTCCATTTTTTAAACAATTTCTATTTTAAATCATTTTTTTCTACTAATTCATTGAAAGGTTATCTTTATCAGATTGATTGGACAATTAGTCATTGATAGGAAGACTGATATTCGTTTCAAGCATGTACCAATTGTTTAAACAATTAATTATTATTTACTTATAATTGACCTTAAAAATTTGTAGTTTATTATTAAATATTTACGTACTCCAGATATGTTTCCATAAATCTTGAACAAATTCGTATTTGTTTAAATAATTTTTGTTTGTTCAAACCATTTTAAAAAATAAATGTTTAAAATGTATCTTTCTCTGCAACTAATGCGGTAATTTGTCATTGTTAAGAGCCAAATTTTATGCTAAAACCATTATCCAATTGTTTAAATAATTTATTGAAGATTAATTATACATTTTAATGCAAATGTAAAAAAGTCTGATTTTTTTCTAAACTGTTCTAGTATGTCAGTTACCGTCAAATATTTAAATGTTATACAAATTCTTTTAACAATGTTCGGTCGTGAAAAGTTTATTTCTCAGTAAGATTTCATTTTATAAAATTTAATCAATTTTTTATTCATAATTGTTAATGATCAATATAAAAACCATAGTTTAAAGAAATATTAATTATTTTAGGAATTTGTATAGAATTTAATTATTTAACAATAAGCGACAGACTTAATCAAATTTAGAACAATTAATTACAATCAAGTAGAATTGATCTTTAATAAATTATTTAAATAATTCCATAATGGTTTCAACCAAAAAACTTCTATTAACAATGACAAATTACCGCATTAATTTTAGAAAAAGATAAACTTCAAATATTTATTTCAGAACAAAATTGTTCAAATAAAAAAAAACATTATCTAAACAAATACGGTCACTAAAAATTACCAGAATCTGAAAGAAAGGTTGGAATATCTGAATAAGGTTAAAAACTATAGAAATTCAAAGAAAAAATTTGTATTTTTTTTTTAATTAATACGTTTCGTCTGATTTCCCCTAAAAATATTGCATCAAAATTCAAATATTTATGCATATTTATTTTAATCAATTTTATTTTTTTGTCGACAAAATTTGATGGAATCAACTATTATTTACTTGGTAGAAAGGTTATATTAAATACTATTTCGAAGAAAATTAAAAAGAATGAGAATACAAATCCAAAACTATTTTTAAACGTAAAAAAGTGTCACTAAATGATTTTTGACAACTCGTATATAAATGTGTTTGATATGAGACTGCATTTTTTCTAAACTTTTTACAAATTTTGTACAACTTTTTCATGAAAAGCCATAACTTTCGTACTAGGAAAGTTTTTTTTTATATTTTGAAATAATTTTATTATTATCCAAAAAACAACAGAATAAAGCAAAAATATAAATAAATTCTAATTCCAATAGTAGGATTGGAAAATAATTAAGAACTCGAAAAAATGTAATTCATGTGCAAAGTTGACCACTGATATCAAATTATTAATGTAAATAAATCCGCTTGTTACCTACATGTTGATAAAAATGAATTGATAAGACAAATATTGCAAAATAACAGTTTTATGTCGACAAAAATGTAAATTAAGCAGGTGTAAGGTTATGAATAATCAGTTTAAAACTTAATGAAAGATAATATTTAGACGAATATTTTATAATGAGGCTGCCATGGTTAGAAATCGTATAAGCCTACTCATACATAAAAATGAGATTTATTTTTTTCTGAGATTTTAAAGTAAAACGTAATAGAAAATAATACCTCCCATCATAAATAAAAGTCTGATCTGTAATATTAATTCAGCTTGTTTTAGTAAGAAATCCTTAAACAAATCCATGTACCTAAGAGGAAAATTCCATGAAATTTAGATTTTAAAAACAATTGGCTGCAAAAAAACATCATGATTTAAATGAAATTCCTGACCTGAAGTTATGAAAAAACAATTTCAGATTAATTTGAGAATTTAAACGTTTCTAAAATTATTTATGAAAATTAATGAAGAGAGTTTAATTTTGACTCTGAAATAGAAAAGGGTGATTGCAAAAAAGTTGATCATTTTTAAAATTCTTCGAAATCGAAGAATATTAAATTAAAAGACTCGATAGTTGCACAGTTTTGCAGACAAAATGATTTTTAATTAAACAATTTTTTATTCAACCCCTTCAGAATTAATTTCAATCAATGGAAAAGTGAGACAATAATTTCTGAAATTAGATCATAAAAAATTAAAATAATTTAGACCTACACATTAGGAATGGAATTATTTTTAATTTGGAAATGTTCCATAATATTGAAAATTTCAAAACTGAAACTTGAAAAAAAAAATTGTTGAATTGTAAAACTTAAAATTGTGAAAATTGTTGAATTCATCCACATTCTCTGAATCATCTGAATTCCTTAAATTCCTCTATATTTCCCAAATTCCTTGAACTATTTTGTAATCCTTAGAATTCCCTGAATTCTCCGAGAAAAAACAATTAATAAATTATCTAAATTTGAAAAATTCTCCAAAAACTTCAAAATAATGCAAAAATTCAGAAGAATTTAAGGAATTCGGGGAATTCAGAGGATTTCTGAAATTTCAGATTATAAAAAGAAATCAAAGAATTTATGAAATTGAAGGAATTAAAGAAGTTCACAGAATTCATACAATTCAAGGAATTTAAGGAATTCAGAGAATTCATAGAATGTAGAGAATTCAAAGGATGCAGAGAATTTAGTGATTTTCAGGGATTTCAGGGCATTTAGGTCCTTCAAGGAATTCAGAGAATTCTAAAATTGTTTAGGAATTCGGAATAATCGAAAGAAATCAGGAAATTCAGCAAGCATTTCAGAGAATGCAAGAAATTCAAAAATTTTAAGTAATTCAGGGAATCTGCAAAATTTGCATTGCTCTAACGAAAAAATATTTAATTTTGAAGAAAGAATTGAAAATTTTCATTTTTTTCATATAATAAACTAAGAAGGTTAAATACTTCACTCTAGCTTGAAATTAAAAAATTGTAATTGTTATAGATATTAAAAATTTAATTATTTTTACTGAAAATAATATCAAAAGTCGAAAACGTTAATCGTTTTTCCTTTATTTCAAGTATTTTAAGTCATAACAAAATTATTAACTGAAAAAAAATTAAAGAAACATAGTAAGTAAAAGTTTAACCATATTTATTTAAAAAATACTATTTTTCAGTTATTAATTTCATTTTCTTTGACAATTTGAAAAATTTAAAACAGATCCTAAAGAATTTCAAGGTATTTTAAGGTATTTTTAGGAATTTCACAAAGATTGAAGGATTTGATTAAATCCCAAGAATTTCACGGGATTTCAAAGATTGCTAGGGATTTAAACAGATTTTCTTTAGAGAAATTTAATGAATAAGTTTAATTTAAATTATACTCAAGGGCTTTCAAATGATGTATACTTTTTTTTAAAGATTTTTACTTTTGAAAGATTTGAATTTAAAATTTTAAAGACTATAAATTTATAATCTACTATTTTTCAGCGATTTAAATTCAAAATTTTTCTAACTTAAACGCTCTTAATTTGAAAATGGTCCATTATTAATTTGAAAAATTCATTAATTTTCAACTTCCAATTCTCTGAAGGTATTCAATTTTAAGTATTCCATTAAAATTGTTCGATTTCAAATGCTCATTCAAGAACAAACGCGCGCTTTCAATTTTTTATTCTACAATTTTTAAGAAATTAAATTAATAAATTATATGTTATTTGGACATTACGGGTTTGAATTAATTATTTAACTAAGCATGGGTTTTCATGATCTTTTCAACTATAAAATACAATTATTTTCAAGTGATACAGTTTTGAAAAATTAAAAAATTAAGCCAAACCATTTTCAATGTTTCGATATAAAATTATTCTGTTTTAAATGCTTTCAATTCAAAGTTGTTTAATTTCAAACGATTCCAGATGGAAATAATTTAATGTTGAAAGTTTCAAGCTGAAAGCTGATTTGAATCCTTAACCGAATCAGACTAATTTTCAAACCAAAAAGAGAATTTTTTGAAAAAAGTTGAATTTACAGACCAAAAATTTGCATTTTCTATGAAATTAATTTAATTTATAACAACAAAAAAAAGATTTTTCAACAAAATGAACTAAATAAAACTAAAATTCATCTAAAAAAATCAATTTTCTTAAAATAGAATGGAATGGCTATATTTTTTGTAAGCAAATCCTTTTCAACAACAACAAAAAAACAATTTTTAACAAAATAGTTAAATTTTGAACCAAAGAAGTTTTTAACAAAATAGATGAATTTTCAACGAAAGAGTTAAATTTTCAAACAAACAGATGAATTTTCAATCAAGAAGATTAAATGTCCATCAAGAAATATAAATTTTCAACAAAAAATAAAATGGCTAAATTTTCATTTGAAAAAATTAATTTTCAATAAAAAAAACTAATTTTTAATTGAAGAAATGAGTTTTCAACCAAAAGATTAGGTATATACCAAAAAAGATTAATTTTTAACAAAATACATAAATTTTTAACCAAATTTTGCATTTTTAAAAGAACTTTCAAACTAATAGTTAAATTTTTAACCAAAGAAATGCATTATCAACCAAAAAAGTGACTTAGTCACCAAGAAGATTAATATTCTACCACAAAAGAAAATGTTAAAAAAAATACAACATTTTTTGACCTAATAGTTGACTTTTCAAGTGAAGAAGATAATTGTTCAACAAAATGTGGAATAGTTAAATTTTCAGTTAAAAAAATTGATTTTCGACCACAAAAAACGAATTTTTCACAAAATAGTTCAATTTTTAAGCAAAGAAATTAATTTTTAACTAAAATAATAAATCTTTAACGAACAAAAGATTAATTTCTAACCAAATAGTTGAATTTCCTAAAAACAAACAATTTTTCAACAAAATAGATGAATTTTCAATAACATAGTAACATTTTTAACCAAAAAGTTGAATTTTCAACCAAGAAGATGCGTCTATCAAAAAAGATAAATTTTCTACAAAAATTAAAATAGTTAAATTTTCAATTAAAAACATTAATTTTAAATGAAAAAACTAATTTTCAATCAAAGAAATGAATTTTCAACCATAAAGAATAATTTTCTACCAAAAAACATTAAATTTAACAAAATTGTGGATCATTCAACTGTATTGCTTAAATTACCAGTTAACAAAAAATTAATTTGTAACCAAAACAAAAATGGATTTTCAACCAATTATTCGAATTTTGAAACAAAAAAAATTAAACATTAACCAAAAACAGTTGAATTTTCAACAAATACTTGAATTCTCAGCGCAAAATTAAATAGTTAATATTTCAGCGAAACAAAATGAATTTTCAACAAAATAGTTAAATTTTCAGCCAAAGTTGAATTTCTAACAAAGTATGTGAGCTTTTAACCAAATAGTTAAATTTTCAACCTACAAAGATGAATTCTCAATCAAAACTTTGAATTTTCAACAAAATACATGAATTTTCAAATAAATAGTTGAATTTTTAACTGAAAATGAAAAAATATTGATATTCAATTTTATATTACAATTATACAAAAGTTAGTCATGCTCTCGAAAAACATATTCCCTGACTTTAAACAAAAATTCCCTGACATTTTTAGGGTTTTGCAGGTGAGTAGACACCTTGATTATTATATACATGCACCTCCAAAAAAACGGTTCAGCTGTCTTTTTCTGTTCAGGAGAGAACAAATTTGAAAACAAATTTTTTTTTCTTGGAGGGAATAAAAATTCCAGGGCCATGAGCAAAATTCAAGGACTTTTCCAGGGTTTTTTCAGGTAGAGAAACAATCAAGGATTTTTCCAGGTTTTCAAGGGTTTCCAGGGCGCTAGACACCCTGGTTAAATACACAATTGTAATATGTTGAACATCGTTCTCATAAATATTTCTTTCCAAGATTCGTAATTTCTTCCTTACTATAATTAATACAGTAAACTTCCGTATATTTTAAAGTTTACTTAATTTAACCCCCATACACGCACTTATTTTAAATTGCGCAGTTTCGTCATCTCCCACCGCGGTCCCTGTACACTGTACTTAGCGTCAGTGGATGTCCTATAAAAAAAAGAGGCCCGAAGAGCGAGACACTTAAAACACTTGAAACCCTTAAAACACTTGAAAAATATCACTATCGAGACCTTTATAACTTACCTTTACGTTTCGGAGATTTTCTCCAAAAAAGTCGTATGCAGTTGCAGTATCATGTACTAACCTCCCTAACGGCTGACATTTCCACCTATTGACGTCATGCCACAAAACTCACTATTCCGCGAAATATGGATGCAGAAAGCTGTCATCCTTGGTTCGCTTCGTGTCCTCAAAACACACCAGAGTTTCGCCGACCTGTCGTTGTGAATTTTAAAATTGTATTTTACATGTAAATCTTTAACATTATCTCTTGGTTTAGCGTTGGTGATAATTCGCAAACATTTGTTTTGGATTCGCTTTAGCGCTCCAAAGTAAGAACTGTATGTACCAGACCATATTGGTGAAGCATATGTAATTGCCGGCCTAATAATTGCCTTTTAGAGGATTAATTTATTATTTATATGGAGGTTACTTCGTCTGCCTAATAAGCAGTTCATGCTCCCTATCACTTAGAGTGTTTTCTTTTTGATTTAGTTCATTTGTTCTTTATATTTAAGTTTGGAGTATATTCCTAGTCCAAGTTAATCACAGCTGCTTTTCGGCACAATTATATAGTTGTTCATGTAAAAATCTTGAATGAGTTCCTTTCTACTTTTATTCTTGAATATGATGAGTTCGGTTTTTTCGCATTTATTTTTAGGTTCCATTTATCAAAATACTCGAGAAGTATGTCTTAGTACATCTGTAATTTTTCTATTGCTAGTCTAATTTTCCAGGAGGCTACATAGAGTGCTGTGCCTTCCGCGAACATAGATGATTTTACGATTTCGGTTCTCGGGATGTCATTAGTACAGAATATGAAAAGTACCGAGCCCATAATCGACCCCTGGGGTACTCCCGCATTTACTTTCCTTTCCGTGGACGTTACACTATTAGCTGTTATTGGGATCTATTTTTGAGATAGTTTTGTATAATTTTCAATGTGTCAGTTGGGAATTTTAAGTTTGGAAGTTTATAGATGAGTCCCTCATGCCAGAATGTATCAAAAGCTTCTTTAATATCTTACAGCACTAGTGCAGTAGATTTATTTAAATTTGCATTTGTGCTTATATAATTTGTTACTCTAAATAGCTACAGCACAGTACTTTTATTTTTAAGAAATCCAAATTGCTCGGGAATTAAGTATTTGTGAATAGCTTCTATTTTCTTACTTCGAAACAAGATAATGTTTTCAAAAGTTTTACTCATAATAGACAATAGGCTTATAGGTCTATCTATGCAAATAATTTATTTTTGCCAGGCTTATATACAGGCAGCACATTTGCCTCTTTCTAGTATGGGTAGAGTGTATACGTATCAGAAAAAAATCAGATTGTATGAATTTTTAAGAGCATAATTGAAGATAGTTTTGCTGCTTGCATCATTAGCCCTGTAATTGCAGTTTGTACTCTTAGCGTTTAAATCTACAAATGCTAAAACTCTGCTTGATAATTTGAAAATTGAACATAAGTCATTCACTTCGAGCTTAGTTGGCGGGGCTTTGTAAATTGACACAATTACTGTATTATCGTATAATTTGATACCCACAGCTTCTATACAATAAGGATTTATAGGAACCTCGTGGCACTTAATTTCAGTCTTTATCAAGATCATAACATCGCCTCCAGTCCCTTTAAAGCTTCTATCTTTTCTAACACAATTATATCCCGGCATTCTAAAATTTGTCTTATCATTTACATTGTTTCATTTATGAGCATAATGTCAACGTTATTATCACATATAAATTGCTTAAGCTCACTTGGCTTGCCAAGCAGTTCATTTGTATTCCAATAGCAAATAATTAAAGTAGAAATATCCCGCCTAGTAGCTGCTATTTAAGACCTCATAAAAGACATGTAATTGTGACATAGTATCTTCACAATTCGCTAATCTAGTATTTAGAACCTTAACGAGTCTCAACATCATACCTAGATCCACCAGTTGTCTCAGTTTGCCGAATTCTTCCATAAAATTTCGAAAGTCTGTCAGGTTTTCGTTTGGTTCTTGCTGAGATTCTTCTGCCGGCCCCCAGCTTTTCCTCGTTGTGCGCCCCGTCGAAGAAAGGGAGAGTGGATTTCTCGTTTTCAGGGCTGAAAACTCCTGCAGCATAGTGGGATGAAAGCTCTGCCTAGTCTTTGGATCATCCTCGTTGGTAAGTTTTTATAAACGTTCTTGTTTTTTGCCTTCTTCTCTTGAACCTCCACTATATGTTTGAGATAGGTGGGGAATTTCGAGTAGTTTGCAGGGTGTTCTCCTCCACAGCTGACACACTTAAGAACAGCAGCAGCTTCCTTGTCACAGCGAGCAGTTTAATGATTTTTTTGCACCTAACACATCTTGGCTTCTTGTGGGACATGCGGGATCCGTGGCCAAATGCTTGGCAGTTGCGGCACTGGGTCACTTGTCGAGAATTTTTGTATTTTTCCCACCTTACTTGAGGTAGCATAGATATTTAATGTTACAGACACTTCTCATGTCCATATTATTTTTTAAAGGTGATCATATACACTGGATGTTTTTTTGAATCAGTCACTAATTTGTTTTTCCTTAGAATGGAAATATTTTCACACAGGATACCCTGTTTTTGAGGTCTTAGGAGATTTCCGCTAGCGGGATGCTCGGAAGCCCTTTAGCAATGATGCGCTTCGGTTGTAGCCACTTTGGAGTGTAGGAGAAGAAGGCCATCTTTTCAGCTTGAAGATTCTTTCGCAGCGCTGCGAAGTCGTTTACCGATTTGCAGTGGATAGTGAGCCTATCGGGAGAGTATACGATTTTTGCCTTTTTTGCAGTCGATGTATTCACTATGGTCTTTAAGAATTTTGAATAGTTTTTTATGTTGTCGGTGATAACAACAGGTTGTATTTTGATGGTAACTTCTTCTTTATTTTATGCACTTTCAGGGATTTTTGTTTCTTCACCTTCTATAGCCTCGTCATCTTCACTTAAGGAATTCAGTAATCCGAAACTGTTGTATGTTGTTGTAGGTTTTTGGGCACCAGTCTAGGTGCTGGAATCAAGACCAGTCTTCCTCTTCTTCGAATTTATATTCCCATCTCCAGGATCACCAGGAGTGTGTCTTCATCCGTGTCAAGGTCTGTGTAATCATACAGTCATCCAATGACCAAAAATTCTGTAATGATATCGGAATCCCTAATGACGAAAACTTTCAATGAGCGCTGTTATATCCAATCTAGCAATGCCAATATGTGTCGGCTGTCGCGCGAATAGTGGGGATAGCGATGCCGCGGAGTGGCTGTCGCACGAAAAGAGGGGATACTGAGGAGACGGTTGGCTCCTCGCGAAAAACAGGAATAAGGAGCGTGGATTGGCTAATGGATAACAACGAGGACCTGAAAACGATGATTGGTTGGTATCGTGGCATGGGAGAAATTTGTCGTCAAAATCCCGTTTTTCCCCGCAACGCACTCAGACCGGGCCTGTTAACTTTATTTTCACAATACATAGGGCAAAAACATGATTCTCAGACCCGCTTGTTGTGGATCGAACAGGGCTCAAAAAGGAAAATCTTTATTGATTATTTAGAAACTTCCGCACGCTTGCGGGCGACAAATGTTTCAGTATGAAAGTATTTTATTCTAATTGCTTTTAATTTAAACTTATGGAATGTTAAACGGTTAGAATGTGAAATAATTAAATATGGAATGCTTCAAGTTAAAAGTTGATCAAGAAGGAAGATTAAAAACTTGAAAATTCAGTTTTGAAAATTTTGACAAGGGCAAAATTCATACACCTTTTATGTATACATAAATTTTACTTTTGTTTATAATGTGGGATACTGCGGCACCTCACATTTTTCTCCTAGGCTGAGCGCTTTTGATTAACAATAAATTAATTGTAATATAAGTCAATTACTTCGTTTCCTAATAAAGAAAAGAATGCTATACATTATATTATACTTATTTCAACATAAAATATAAAAAAGTTGTTTTAGTGAAAAAAAGTAAGCATAAAAACCACGAATAGGACTCTTTTGAACAAAAGAGGTTCGTTTTTCAACAAATTACCCGAATGATCCTTTTTTTTCTCTCTAAAAATTATAATTATGCGACTATATTAAAATCGAAAAATTAGACAAAGCAGGTGTCGTGCGCCTACAAAACAGGGTTTCGCAGTCTATTCAAAAGTCAATTAAGTCGTGTGAACCTCCCCCTTTCATATACTACCTCCCCTACTTCTTCTCCCTTATTTCCCCCACTTCTTCTTCCATAGAACACCTTATTTCCCCTACTTTTCCTCTCCTTATTTTTCCTCCTATAGTTTCCCCTCCTCTCCCCTCTCTTCCCCTACTTCCTTTGCCCTCACTTTTCCTCCCCTTATTCCCCTACTTCATGTCCTCTCACTTCCCATACTTCCTGTCCTCTCCCTTCCCCTACTGTTCCTCTCCGCATTTCCTCCACTTTCCCTCCACTTATTTTTCCTCACTTTTCCTCCTTGGAAAAAAGTACGACGCATGGACGGATGAACGGTCGAATCGACGGATACCCGACTACAAAACCCTAAAAATTTCAAAGATTTAAAATTGATCCCGAAAAACTTCATATAAATTCGGAATGATTTAATTTCAAGCATATTGTTACATTTAAATTATTATCGAACAAAAAAATGATCGACGCAGTAAAATAACCTATCAATACTTTTCTTAGTGAAATTACTTTTAATTCAGTCTAAAGAATTAATTGAATATCAAAATTTATGTTTACTGTTCAAATTTGTATAATTATTTTAAAAATAAATAGATATATTTTCACAATTAATGTAGTAGTAAAATTTAAATTCTTACCGCGAACGAACTACCGACTCAGTAAACTTCCAAATTTTCATAGTTTAATGAGTGATATGACTTTTGAGTCAGTATAAAGAGTTTATCAAAGTTAACAATTACTACCTACATTTGTATGATTCAAATTGATGAGGTGTACCAATATTTGTAATGTCTCACTTATTCTTGAAACGTCAATATAACATCAACGGTCACTTTTTGATAGACCACCAATTTTAAAATAAAATAATAAAAAACCAAAGCATCACTATGAACCAACTTAATGCTACAAACAGAATGTATTATTTGAGTACACTTGTAAATTATTATTAGTAATTCTTTTCATACAACACTATCCATTCATTAACCAAGTTCAAATTAACTCAAATTCTGGTTATACATTCTGATTGGCCTTTTCACTTAATGGAAAATCCTACTTCCGGTCGGTGTGGTGCATAGTAGCCCAACGGGTTGTTAGGTGCGATCAATGTTACGGAACGAAGTTAGCGATAACTTTATTGTAATAAGATGACCCTCACACGCAGGCAACGGTGTCGCGAACGAGAGACGAGGTTTGTGGGTGGTTTCGAGTATGTCGGTAAGTGAGAAGGGTGCAGTGGTCTCGACTGCTGGACGAGAAGATCATTATGAGCTTGAGTTACCATGGTTACCAACGTGGCGATCCTCGGACACCCCCCAAGAGAGAGACAGTTAGGGTGAGAGGGGAAGCCCTATACGAAATGGTCAGCCAAGTATCGCATTTGACTTTAGAACCGATTCTATTCCACTGATTGTTATGCTTATTCCACCTCCTATTCCTCTTCCCTATCTCCCCCAACTTGTACATAATACCCTGAAATTCCATTCTTATTCCAACTTTCAGAACGGACCGCAGCCTTCTTGAAATCCTTCGATCCTTTAGTAAGGGCTGGCAATATATGTATAATAGGGGAAAAGTATAAGTTTCTTTCGTTGTAACTTCCTTTCAAGTTTTCAATAAGTGCTCGTTGGTGGATATTCCCAATATGCTGAGGAAATTTATTCTACTTTTGCTTACTATGATTTATTAGTGTCAATAATGAACTGAGAAAAAATGTACGTTTCAGATAATAGTTTTTCAAATTAGTGATTTTGAATTTTCCGTTCGATAGACTTCGCCTCTAGGTGGCTACGATTCGCCTTTATTGTAGGTGGTATGGAATTTCTTAAAAAAGCATAGTAAAACTGCAGAATAGGTCGATCACCTTCGATTTTTTTAAACTCATATATACAATGTACTTTTTCACGCTGAACACGAATCTTGCAGAAAAAAGTGTACCTCCTTTACAGTTTTCAAAATATCGAGGAGGTTTTTTTCTTTCAAAAATGTAAGAAATATTCAATTTTTTTTAAACCTACTGATTTTACGTATTTTTTCACGATCAACACGAATCTGACCGAAAAAAGTGTTGCTCTCGAAAAAGTGTCATGGTAGTGTCAGCATGTATGTCTCCCTCACTCATCCAGTCCTCCCCCCCCCCCCACCAAATTATTTGAAAGTGGTCGGAAATGCCTCCAAATCCGACCCTCTGAAAAGGGTTCGACAAAATAAAAAAAGGGTAAAGGAACCAATTGTCGAGAGGGAAACCATTTGTCGAGAAAACAGTTGGTTTCCTCTAACCTAAAACTTAAATATGTCATTCTCTTATGAGAAGTCAAGTCTCGGTCAAGGTTCTGTATCGTCAAAATTAAGTGTACGTGCAAAAATAGTTAGACGGTGTCAGAACTTGACCGACGAATTACTGATCTTTAACGTTATACTATAATTTAAGATACAAGCATTCTCTATAGAATTGATTTATTTAAAATATTACGTAACAGTATTACTTTACTCCCCTCCAGCTCATGTTACAGATCGGAACGTTTTCCCGAAACCCTTCATTCCAAAAAAAAAGTTGTAGGGAGGGGCCCACACGGAAAAAAATGCTTAGTTAGTTTGACTATCCGGATTGTGAAACTAACTATACTGGAGGTTCAACTGTAGGACAGATCTCCAGATAGTGTAACCTGATATCCGCGGAATGTCAAAAATGGTTGTTCAGCTTGACTATCCCAGAGTGTCAACTTGACGATCTCAGACTTTAAACTCGATTATCCTGGAGTATCAACTTAAGAATCCAAGAATGTTGAATTTGAATACATGAAATAGTTAAAACTATTATATTGCGATACTTAAAATAGCCATCTCTGATAGTCAAAATGACTCTTTCGTGTAGTAAAATTTTTTCAAATTATTAAAAATATTCATTTTATCACATACCAAAAAAGTAATAAATTCTTTGTGTTATAAAAAATATAGTTTTTTTATTAAAAATTATAACCTATAGTTTTTTAAAATACATAGAATAGATTTATATATACATTGATACATTTGAAATACTGACTTCACGTAACTGTTTTGGTATGTGATTAAAATAAGTGAATGCATATATTTATATGCTTAAAGGGGGTTTGAACCATATTCTTACGATTTCAAATGAACAGATTCAAGTTTTATTTTTAATTAATGAAATATTATAAAAAAACGTCTACTCATAGATATGGTTTCTAGCCTACTCCAAATTTTTATTAGAATTCATAGACGTAAAAAGGAGACGAAGTATTTACATAAGTCTAGTTATATTGCACTTTTTGTAACTCGCCAATGAGTAATCATACTCTTTAAACTGGAGGTGTACACTCTGCATATAGAAAAACGCATTGTAGGGTTTGAACCGTCAAAATTATAAATAAAATATTTAACTCAAACCTAATATTCGTAAAAATATTTTGAATTTTCGGCGACGTAACATATTACACCTTAACTAAGCTTTCGTGAAACATGTTAACTTCCAACTTTTAAAATTAACTCAACCTCCACCAGTTCAACTTGTATGCTTCCTTTTCTGGCCTCGTTTCGAAGAGTTTCGCACGGGTTTTCCGTCCCACAAATAATCCCTAGGAAAAAGAAAACATTTTAATGCACAGTCAAGTATACAGGGGATCAAACTCCTTAGTCTTTCAAAAATCCCTCTCTCAGTTCATAAAAAAGTCTCAACAAAAATTGCCTCCCTTTTAAATGTGCAAAAGCGTTTTAAAAAATATCCTTCCTACTCAGAAAAAACATTAAAATGTTCTCTCTTAGAAATATATAAAACTGAACCTCAAACTTCTCAAATAAGAATTTTCAAATTAAAAACTTTCTCATAATGTGATTTATTTTTTTTTTCAATTCGATAATTTAAGTTGCAAATTATGATTCTCCAATTGTAGCAATAAAAATAGAAAGGCTTTTATGATTTACAATTCAAGATAATTCGATATTAAACGATTTCATATTTTAAAATTTTCCAACCGAAACAAAATTCACTGTCACTGCCAATTTTTTCCCTGTTAGGTCTCAGAAAATTGCCGGTCATTTTTCAGTATCATGGTTCAGGTCTCGTAACCCTGAAGCCAAACTAAGTGACACATATGTTGCAACCTAGAATAAAAAAAAGCAACTTATTAGTAACCACCGATGAAAAAAATAACTTCTTCCAAACCATGAGTATAACAGTTGGAACTACTAGGAGCTTACTTTAAGGCGGGCTCTGCAATACAAAGATCAACTGAGGGGCTGGTAGCAAAATCGGAGTAGAAAAGTCGTCAGAGCAAAAAAGAGTTGAGAACAATGCGGGCAAAAACGAGTTAAAAAGAAACAAGAATAACGAAAATTGTATCGTATATTATAAAATAATAGTGTCATGCACTCTTCCAAATCAGAAAAATATCAGAAACAAAAGTGTCCTCTCGAACGGAACAAAAATGTTTATAAATGTCCCTCTTCCACTTCAGAAAAAAACGAAAATGCAAAGTTTCTCCCTCTTTTTCAGATACATAAAAACACAGAATTTGGCCACCTTCAAAACTCTAAACATTTCAAAAATGAAATAAAAAGTATCTTTTAAATTTCAAAAGCAGAATTTCGTCCCTTGGAGCCGGTAAGAAGACTTGCATAGACAAAAATGAAGAATTTTAAAAAATTCAAAAAAGGAATACAATATAAAATTATATTTTTTATTCATCTTCAGGTTATGTTTGACCACGCCAAAAACACAGGAAAACGGCACTGAAATGGATCGCACTTGGCTTCTTCTTGTTCCCACTGGAATACAAGAGACGGGAGGAAAAATCAGTATGAAGGCAAAATGAACTTTTTAATCCTAATCAATTAAATGCAAGTCTTCTTACCAGGCAGCTCTGTAAAAGTGTGAAAAACGAAACAATATCCCGTTTCCAAAGCAATTGAAAATAGAAAATTATTGCCTTCTTCGGGCTGATGAAATGGTATACGAATTTATACCCCTTTCGGGTTACATAAAAGTCCTCTTTTGAAGTCTTAATCTTAATTGAACTCACCTATGAATATTTTTATTTTTTTTCTCTGCAATTCCAGGATTTCATCTCCTTCCTGTACCTGTAAGTCGACTGTTCACTCGTCATCTTTCCTAAAACGAAAAAAGTGAAGATACTGTAAAATCAATCTAACATAGATTAAGTATTATCAAAATAGAGTAGACTTACGATTACTTACCTATTATCCAACAGGGCCTGAACTTCTCATGAGAAAAGATCTGATGAAAAGACTCACATCATTTTCACGGCGCTTGGTACCGTAATGGTCACGTGATATTTCAATTTGCGCGCACATTTCCACGGTTGACAATCTCAGATTGTCAATCTGACACTGCGAAGATACTCTAATAGACTATAAAATTATGATCAGGCTGACTATGAAGAAAAAATTATGGATGGTATTTGGTACTATCTAGAAGGTCAAATTGAGAATCTGAACTTTGACACTCCAAGTTTGACTATCAATTTTTCTCCGTGGCACATATCAGATGCATGGTGCGGTTTGGGATACCGCACGTCCATGCATCTATATAAGTTTGTCACTTCTTGCTCAATTAGGGATAATCGGGACGTAAAATTTTTCTGGAACGGTCGCGTTCCGTACTCTGGGGTACCCGCATCAAGCTCAAATCCATCCTTCGCAAGACCCTTGAAGGAAATTGCAACAAAAATATATAATTGCGACTCTACCTTGGACCTGCTGTCTCACGGATCGACAATGAGCTTTCAATTGATATTACTCACCAATTACACGCGCAGGACTACACGTTGTCCGCCTACTTCAGCGAGAGAAAAACAAAAACTAAAGCTACTGATAACGGCAGCCTCGAGGAAGGCCAGAAGGGGGGGGGGTACTCACATCTCAAAAGCATGGTGCGGTCTGGGAAGCCGCACGTCCATACTTAAATGTTAGGATAATTATCTTTATACACCCGACTAAAGATAGTAAGTAGTAAGAGCAAATAAATATATGTAAGACAATTGCAAGTTGGGATTGTAGATAGGAAAGTGTTTTATGTGAAATTGTGAAAGGAGAAAATATGATGGAGGACACGTGCGAGGGCGTGGAGATCTTGTTTGCGCTATAAAAAATTCCGCATACCTTGCACGCTTTTCGCACTGAATACTTGCCTTTTTTCTTTGCAGACGCCCCACTTAACTGGATCGTTATTCCACAGGTGTTTGGCATTTCCGTAAGCGATAAAAGCAACCCCTACCGACTTCCTACCCTTTTTCTCTCTCCGGTCACTTACAGTCCATGGAGAGCGTTTGCGCCGTTTCATTCGGGACCTCACAGACGCGCTTTTCGTTCCTCTTTTTGCGATTGAACTACTGCGACGATTGGAGATGGAGGTGGAGGAAGGTGCGCAACACGACTATGTAAAGTAAAACGATTCAATCTATACGTGCCGCCACACCAAGGCACACCACACCCCGTGCGTGTATCAAAAGGAGAGACTGGAAATATTTACCTCTTGCGGTCTCTGTCTACTTTGATGTGGAACGTTTCCCTTTCATAGTCGTGTTATTTAAATGGGCTTTGGTATTTGCTCAAGGGGACATTTAGGTTTTGATTTACCATGATTAGTTCTCGCAATTAAACTACTAGGTTCTATAATTATAAAATTATCTGAAAATTGTTTGCATTCTTGCTTCGGTTATAAATGAGGGTAACATTTCTTGAAATTATAACCATTATTCATGTCTGATGAAATATACATTATTGAGACTGAATATTCAAAACAGTAAGATTATGACTTACAGTCATTTCTCAAGTCTACCCCAAAGAATTTTTAGAGAATGATTTCGCACCTTGGAATATTTTCTTGTGAAAAAAGTTGTTAATTATTTTGTACAAAAATTGGGCAATATTTGTCAAGTGTACAAACTCAAAAAACCTAAGTCTAGTATGGCTTTGATAGGGGTTTTACGCCCTTTCTATTTATCATAGACATTTTTAAAAAAATTAATATTTGACCTGGAAAATTGAGGGTGAAAAATAAAAGTTACTTTTTTCATAAAATCTCACTTTATAATAAAAATTTTTGAAAAGGGAGCAAAAAAATCTTTAAAATGGTAAAAGGACATTTTTTTCATTTCCATTAAATGAGTTAGAAAACGCCAAAATAGATGGTATATTCTTAAAAATAATTCATCACTTGTTTTCCTGAATAAAAAATTTAATTTCCACTTTGTAACCTGAAAACTCTACAAGGGAAACCCCTAAGCTTTCTTTTGAGATAAAGGAATAGAAAAATATGCCTTTTTTCTAAGAAGTCAAAATTGTTTCTGACTTTCATTTTTGAAGGTCAAATATTATTTTCATCAATAAATGCTCATAATCAATGAAGAGGGTGTGAAGTCTTCATAGGAGTTCTGGTCCATGAACGTACTGAAATAGGACTGAAATAGGACTATTCTCTACACATGTAGTAATAAAGTATCTTTGAGAAGTCTTTAAATAACCTTTCCATGGCAGTTTTTTGTTCTATAATATAATTCCGTGCCAGAAATGCTTTCAATTTTTTTTCGTACCGTCGGACTCTTTTTGAGGATATAAGCTCTATGATCTATCTGACAGAAGGTTTCTTGAACTGTTGTAGTAAAATCATTTTTCCGTCGTAAGATTGTTTCCTTAAAACTTTTTTGAGGCATTTGAAATCTTCCGTTTTTTAAACTTAGAAATGCAAAATTATAAAAATGTCGAACTTAAAATTTTTTCAGTTTGAACAAATGACACATGTTATCATTTTTCTTTTTCGGAAAACAACTTTTTTGTGATTTAGAAATTTTGGGAATTTTTTTTTTTGCGATTTTGAAACGTTTTAAACATAAGTTTTTTTTAATGTCAAACAACAAAATTTTTTCCCTTGGCTCAAATGATTCGACTGATTTCTACAACTTTTATCTTAAAAAATACTTAATCGGCAGACATTTTTCTGGATCTTTTTTGTACCCACTTCAGGAGGATTTGTTTTCAGTAATTTTGTAGTAAAATCTCTTGTTTTGTGCCGGACTGCTTCTAAACTTTCTTTGTTCAGTAGGACTTTTTTGAGTGACATAAATCTATTGGATAGGACGTCTTAAAAAATACTGAATCAACAGAAATTTCTCTGAGTTTTAGTTTGTACGCATTTCAGGGTGATCTTTTTGGCACTTTTGCAGTGAAATCAATTTTTCTATAACAAAACTGTTTTCGAACTTTCTTTAACCTATGTCAGCAGGACTATTTTGAGAATGTAACATTCTTGAGACGGGGTTTTCCTAGTATTTTTTCCCCAAAGAAAAGCCTTCGTCAGTAGCATTTTGTTGGACATTTTTGAATACTCCAGTAATATATTTGAGCAATAATTTTTTCATTCTTTCTCAACAATAACATCTTTTGTTTAAGTGTCGAAGAGTAGAATTGACAACACTGTTTGGACAAATTTAGTCCTATTTCAATAACAATTCTTTCTGTACCTTTGTAGCAATAACATTTTTTGTTTTTATGACTTTATGGATTATTGCAAGCTATAGTCTCAATTCAGCAGGTTACAGATAACCAAAATTAATTCTTCATGTTATCTTTCTTCTAGCCAACCCTTTGCGAGGAGATTGTTAGACTAAAACACCAAAAAAAAAGTCTTGTGTCGTACTAAATTTCGATTTGATATCAGAATGATTTATTGGATCGAACTTTTTCAGCTTAAACAAACGCAAGCTCGAATCAAAATGTAGAATCGACAACGATGTTTTGACAACTTTAGTTCTATTTCAACAATAATTTTTCTCATGCTTTTGTATAATAACATTTTTTGCTTTGATGACTTTTTATGGAATATCTCCAGCTAAAGTCTTATCGCAGCAGGTTACAGGTAACCAAAATTAATTCTTCACATTGTCCTATTTCTAGTCAAGCCTCAGAGAAGAGTTTATTAGACTAAAACACCAAAAAAAGTCTTGGGTCGTATTAAATTTCGATTTGATATCAGAATGATTTATTGGATCGAACTTTTGCAGCTTAAACAAACGTTAGCCCAAATCGAAGTGTAGAATCGACAACGATGTTTCGGATAGAGGGAGACTTTGCGCGAAAAGAGTTACGCCCGGACCAATCTGAATGCCTCTCTATCGAGGATTTGTACGTGGTCGTGTGTAAAGGTGGATATATACAGATACAGGATACATCGGACAGGCAGGGGTCTACAAATCGATAAAAACGCATCCCAGGCAGGCGCCGGCCAGAAAGAGGACTGCGCGTTGAAAAAAATGCGAACGACCGAAGGGGTTAATGCGCTGATCATGTCATATCGAGGCGCGCTCGTTAAACAAATATATCACCCCTTTCATGAAAGTACATTCGTTACCAAGGGTACGTCATTAAGACACGTACATGCCTGTTGGACTGTACGAATCCACAGTGATAATCCAATTAATTAAAAACATAAAACATTATCCGATTTTTCAGAGACATCTGTGGAGCAATCAGTTTTTATCAGGGAAACGCAAAGGGGAAATTATCATATGGAATGTATATGCAATGCTGGGAGGGTTGACATACCTCGAAGCAGAATTTTATATCTTTCTGAATTTGAAAGGTTCTTTAAACAGATATGAATATTGCGCAATGCTGCACCGTTTGAGACAATTCAAAAACACAGAGTTCTGATGCTTACTTTTCACTTTTTTCATTTTTCATGTGATTCTAATCTTCACTTAAGAAAGAGTTTACATTTTTGGTGAAAAAGGTTGTAAAAATTGTATTTCATATGGCCAAATCTCAGTAACCTTCAGATTTGATGTTCTACTTATTTATCGGTGTTTGATGATACGATTAGGATTAATTATCTATGAGGTATGATTTCCGGTGACACTTACTGTACGTCGAACAATAGCACGCGGTAAATTCATCTCTGATGTATGCGAAATGCCATTTTGATAGAGTGTTCATTTTCCATTTTTACACTTTTTAAAAACCGTCATTTTCATATTTATAAGATAAAAACCTAACAATCACGTGTTTTATTCAAAAAATATTCTAGAATCTACATAAATTAATTAAAATCACGTAGGGTGTATATACAAATTTTAATTGGATCGTAAAGTTTGTCCTAAAGTTTCTGTGTCGCTGGCTTAACAGCCTAATCTTTGAGGAAGAATCTAATTTCATGCTCACTCTCTAATTTTCAATATTAGCAAAGTTATTTCTTCATATAAATAATAAAATGCGTTCGTACAAATAACATGTCGCTGGTGTAACGGGCAAGGTTTCCTGCAAAATTTGATAAAATTAGGAAAATACATTACAGATATCTTATTTTCAATTATTTGAATGTACTAACAAGTGTCAACCAAAGACTTCTATGTACTTTAATACTAGTATTATATAAATTTAAAAAAATTGTCGCTGGTGTAACGATCGCTGATATAACCAAATTAGAAGTTTAAATGTTTGAAGTTTGCTGTTTATTTGGAAATTTATAACCTGTCATTCTGACATTTATTTGAAATTTTTGAATGAATATGTATGTACACAATACCAAATTTTCATGTTTGTATACAAACATGAAAACTTGGTATTGTGTATTGTGAGATGTCTAAAATTTAAAAAAAAACAGCCTTCCACTGGTTTCCTTTTTCAAAAATACATGAATAACCACAGTCAAGTAAACGATTGCGCATGAGTAGGAATATAATGTTAGTCATTGAAAGAACTAATATGTAAAAGCTCATATGTATCGCTTCTTTATTTTTCTCTCAAAATCTCTTTGACGAAAATATTAAGGTTTTAGAGAATTGGCCATATACCAACAACCGGGGTAATTATGGATAAAATAGGTTTGTTTTTTTGTTGTTTTATTTTCGGACATAGTGCATTTTACCGAGAAGTCAGAAAAAACTCAGAAAATGGCGACTGTAAAATCAGAAATGCTGAAAATCTTGAAAAATCCTACTACTGCGCTAACTTTTTAATTTATAGCTTTTTTTTATTATAAAAAGTGAGATGACGCATTTCCTGGGCAAAATATAGATCCAATTAAAGAAAATGAAATTCGATAAAAATTGTTCAACAAATATTAGTAAGTGATATATTATAATTTAGTAATGTAAATATGGATCGAACTTTGATTATTAATAACTTGGAAGAAGAATTCTTTTTAATGACATTATTAAGATATCTTCAGAAGAATTGTAAGAACACTAACATATGGTACATACACAATTGATTATATTTTCTGATTTTTGGCGAGGACGCGATTTGAAAAATTCGCGAGTTTTGATCCATAATTACCCCGCTTGATGGCAATTTGAAAAAAGTATACTAACATTTAATAAAGAGCATTCTTTAAGGATATAGGAAACTTCATAATTTTTTATTTAATGTATTTAAAAAATGAATGTTTGGGCTGAGAAATTCTTTGAATTTTCACTAGCCTTTGGCATGATTCTGAAAACATTTTTCCAATTTTCGGAGATTAAAGCTAGTTGAATTGGATGAATTGATGTGAATCATATGAATATTGCGGAATGTTCTATTTGATATCGTTGGTAAAGGTCACATTCTATTAAAATTTTTGTTTACTTTTTACAGATATCGATTTGTAAGTTATACTTTATAACCAAAATAATTGGGTCGGAATTTTCTATCCTTTTTCAGTTCCACTCAACATTTTTTATAATTATTGTAAGGTGTTAGTTTTTACTAACCTAAGCTAGTTGAATATAATGTTGCTTGCATTGCACGAAAAATTGGAATTTATGCTCTTGTAAAAAATGAAGGGGAATTTACCTGTCAACTGCATAGGCTATTAACCAAATGCCTCTGCACTCTGCCAAATCGCTTTCAGTGCATTTTAAAATTGTATCATGGTCATGATCATTTTATCAATAACTCTTTGCCACGCTCCCAATTCCATTAGTGATACTAATTTAGTAAAAATCCCCCTCCAATTATAACATATATTCATCATATTATTCACATCATGTTTTAAATTAACAATATCCGTTCCTGATTAACGGGAGTCATTACCGGAAGTGAAGATTAGGATTTGACTGTGTGATTTTCGGATTATTTTTGATGGATTCATATGTTTATATATATATATATATGGTTGCACGAGGCTTTTAATTTTTAAGGTTGCCTTCATTTTTCACGAGGGACAGCATATTGCGTTTTTTAAAGGAACTTTTATTAATACTGCAATTGAAATTAATAAATTTCAAATTTTGTTTCAAATTTCTTAATTTGATTTTGAACAGTAAAAAATAGCTTAATTTGTATTTGTTATGCTTCTCTCCCACTGATGATTAGTTAAAAATCTTAAGAGAAGATAAGGTTAGTTTATCGTTCTTCATGATAGTTCGCTCGGTCTACTTGAAATGAAATTCTTCTATTGATGTTCAACCTCAATTTATCTGTTACATGTCTACCATTTTTACATAAGATCACGATAAATAAATAAATAAATATATATATATATATATGAATGTATATATATAGTTGAATACCATCAACCGGGGTAATTATGGATCATACGGGATGAATATGGATCAACTTTTATGCTCAATATTTCGGTGAATTCAGATTATTATGTAATGAGAATTTCCGTCTAATATGCAATATTCTTAGGATACACAGTGGAATCCCATTATAAACAAAAAAAATTCTACGAAGTATTACCTTGATCCATATTTACTCCAGTTATCCATTATTACTCCTCTTGACGATTTCCTTTAGGGGTAGCTAAAAAATATAGTAGAAAAAAGGCACATATTTTTCACAAAATGGGATGAGATTATGTGGTGAGGGGTGAAAATTATGCTTTTTTCGCACTCTACCCCACACGTGACAGAATATCTCATCATGAACTCAAATTGAGCTCATTATCACTCATCATCACGTAATAAATTTATAATGAAAACTTCCCTTAGAAATATTTGATTCTTTACGGGACATGAAATCACCACCTGTTTTTGTAGGATAGGGTGAGTGAGAACCACCACCTAAGGCAATTTAGAGCCAACGTGACCATATCCGGTTCAGCGATTTTCCTCCTCTTTAGAGACTCTAAAGAGGCGGTTTGCATTTCCCTCCCTTTCCATCTTCCGTACGTCCACAAGTCCTCTCCAACCCTCTTCTTTTTACTTTTTCTCCTCTTTTTGCTCTTTCTCCACCAGTCTCTTCGACTCTTTTACTTGGTCACGGTTCCACAGGCTTTTCCGATGTAATGATATTTCCATCCAATTCGAACCCCACCTACGATGTTGGGGGTGGAAGTTGGTGGTGTACCGTGTGTGTACGTGTCCTGCACCCTCTCACTCCCTCTCTCTTTCGCTCTATTTCTCTCTCTCTCTTTCTCTCTTTCTCTCATCTCCTCGTGTCCATCCCCACCCCCACTTGGATGGGTGGCACGTCGCTCACTACGTCATCTGTCCCCTCGACCAATCGACGTGCGGCGCGCATTTTTTCCCCGCATCGTAACAAAAAAAGGGAGGACAAAAAAAAAGCCCGAGCGGCATTACCCCCGTTGCCGCGGACCAATCGCCATACGTAAAGAGGCATTTTTTATGGGCGCCGCTTGGCCGGCCCGCTCGGTCGGTTTGTGTGATAAAAATTGACCTAAGTTTTTTTTGCACGCTCCGCACGCCCGGCTATAACTGCCTAACATTAAAAAAGATGGGCTGTGTACGGGCTTCGACGGGGTGACCAAGGTGGAAAGGGGATCGAGAGAGTGAGAGAAGGAGAGTGAAAGAGGGAGAGAGAGAGAGAGTAAGGGAGAAAAGGGGGTGACTCTGTACCTGGAGCATTCAGAGAAAGAGAGAATGATACGCGAACATGTAATACATACGAGTTCACTGGAGATATGTAATGCACGTCGATGCATGAATGTGCAGTTGTGCAAATGCCAAGAGTGGGAGGGTGAAGTTCGGAGGTTCAGTTCCCAACCCCACTATATCGGACGTCAGTGGACTCACATGAAAATTGAACTCGCTTAGTGCTTCCTTCACCACCTACTTTAAGGATTTAGGAGGTTTTCAAAATATTTATTTTTTTACAAGTTCAACAGGGTATCTACTAGGGCGGCGTGAAAATGCTAGAATGAATTGAATCACTTGGGAAAAATGGTGGGTTTGACATCCGAAAAAAATGTTTTTAATAATTTTGAAATTGGTCAATATCTTCTGTTCCCTTTTTTGACTGAAAAATTCAAAAAAAAATTAAACTTCAACCAAATTTTACTAATAGTTCGAAGGTTATGACGTATTTTTCATACCTACAGTTTTTTCTAGTCAACTATAATAAAAAATTAATTAAAAAAGTGCTTTGGCCTATTTCAACATTTTTTGAAAATGTCTTAAAAACGTTTGTTTTTTTTCTATTCAGGTAAATACACAATTTTGTTTGAAAAAGTTGAATATGTCGAACCTGCAATTTCTTCAGATTAAACCAAGGAAACTGGTCATTATTTCACTTTTATGTAAGAATAATTTTTTGTGGTGTTTGAAGCATTCCAAAATCGAAAAAAAAAAGCTCAAAATTTCTAAACCACAAAATTTTTTCCGAAACAGAAAAATTATAAGATGCTTCTATGTTTCAAGCTGAATGAATTTCAGGTTTGACATATTACGTTTTTTTAAATAGGATCGTATGAATCAATCTGGAAAAAACGAAATTTTTTCCAAAATTTCGAGAAAATTCTAAACTAGAAAAGAAAACTTTATTTTAATTTATAATTTTGTGTTATGGTTCACAAGCAAAAACTAGTGTTACAAAATTTCGATATAATTTTGTAACTAACAGTGCATTTTTTTTAATTTTCAAATACAAAAACAGAAGATATTAACCGATTTAAAATGTTCTTTTCCTTTCTTTTTTTGGATGTCAGCCTACACATTTTCACCTTAGATCAAACGATTCGATTAATTTGAGTATGTTCATTCCGTCCGAGTGTCTACTAATCGGAAAACCCAGAAAATAGCCGGGAATGAAAATACAACTGGGAAAAACCGGGAATTAACAGGTAATAGAATTTCGAGCCGGGAATCAAATTTGAAGTTTTGGCAATTGTGATATTGTTTATTATTCGTTCTAACAAGACAAATCAATTCAAATGTTCATATTTTTCGTAAAAAGTTGTATTGCGAATTTTCTGTAATGATGGGAAATAATCATGAACTCAACATTCATCTACCACACTAAAATGTAAAATGATTCATGTTCATTTTGAAAGTTGAATTTAAATTTTTGAAGATTTCAAATTATGTCGAAAAAGAATCGGAAAGTTTTTAAAACAATTTTTTTTTAGTTTTCCAGGATTTAAATTTTGTTAGGAAAACTGCATTATTCAAAAGAAGTAATTATTTTCAAATAAAATTTAAGTTGGTTTAAAAAAATTCAAAAGATTTGTAAATTTTTCTTTTCAAATTTGAAGACTTTAAGGCCGATTTTTCATTTTGAATGATTTTTCAAAATTTTAACAAAAATTCGGTTCATTTGAAAAAAAAGGTATTTAGTTTTGAAAAATTTCCAAAGTAATTTAAAACTCGAACAGATTTTTACTAATCTGAAAAAAGAGTTGGAAAAGGGGATGGACTATTCATCCCGAATTTCGGGATGACGAGTATTTCAAAGGATTCTTCAGAATTTAGACAATAATTTGAGTCAGTTCAAAGAAGGTTAAGACATTCTTTTCTTGGTAGAAATAACACCTTTCCAGTTAAAAATGTAATTTCGATGTTGAAAATTAACCTGTTTTGGTTAAGGATTCAATAATTTTGTTCATAATTTATATTTTCTTGTTGAATTCAACTGTAATTTGGTAAAGATTTATTGCTCTGGTTCAAAATATAACTATTTTGTTGTAAAATTCGGGTTTTGAATTATTTTTTTAACTAGCAATTTAACTATTTTATTTTTATTTGAAAATGGATCTTTTTTAGTTTGAAAGTCAGGCTTTTCGTTAAAAATTACATTTTTAGGTAGGAAATTAATATTTCAAGTTAAAAATTCATCCCTTTGGTAGAAATTTCAATTACTTGGTTAAAAGTGATTCTTGTTGTTGTCGATCATTCATCTCTTCTGAATAAAAATTCTACTGCTTGGTTAAAAATTCAACTATTTAGTTGAAAATATGTCTTTTCGAATGGATGCAACTATTTTAGATTTAAAATTAAAATTTTTAATTATTTAAGTCTAGACTATTACATTTTTTGTTGACTATTCATGTTTTGTGTTTGTAAATGTAACTATTTCGTTGAAAGTATGTCTTCTTTGGTTAAAATTAAAGCTCATTACAAAAGAGTCTTTTTTTGGTTGACGATCCAACTATTTTAATAATAATTCGTCTTTTTCAGAAATAATTGAAAATATTATTTCAAAAAAATAATTCTAGGAGAAAATTGAAAAAATATTTGAAATGATTTTTAAAAATTTCGGGAATTATTTGAAAGATTCAAAAGCAAAATTCTCGATTTCGCAAAATCACAAAATTTAAGGAAAAGTTCGAGTAGTTTCAACAGATATTCAGAAGATTCAAAAATATTGACAAATAATTTAAAACTTGCAAGGTTTTTAAGAAATTAAAAAAAGTAGATTTTTGAATATATCGAACAAAGAATTTATATACATACCTTTCAATTTATTGATTAATTATTAAAGAATTACGACAACAAACCATAATAAAAAATCTATATTTTAATTTTAGGTGAATTTTACATGAACTATTTTCTAAACACATGCAATTATAATGAAACTGTCATAATAAATTTTTAATAATAGTTTTCGGTAATTGCTCTTTAAAAATTAATCATTAATTAATCCGTAATACCAAAGACAAAAATTATATTTAGAAATTTTTGTATATCAAAGTGGGCATGCTGAAGCATATTTTATTTTTTAAACTGATCAGTGTAAACTGACTGGCTGTTTGAAAGTTACATTTAATTTTGGATATTTCTTGGTTTATTAAAAATATTTTTTTAAAAACTCATAAATTATTTCTTTCGTCATGTTATTCTATTTGGATCTTATATTTATGGAATATATTAGCCTTGATATGTACTAAGAATTCACAAACTTTCATTGCAATCGGTTTCCATATTGGTCAATTGCTAAAATTATTAGGTTTTGCTGTTTTTTGTCTATCTTTAAATTCATTCTTATTGTTTGACGTTTGAAGACTAAGGAACTTGAAAATACACATTTAACTACCAATTTATCATTCAAAATTGCGATCACGGCCCTGTTGAGAGACAACCAGTTGGCGTTGGAGGGTGACATGCTCTTTTGCACTCCTTTTTCCTCACTAGTTGATGGTAGGGCGCGAAATAATGCGCATAAAATGTAGCGTATTTATCATGGAGATAAAATGATGTGCTCGACTTTCAGGCAACCGAAGCTGTTGGAATGTGCGTACAGTCTACTCTATAATTTTTAACTTTTTCAATTAATGTGCCAACAAGAAGCCAAAGAACTTATTTTCTTGAGTTGCTATATTAATTGATTAAAAATACACTATTTCATTTTATGACTGAAAAGACTGAAAATTTCTATATATTCATCATGTAAAATGACTAACTATTGTAAATAACTGCGTTGTTATAAGCATGTTTATGAATAATGAATAAAATTTTGCATATTTTACAGTCATGTAGGTATTCTCTCTCTCTCGTGAACAACATTTATAATTGCTGGTTCGAAAGTCGTTGACAATCAAAAACAATTATAAGAATAAAATAATTGTTATCGTGACCAAATAATATTATGAATAAATTTAAAAATTCAAATATATTTAAATATATATTCAACAATGATAATAATTTAAATTTACTGATTGTTCTTAAACTTTTTATTTGAGTGTTACGGTTAATATGTTTTCAACATGATTTCGTAGAAAAAATCATTTTTTCTTGAGAAAAATTACCACTTCTTCAATTTTTGAATAATGTTTGTTACTAAAAAATAATAATTGAGAGTTTCTGAAACCTCTTTCCGTGATATCATGGCTACTGTTTTAATTTTTTATATTTGTTGAAAAAGGAGATACTCTAGCATTTATTATGATGCCCAATGAGTTTTTTTACAGTCTTTGCTTAATAAAGTTTCAAAAAATTTGTGAAAATTGTAATCGCTTAAATAATAAATTTCACATAATTGAATTTAAATAGCTAGCCTCAAGTTCTTCTGATGCGTGTAATGAATGTAATGGTTAATATTTCTAAAAAACAGAAAAAATTTATATTGAACTCTTTCCAAATAGTTTTAAATATTTAGCGGCATAAGAAGTAAATAAAAAGCAATTTTTCAAATAATTGTTGTGTAGTTGAGAATATTTTAGATTTTAAAGTATTGAACACGTGCTAATAATTATTATCGCAATTACCCTTTCCTGCACCGTTAGCTCAGTCAGTTAGGGTTAAGGCCTTAGGCTTCAATAAACTCGGTAGGATCGTGCAAACTGGGGTTCGATCCTTGGCACTTACGGATTTTTCAAGGTACTATATATCAGCGATATGATGAGCATATTTGAAAATTGAATGAACTGTACAATTTTTGAAGCAATAATTTGGAAAACGGCTATCAAGTTGATCTAACGGTACTCTCTGTGCGAGCGGACTCCGGGAAACAGTCTTGATAATTGTGAAGAATGCCGTCCATTCGAATAAAATTATATTTATTATTAATTATTCTCGTCATTTAATTCACACAAGGTTATTCCCCAATAAATTATTACACCATTTTTTTACATAATGTATAATAAGTAATGTTGAATATTGTTTAATTATTTTGAAACAATATTTATAATTAGATATTTGAATACTAGAAAACGAATAGTAATAATAATAATATAAATGCAGCAACAATATTATTACTAACAGTGTTTATTATTTTATTAATCATTATACAAACACAAATAATAATATTATCAATATTAAAATCGTCAACGTTTTAAACTTGAAGCCAAGAAGGTATTTTTATTTCAAGAATGACATTTAACTTATTATTTGTTTTAAGTTCTGAATTTTTTGTTCATTACATTGCTTTGTGGCTAAAAAAAATAACGATCGGAAACAATTATCTGGCAAACCTTGATTACTTATTCAACATTTGTCCACAAATATAATTAAGTATGTTGTATATTTATCGTTAATTATTGTAATATTTATTTTAGTTTAAGAGAAGAAATATAAATATTAAAAAATATGTTTCAAGTTATTAAAATATATATGGAAAATCTAAACGAGTGCTTACATGTGAAATAAATAGATTTGGTTGTTTTATTCAGTTAACTGCATCCTTATTCGGTAGATGTTACAAAATCAGTTACATCATTACATTAAACTATATTCTTATAGACAAAAGATGTCACGTAATATTCTGAAAAATAAAAACAAATTTGATTAATTATTTAGTTTTAACATTCAAGAGAGCGTAAAAAGGGTTTATTATTAATTAAAAATACTAATTATTATACTACGTTATTTTACATACATAGATGCATATGAAAAATAAAACAAAATGCAAGAGGCTGAGATCGGAAACTCTTGAATGTTCCTTCCGTGCTTGCCTCCGCAAATAAGTAATTTTAATAATTTTTTTATCTATAATTTTCACTATTATTATTTTAAGGGAATTCAAAGGATTTCGAAGAACTTTCAAGGATTTTATAGCTTTTAGAAGGATTTTGTGAGATTTCCAAAAATTTCAACTAATTTTAAAGGATTACATCGGTTTTCATGAAATTTAAAAATATTTCCACGGATTTCAAGGAATTTCGGAACATTCAAGGTATTTTAGAGGATTTCAAAGATATTCAATCAATTACGAGATTTTAAAGGATTTCAAGTGTTTTTAAGATGTTACCACGAATTTTACAATATATAAAGGATTTTCTTCAATCTCTAAGGATTGCAAAGGATTTCACAAATTTGTAGGGATTTAAGCGGCTACTTGTTAGATAACTTAGTGAATAATTTTCATTTAATTTATATACAAGGGATTGCAAGTGATTTCTACTCATTTTAATGGATTTCTACAATAATAAATCAATATTATTTCAATTCTAAGTTATCTTAAAAGATTGACAAGAATCTCAAGAGATTAAAAAAATTGCAAGTCATGTCAAAGAATTTTTTAGAATTTCCAAAGATCTGAAGAGATGTTTAGAAAACTTATGAAAATAAATGAAATTTTAAGAGGTTTCTGTCGATTCTAAGTATCTCAAGGATTTCAAGAGATTTCAAGGTATTTCAACGATTTTTAGGAATGTAAACTTGTTTTTTAGCGATGTTTAATGGATAAGTTTAATTTAATTTCTATTATTTGGAGATTTTAAATGATTTCTACTTATTTAAATGGATTTTTGTGATTTTTAAAGATTCCAAGGGATTTTAAGAGATTCCATAGGATTACAAGAGTTTTAAAAGTATTTCAAGGAATTTCAGAGGATTTGAAGAAACATGATAGAATAAAGCATAGGATTTTAAAGATTGTAAGTTATTGTAAATGATTGCTAGGAATCTCAAGAGATTATAAAAATTTCGAGGGATGTCAAAGAATTTTATAGGATTCCCGAAGATTTGAAGAGATTACTAGAGAATTTTAGAAAATAAATCAAATGAAAGTTCATGGGATTCCTAGCAATTCAGAAGATTTGAAGGGATTTTGAGGCATTTCAAAGAATTACACAAGATTTAAATAATTTTATTAAAATTCAAGGATTTTGAGGGATTCAAAAGATTTCTGTAGATTCAAGCGGTTTTCTAAGAGTACTCTAATGAAAAAGTTTAATTTGTGTTCTTCAGGGACTTTAAATGATTTCCACTTATTTTAATGGGTTTCTGCGATTTCGGAAGACTGCAACGGTTCTTCAACAGATTTTGAAGGATTTCGAAGGATTTTAAGATATTTGAAGGAACTTTACAAGTTATCAAAAGAATTAAGAAGTTTCAAGGGATTTCAATGTTAGGATGTCCAAAGATTTCAATGAATTTTAAATAATTTCACAAGATTTAAGGACCTCTATGTTAAATATTTCACATATTTCAATAACTTTCGTCTATTTAAAAATATTCCTAAAGATGTCAAATTCAGATTTCTTCTGTGAAGGGACAGTGAAGGTACGTGAGTTATGTGGCTTTCGCAGCTGATAAGGTTGTCATGGCAGAGTCAATCGAACACTTGCAAAGAATGTTGAGCAAACTGAATACAAGCATGAAGAACATGGTCCTAAAAATTAACGTAAATAAAACAAAAATTATTGTTTTCGAAGGAAATGGTGAGAAAACAATGTGCAACATTATCCTAAATGATGGGAGAATAGAACAAGTTGATAAGTACGTGTATCTTGATAGCCTATTTACTAGTGAAGGAAAAGGAGACGGGGAGTAAGATAGGCGTATAAACGGGGGTAAGAAGTTAATCGGTAGAGCAGGGCCCATTACGCAGGACCACAAAATCTAAACCCTTGCAACACTATAGATTTTCGGGGTCGCTGAATTTAAATCCGTTATCCTTTTGGTCCCATCAGGTCAGGGTCAAGGTCAATTCAAACTCAAACCTACAAAATTCATTGCTAACCAATTAGATCAGAGTACCTATAGGTTTCCGGGGTAGCTGAATTCAAATCCGTTGTCCGTTCGGTCCCATCAGGTCAGGGTCAAAGTCAATGCAATGTCATACCTACAAAATTAATGGCTAACCAAATAAATGTTAGTACCTTCACGTTTTCGGCGTCGCTGAATACGAACCCGTTGTCCGTTTGGTTCAATCGAGTCAGGAACAAGGTGAATTCAAGTTCAAATCTACAAAATTCATCGCTTGCCAAATAACTCAAGGTACCTATAAGTTTTCGGGGTCGCTGAATTTAAATCCGTTGTCCGTTTGGCCTCATCAGGTCTGGGTCAAGGTCAATTCAAGGTCAAACTTAAAAAATTCATTTCTAACCAATTAAGTCAGGGTAACTATAGGTTTTCAGAGTCGCTAAATTTCAATCCGTCGTCCGTTTGAACTCATCAGGTCAGGGTCAAGGTCAATTCAAGGCCAAATCGAACGGTCAACGGATTTGTATTGTGCGATCCCGAAAACCTATAGGTACCCTGACTTAATTGGTGAGCGATGAATTTTGTAATTTTGACCTTGAACTGACCTTGACACTCACCTGACGGGACCAAACGGACAATGGATTCGAATTCAGCGACCCCGAAAACCTGTAGGTACCTTGACTTATTTGGTTTGTGATTTATTTTGTAGGTTTGACCTTGAATTGACGTTGACCCTGGCCTGATGGGACCAACCGGACAACGAATTTAAATTCAGCGACCCCGAAAACATATAGGTACCCTGACTTCATAGGAAAGCGATGAATTTTGTAAGTTTGACCTTAAACTGACCTTGACAATAGATTCGAATTTGGCGACCCCGAAAACCTATAGGCACACTGACTTATTTGATTAGCGAAGAATTTTGTAGGTTTGGCCTGAATTGACCTTGACCGTGACCTGATGGGACCAAACAAACAACGGATTTGAATTCAGCGACCCCGAAAATATAAGACCGACCTAGTCTGGTCCATGTTGCAAGGGTTTAGATTTTGTGGTCCTGTGTTATGAAAAGTAAAAATATATCAAGTAAAGCTGAAAGGGCAGTGCATAATTCTATATTTATACCATCTGTGCTGTACGGTAGCGAGACCTGGACCTATCAAGAGGAGGATACTAGTTAACATATATGAAAGAAATTCTATGAGATAGTATGGGCATGTTGAAAGAATGAAAGATAAACGACTAACGAAACAAGTGTATCAGGGTAAAGTGTAAATGGCAGCGTGCCCAGAGGCAGACCGCGGAATGAATGGTTAGAATGGGTAAATGAGACCTTAGTTCGAAGAGACATGAGAACCCATGGACACAAGAGCTTGCATGAAAAAATGCATGGACGTGAAGGAAGCTAGAAAGGTATGCCAGGACAGAAAAGTGTGGCGACAAATATTGTATAAAAGGAGTGTCAGTGGAGTGAATGACACCTAAAACAAAAGACCTTGGATACTAATAGGCCTGAGTGGAAGGCTTCACATGATGACTTTGTGAGGCTCTTCACTTGGGGTGATCCCTAGAGAGATTGATCAGCAGTCTGGGTCGGAGCAGTGTTGTAGAACAAACGTGTTATTTAAATAAATAACACGAAAATTCTAGATCAATTTAAAAATCTATACACCCTTCTCCAAATTACTTCCGTCCTCACCGAGTGAATCACGCTTATCCCAAAAGGGAAATGGCCTAATAGTATGATAAAAAAATCCTTCGCGCGCAAAATGTCTCTTATATAGCACTATACTTTCACCAAGTTTCATTAAAATAGAACGATCACTTGCGGAATCTGATATTCCTGACATGTACTGGCCGTAAACTGATATTTTCACTCAAAATGGAAGGTTGTTTCTGATCTGCGATATCAGTTGTAAATATGAGAGTTCGTTACTCTTTGTTTTGAAAGTGTAACTACAGTCATTCGTGATAAATTTTCGCAACACAGCGGAATCATCGAATCAACGCTAACGCCACTCGTAAATTCGTTGACGAAGATTACGTTTTCAGCCATAACCCTAAAACCCAGTAACGCACAGTGTGTCGCTCACCCACGTGTCCGGTAACTCATATTTACGAAGAAGGCGAGGGGGATCCACACTCGCGAATTTTCAACGTCACATTCATGCACTGCGGCGTTGTGAGTAATGGCTCGCAAATTGCCAATAAAATTATGGACTCGTGGCAAAGGAAATTGCATTTAATGCCATTCGAGTCTTTCAATTTCACGACCCCAACAGAAAACGGCCCGCTGATCATTGCCCACAACTCAAGAGTCACGTGACCTTCTATCTGAGATTCCACTTGGAAAAATAGCTCAACAGCTTCAAAAATTTAGAGGCAGCAAAAAAATGTTTTTCTTCTAAAATTTATTTATTCTGGTACATGAACTGTAAAATAATCATCCCCATTATTAATATAATCAAAATACGCACACTATAATAATATTTTTGCGAGGAGTGGACCACTCCGATATTTCTCGTACACTCTTCAAATATTGCCTTTCTTGACAAAGGTATGAGTATTTAAATTTTGAAAACTGAACTCGCGGATTATCAAAAAATGGTACAAATGCTTATTAAAAGTGGTACATTTTTTTATTTAATATTTTCTTTATGATTCTGACATAATTTCTCTTCTTATCAATATTCCTATTTTTCCCAGATATTCCTCATATTCCAGATATTCCAAAGTATTACAAAATGTAACTAAATATTCTCACATATTTTAAGGTATTTCTCGAGGATTCCATCGATTTAAACACTATTTTATATCTCCGCGACGGCATCCACATCATCAATCATCATGCATCCCTTCCCTCCATTTCGTTGCGCCTAGAAATGTGCCGATGAAAGTCTGAATTAGAAATTTTTATATTTTTGTTTAAAGTTTTAGAATGTGAAATTTTATTATTTTCTTTATTCGTGAGATGTTTCTAAAGATTTTTAAATCCGTGAACAAATTTCAAAAAGCTTACGAATTAACAAACTAGTTCTCCCTAAAGATTTTTACAAAAGTAGCCAAGGAATTTTGAGATATTTTGAACTTTTTTTTTAGTAGCGTTGAATTTTTTGATAATTTAAAACTTTTGAACAAATTTTTCTATATTCATAATATATGTCGATTCAGCTCATCGAGGAGATATTCTGATATTCATAAATTTACCAAATTTCTTTTTACAATGAGAAAATACATCTGAAATGTAGTTAGTTTCGGAAGTACCCGGCTACCTGGGTACCCACTAAATGAAAAATTATTCAGTCACCTGGAAATAAGTTTTGATATTAATAAATGTTTTAATGGAATAACACAGATTAACAAATGAACAAATGAATTAATTAAAAATTTTTATGGATAAATTAAATGAATTTACTGAAAGTGCCGGGCGCCCCAAACGTGGGTGAACAAAAACGGCTAGCCTTCTGCACGCTGAGCTGAACTGTGCACATCAACGTGGTAAATGGTTGCGCACATAAGGGTTAAATAATTTTTGCAGGACTTTTTAAAATCTGCAATTCCTTGTTGAATGTTTTCCCGTATCTTGCGCCGTTTGGTTCAAAATTTGAATTTTGGATTTTCCCATAGTATTTTCAATATATAAAATCGAAATTAAAAGAACTATTAAAAATAGTTTAAATGAATTTTGTAGGAATTTCTGAAAGCTGTAATTCATCATTGAAACTATTTTTTTTATCACAGGTAAAAATTTGAATTTTCTATTTTTCATAGTATTTTTGATAAATAAAACCGAAATGAGAAGTCCTATCAAAAAATAGTTTCAAAAAATTGTATATGACTTTTGAAAAGCTATAATTCCTTTTTAAAACTTTTTCCCACATTTGGCGTCGTTTGGTTCAAAGTTTGAATTTGCGATTTTTTCATGGTATTTTCGAAAAATAAAACCAAAATATCAAGTCTTATCAAAAAATGGTTAAATGAAAAATAATAGGTCTCTTGAAAAGCTACAATTCTTTTCCCGAATGTTCAGATATATTCTGAAGTATTCCGAAGTATTCTTCAAGAATACATCCTTCGTACATGCATACACTGAGAGTGTTTCAACCCTCAGATTGTTACATTTTACAAAATTATTATAACAATAACAACACTTATAGTCTTGAAAATTTTGCATTGAGATTATTCCCATAATTAAGTTGGAAATGATTGTCAATTGATAGAAGTAACTTGGTGTAAAGGTTGAACGATCATACATTTTCCTGAAAATATTACCTGTACTTTCAAACTGGTATGGGCAGAGACAAAAATAAAAAAAAATCAATTTGATTTGGCACAGTATGAAGATGTCTGCCTTTGTTTAGACCAGGGGTCGTTTGAAGCTTTGAGTGTGGTGGTTTGTTGGTACCCCTTCCCACACTGATTCGAAGTAGTCCAACCCCCCATAATTCTATCAGAAGCCAATCACGTCCAGTAAAGAAGGGGAGCCCATCTGTGCATGCGGTAAATCGTCGAGACGGAAAAAGACTCGGTCAGACTACTTCTTATGTGGAAATATTTTTCTAAAATCGAAAGGACACCTTTTATTTATAAGATTATTTCCTTCGTCACAAATCAGTCGTCCAGAAGCTATCATGTATTCTATTTTTTCTTTACATGATTTAGAATTATTTTGAGTCATACCTATGTGTGTTTTTATGTTTAGAAAGGATAATGGTATTTCTCACATCCATTAAAACTATTTCTGTTTTCATCTCTCGTTATTTTGTCAATTACATTCTATTTATCTAGCTTATTACGTATGTATTTCCCAATTGTATGGTTATATTATTTTTGATCTCAAAGCCTTTGAAATTTTCCCAATATATAGTAAAACGACCTTTCTGATTTATCTGATAAATTCTTTGTTTACATGTTTTTCAATGGAAAAATATGCATAGTGTTTTAGGAAATGAATCTCTTTGCACATTTATTTTTTTTTATGAAAGTTCTGATGTGTCAATCTTACAGCTCTGTGAATCATATATTTTGCAATCCCAATTTTCTTTGGATCGGATGATTTTAAGGGAAACTCAGTTTATGTCCTGAAAAAGATGGTTTACCGTACCAGTCAGTGATAATTTTACCTCCATTAGTTTTCATAAGTGTTAAATCTCAAATATTAAGTTTTCAATTTTATTCAATTTCAAAAGTGAATAGAAAACTTGCTTGTATACTGTATGTTAAGTCATCTATATATCTAGCATTAAAAAGTCATTGACAGTTTACCTCTTCTAAATTATCATTAACAAGATCTTTCATTTTCTTAAACTGTAGACTCTGAATTTTCCATGACCATTTCAAAGACAAAACAGATGAGATCGAGAACCGATCCTATTGGTGTTCTAAATTGTTGTTTATAAAACTTTCCGTTTTGAGTTGCAACAAAAAAGGTCACGGGAAAACGAGAATGCAGCTACGCTCAACATGAACCTTGCTGTTATAGTTTCACATTTGAAGTATTCTCATTAGAAAAAAATACCTCGTTTCAAGGACATCATAAATAAGCTGCGACAAACATAATCCCGCTGTTCTTCTGTGTAAACAACAAAGTCAATTGCTAAATTTAATTTTTCATACAAAATTTGTATTTGTTTCTAAATACTGTCCCGTCTTTTTTTAATAGCAACCTTTGCTTTCTAAAGCGGAATGTCAGGGAATATCGCGATAACATCAAGAGACACTAGTATTTCATTTCCTGGAATCGTGATTCCTTCAATGAGTTTTAGGAAAGCTTCACTATTTTTAACTGAATATTTCGAAACGGCTACTAATTTTTGTATCATTTTGCTGAGTAGCTTTCCTAATTTTCTAGTTAGAGAGCCTATTGTTGATATTACTTGTCCTAATATTTAATTAACCTTATGAAATTTAATTAGAACATAGGATAGGGAGAGAACTGTATTTATTGTATTAATGTCAGATTTTTAAACATTTCCTAGATAACCTTTCACTCCAAATGTATTCAAAACCTTGAAAACTGCTTTTTGTAATTTTTCAATAGGGTAATTTTCAATGATTTCAAAACTGTTTCTGTCATCAAGAATTGCTAGCATGTTTTCATCATATTCGATTCAAGAAATTGCTATTGTGACATTTCCCTTATCCGCTTTTTCACTAGGAGATCTGTATTATTTTTTAGGAACTCTTTTGTTAATTTATATGCTTCATTCAGTTCCTTGTCCATTATTATTTGCGAAAAACTGTTAGTTATAAAATCATTGGATAATTTCGAGAATTCACGTCTAACGTCCTGTAATTAATTACCGCCGTTCTCTGAAGTTCGGTTCTTGGTCAACTCTACAAATGAATCTTGATATAAAATTCAACCGAAAAAGTAAAATACTGGTTCGGATTCAACTTTCGGCATTTTCCTGTTGAATCAACACATTTTTTTAATAGAATAGAATAGCTGAAATTTAGCGGCTGCCAGTTTTTCGCGTCGAGATTTCGTTTTTCTCCGTCGACGTGTGAGGCGGATGACAAAAAGTAGCTTAACAAACATTAAATTCGTGGTATCTTTCTCGTGCGAGAAAGGTCCACTCACACAACAACACCTCGTAAATTCTGCGCTGCATTATCTTGCGCGGAAAAGGAGGCACAACAGTGCACACGCGCCGGTTAAAGCTTTTCATTTCCGTAATATTTTAGAGCTATCGCGTCCGGTCAACAAATTTATGCCTCAATAAAGTTTTTCAACCTCACAGCAAAGCCGACGTGTACGTAAACGCAAAAAGTTGTAAATAAACGGCCCACTTAAGCCGTGTACCTCCCACTCCACTACCTCCTGACACATATGTGAAAAATTGACTTTTAGTTGATACGAATATTTTACATGAAATTCGAACTTTTTATAAAAAATAAGTTGACTCTATCTTTACAGGCATATTATAAAATGAAATTGTGAAAATATTTTCTTGTTTTTTTGATGTGGAAACATTCATTCATCTTTTGGTATAGAATTTACAAATTTCAAAAAATATTTAAAGTTTTTCATATATAGTTTAATATCACAGATAGAAAGTAAAATCATTTGAAAAATCTTTGAATCCATAATGAATTTTTTACCTGTGTGTAATTAGCTTTTTTATGAGTTAAAATTATTGCAAGCGATCATATTTGAATAAAAAGTTCATATTAAAAAAGTCGATTTGTATTTGAGAAAAATGAATATTTGCCTTTGAATCGAAAACGATGAAGATCGCGAAAAGTACTTTCGGTTGAGTAAGAAGAGGACATAATACGGATCTCCATTTGAAATAAGCTCCACCACCCTTACCACCTTCTCGCCATCAGCACCCGTGTACCTAGTTTGTTGCATTTGAATATTCAACACAAGTTTTTTTATTAGCCGGCTACCCTCTCCTCGTGCCCGGAGCCCGGACATCTTTATTCATCGCCTTTCGAAAGATATAATTGAGTAATTATTTATAATATATCTAGAATATGCATGCTTCACTTCTCCAGCAGAATACATTACTGATTACTACCCCTAAACGTAACCTCTTGTTACCATTCGGATTTCTAACCGGTGAGTTCCACAGAGGTTCTCATTTTTGTAAGTCTTTAACCCTTTAATTAAAAATCGAAAATTTTTGTTACGGAAATATTTTTTAATACGTTATCATTTTTGACAGTTGTTAACACATATACACAGGAACGTGAACATGCAGAGCCGCGTGATCGATTTCTTTTGAATTTGGAGACATGCCGTAACCTGATGCAACTAACGCGCCGACAATGCGGCC
Organism: Andricus grossulariae; assembly: GCA_011634705.1. Classification (NCBI taxonomy): domain Eukaryota; kingdom Metazoa; phylum Arthropoda; class Insecta; order Hymenoptera; family Cynipidae; genus Andricus; species Andricus grossulariae. The sequence goes on along the minus strand of JAABKJ010000755.1, from coordinate 39,013,419 downwards.
CTCCTGCTTGTTTGAAACGCTTAACTGAGCAAGCCTCTATTTCGACCCCGCAGCTCCTCTCATCATGAAACTGCCGCAGCCTCGATTGTCGGAACGCAGTAAATCCGAACTGAATAAATCCAAGTTCCAGTTTAATTTCGACCGTCGAGTTTCGGGTCGATTTTGTAGCACTTTAAAGTTGTTGGAATAGGTTGGGCTTGAAAGGAGCTCTCGGGATATCAGAAAAGCCACGATTATTGGCCAAGATTTTAAGTGCTTGGATTTAGTTGGGCTTCGAGTGAGCTTCCTGGTTGTTGAACATGGCCCGATTTTGAGTAATACTTCAAGCTGTTGGACAGAATTCGGCTTCAGTGAAGCTTTCTATTTATTGGACAAGCCCAGATTTGGGCAACACATTTCAAGTTGATGACCAGGTCTGGCTTCGAAGGACCTTTCGAGTTATTGTGCATGGGCCGATTTCGGGTCGATCATCCAAACTGTTGGACTATGTCAGACTACAGAGAAGCTTTCGGGTTGTTGCATGTGGCATATTTTTGGTTAAGCTTTCAAATTGTTAAATTAAGTCGGGCTTCACAGAAGCTTCCGTTTTATTGGACAAGGCCCGATTGAGGGTCGATCTTCCAATTTATTTGACTAGGACGGGCTGCAGAATACCTTTTAGATTGTCAGACATAGGCTGATTCCAGGCCGAGCTTTCAAATTTTTGTAATGAGTCGGGCTTTGAAGGAGCTTCCGGGTTATTGTAAATGGTCCGATTTCGGGTCAATCTTTCAAGATGTCGAACTATGTCGGACTTTAGAGGAGTTTTCAGATTGTTGCGTATGGCCCAATTTCGGGTCAAATTTTCAAGTTGTTAGACTAGGTCGGGCTACATGGGAGCTTTCGGATTGTTTGAAATAGACCGATTTCGAGTTGATATTGAAGCTGTTGTACTAGGCCGGGCTTCAGAGGAGCATTCGGTTTATTGGTCATAGCCCGATTTTGGGTCGAGATTTCAAGTTGTTGAAATAATTCGAGTAGTTGGACATGGTCCGATTCCGGACTGATATTTTAAATTGTTGGACTAGTTTAGGTTACATAGGGGCTTTCAGGTCGTTTGACATAGCCTGATGCCGAGCCAAGCTTTCAAGTTGTTCGACTAGGTCGGGTTTCGAAGGAGCTTTTGATTTTTTTGACATGGCCTCATTTAAAGTTAAGCTTTTAGGTTGTTGGAACAGGTCGGGCTTAGGAGGAGCTTTAGAATTATTTGGCAAGGCTCGATTCCAGGTCAATCATTTAATTTGTTTGACTAGGTCTGGCCGCAGAAGATCTCCCGGGTTTTTGGTAATGTTTGGATTTCGAATCGAACTTTCAAGCTGTTGTAAAAATTCAAGCTTAAGGAGCTTTCGAGTTGTTGTACATGGTTGGATTTCGGGTCGATCTTTCAAGCTTTTGCATTAGTTTGGATTGAGAGGAGCTTTCAGATTATTGGTCATGGCCTAATTTTTTACCGAGCTTTTAAGCTGCTGGAGTAATTTGGGCTCCGAAAGTGTTTTCGAGTTGTTGGACATGGTCCGAGTTAAAGCCATGCTTTTGGATGGTCGGGCTAGGTCGGTCTTCAGAGGAGATTTTATGTTGTTGCACAAGGCCAGATTTCGGGTCAAGCTTTCAATTTGTTGGACTAAGTCAAGCTTCAAATGAGCTTAAATTTGTTGTACATGGCCCGATTGCGGGTCGATCTTTCAAGTTGTTGCACAAAGTCAGACCTCGCAGGAGATTTTGAGTTGTTCAGCATGGCCCGAGTTAGGGTCAAGCTTTCGGCTAGCTGGACTATGTTATGCTTCAGAGGAGCTCTCGGGTTGTTGGACAAGCTCAAATTTCGGTTGGGTATTTCGAGTTGTTGGACTTTGGACGAGCTTCCGGGCTCTTGAACTTTTTCGGGTTGAGAGGAGCCTTCATGCTGTTGAATCGGGACGGGCTTTTGGTCAAACTTTAATCAATGCTTCTATGGAAATCATATCTTCCTCTTGGATATTATTAGTATCAGTTAAATATCCACAAATCTAGGCTTACATGCTAGCTGAACTGTGCAGCCTGCAATTACTTATAGCAATGAAATCGACTGAGAAGAGAAGGTAGCGAGGGTTGGCTTAGGTAAGATAGTTTAACTGCAAAGAGGCACGCGACAGACTTCGCCATGTGCGAAAACAAACATGAAATGGTTCAATAATTTCCGTCATATAAACATTTATATCCATTTATATTCAGCACCTACATTACAATCCAGAGTTCCTGTTACCAACATTTACCGATCCAAAATCTTTTATTAGTTTGTGTGCATGATAAATTTCTAAATTTCAGCTCAAACACAAACCGTCAAACATCCCTGATGCCGCTATGTATCGGTAACAGGGATGTGGAAACATTTTTATTCCTTAAACTATCAAATTAATTATTTCTGAAATCCTTAAAGTCAATTATAAAAAGAATTTTAAAGGTGAACCCGCCTTTTCTGTATAACTGTGAGGAGTATCATTAGTATGAGCAATAAAATGGAAACAGTTGTCGGAATTGTACACGTAGGAGGCTCGGATCATTTTCCACATGGCGAAGCTGGCAATTGAAAACAATTATGGAGAATTTGTTTCTAGTTACGGCGAATATTCGTAAGCCATAAGCCGGTTTATTGAAGCGATTGACCCAAACGGGATATGCTTATACTAATTCTAGCTGTGCATGTGGTTCTCGTAAATCTATCCATCGACGGGTTAGCCAAAGTGTACTCTATACATATATTGCGATCATAAGGGGGGTAATTAATGACTGGCTAATATTTCGATTACTTTGTCGATTGGAATCGCTGCTTAGTGCGAAAATACGACCTATCTATAACGTCACATATGATTTCCTAGTTTCAGAAACTAATAAAGTTTTCACCGACTATATAGCGCATTTATATATATTTTCAACTATTGTTTAAATGACTCAGGAAGGCCACTTAGTGGATAAAAATTCGCGGTGTGCGATTTTTTATTCACAGAAGAGATGAGGATATAGATTTCTCCTTCAAAAGCACAACATTTTTGGCAGTTTAGTTTGTTTTAAAAAGAGCTGAGTATTTGAATAAAGATATGCTTTGCTCTTGTCAACCGTACATAAATTATATTAGGTTTTTCGGGTGGGGTAGGGGGGGGGGCGGAAGTACGTGCCTGAAACCATTTCTCACGTAAGATATTTTCAAGTCTGATAATCACTAAAAAATAAAAGTTAAAAAGATTTAGTTGTAAACAGCTGCTTGTCGGGCGCAATCTAATATTGCTGTAGTACTCAGTGCATTAAATGTAAACCAAATAAGGGGTCATCCACAAATGACTTAAGTTATTTTTCCGGAATTTTTGAACCCCCTTCCCCTCCATGTATGATATCGTGAGATTTGCTCTCACCCTCCCCCCTTTCCCTTCTCAAACAAATTTTAGTAAAATGTTATAAACCAGAAAATGAAATATGTCAATAACAATGAGTATTTAGTTTTACGAACGTACAACTTATTTGTGCAGGACTTAAAATGTTACGCAGCCTGAATTTCTTTATTTTTAAAGCAAAACTTCCAGTTCTCTAATCTTATATTTTAAAAGCATGAAAAATGAATTTCAATGTTTATTCAAACTCTTATTCTCTAGTCTATAGATAATAATAAATTATGTTTATTTGTCACACGCTTTACAGTCATCCTTTGGTTAACAATTAATTAGCTTCGGTTGAAAATTAATATTTCCGATTTTAAAATTCAACTATGTTTTGTAGAAAATTTGTAATTTCGGCTAGAAAATTCAACAATTTAGTAAAAACTCAACTATTTGGTCGAAAGTTTAACTACATTGTTACAATTTTTTTAACTTCATTCCTTTAGTTAAAAATGCTATTCTTTCGTCTTTTTTTCTTGGTCAGAATGGAGTTATTAAACTGACAATTAAACTATTTCATTTTTACGAAAGTTCAATTTTTTGGTTAAACACTCATGTATTTTATTATAAATTCGACTTTTTTGGTAGAAAATCAATTCCCTTGGTTGAAAATTTAACTATTTGGTTTTGAGTTCATATATTTTGCTATATATATATATATATTTTTGTTTGTTAAAAATTCGTATTCTTTATTAAATTCAACTGTTCCTGATTTAAAATAAAAATATTTTCTGGTTGTTATATGAACTATCACAATTTTCATTAAAAATTCATATTTTCAGTTTGAAAATTCAACTAATTGTTTGAAAGTTGAACTACTTAATTCAACATTCATTTTTTTGTTAATGATTCATAATTTTAGTTGAAAGTTCATCTCTTGTTGAAAATGTCTTTGGATTTCCTTCCTCGCTCTCCACCCCATTCCCTTCCTCCTCTATCTCCTGTTCTCGCATTAAAATCTCCTATTATCAGCCTACTCTCTTGCCTAACTGAAGAACTAAAGAACTAAAGAGTAACATTTTAAATAAACATTGAAGTTTATTTTTAATACTTTTAAAATATTAACTTAGAACATTGGAAATTTTGCCTAAAAAATAAATTTGCTTTTCCATTGCTCACTTTTTGATTTTGGACTATATGCATTTTTAAATTTGGATTACTCAAAAGTCTAATACTTGAAAAATTTTATGACACCATTTTTTCAAATTTGTGACACTATTTACACTAATTTTGATCTCTGAAGTGAGTCCGAGGCCTGTATATGTAAAACCCCACAAAGGCATACATGAGAGAGAATGAATTGAATTGAATCTCCGAATTGCTCAATTAAAAATATTTGCTATTTTTTGTATCCATCATTTAAATCAAAATGTTTACAGAGACAATTTGCACAAATCGTGTCGGACTCTGAAAAATCTTGTCGGTGATTTAATAAACTTCTTTGCCGTTTGCGAAGATGAAGTAAACAACACATTCATCAGTGAAGTTCAGAAAAGACAAACACCCCAGAAACCAGTCACCAAAATTGCGGAATCCACTGAAGGAAATGAAAAACAATCGAATGAAAGTATTTTGAGCAACAGCGACGACGAAATGGGAAATAAATCTTTACCGAAAGTTAAACGCGTTCATTTCGCTCCAAATTCGAATGAAATATCTTCAATAATTAACAGCGACAATGAGAGTTTAGCGGAAATAATAGAGAAGGACATAGATATCGCCAAGAATTTCAGAAAGGAACTGAACAAATGTTTGAATCGATTGAAAACCGAGAGTGCTGAGATTCTTGGTGTACCATTTTCTCTGGAAGAATCTAATTTGGATCAGCTTTCAAAGCAAGTTATGTGGTTGACGAAAGTCAACGAGGAATTGAGTTTGAAGCTCTCGGAAAGCGAGAACACGATGGTTGGCTATCAAGAGGAAGTCGAGCAATTGAAAGCAAAAATTCAGAAAATGCAGAAATCGCTCATGGTTGCGGAAAATAAAAAGGAAATTATCTCTGAAGGTTATGGAGAACAGGATCAAACCTGTGAAGATGAAATGCAAGATATATCACAGCTTCAAGATCGCGGTAGGTTTTATATTTAAATAGTTGAATTAGTATTTCGTATTTTGTTGAGTAATATTTTCAGGGCTGCCACGCAGTCACTTAAGTCACTTTTAGTCACTTTTCTAAGAAAAAGTCACTATATGCACGTTTCTAAAGGAAAAGGCCACTCTAGTCACTTTAATCCATCTCGTTGTAGATTTATCTAAAGAAAAAAGAAAATTCAATTGACTTCACACTCTTTCCCTTATTCCCCTTTTTTAAAATAATTCCTCTGTTTCTCCTATTTTCAAGAAACTTTCCCTCTTTCTTTTTTTTTTTGCTTAAATGTAAAATGAATTAATAGTACAAAATAAAAAAAATCCAAATATTTTTGGTTGAAAGCTAGCTCTTTTCGCTCGAAAAGTCTAATATCATATTGTTGGCTCAGGATTAATATTCTTTAGTTAAAAGTTGTATTATTTGGTTACAAAATCAATTACATATTTGATTGAAATTTCAACTATTTGGTTAAAGTCATATTTTTTTATCGAAAATTCAACTGCTTTGTTGAAAATTCGTCGTTTTGTATAAAAAATTCATCTTTTTGGTAGAAAAGTCATCTTTCTTGGTTAAAAATGAACTGTATTGTTGAAAATTCGAATGTCTTATAAAAAATTCAACTTTTTTGTTACAAATTTAACCACTTGGTTAAAAATTAATTTTATTCGTAGAAAATCTATCTTTTTGGTTGAAATTTCAATTAGTTGGTGGAAATCTGAACTACTTTGTTCAAAATTCATTTTATTAGTTAAAGATGCTACACTTTTTCGATGAAAATCTAACTATTTTGTTAAAAATGCATTTCTTTATAAGAAATTAATTTTTATTTTATTAAAATTGATAATTTTTAGTTGAAAATTCATCTATTTAATTTTTTATTGACAATTCATCTTTTTTGATGAAAATTCAACTACTTGCTTTAAAATTTATTTTGTTAGTTGAAAATCGCCCTCTTTGGACAAAAATATAACTATTTTGTTAAAAATTCGTTTTTTTTGTGGTTGAAAGTTGGTTTCGTTTTTTATTTCAAATTCAACTATTAAATGTTTTAAAATTCATGATTTTTTGTTGGAAATTCAACTATTTGGTTAAAAATTCAACTATTTTATTGAAAATTCATCTATTTTGGTAGAAATTTTGTCTTTTTGGTTAAAAGTGCAACTGTTTTAATTAAAAATGAACAGTCTATTTTGATTGAGGATTCAACTATTTTGTTGAATATTACTTTTATGGTTGAAAATTTCTCTTTTCGGAATTAAAAGTCCAGTTTGTTCGAAAAAATTCGATTTTTTAGCTTAAAAACTCAACTCTTTTGATCAATGTTTATCTCTTTTGGAAGTAACTTAATCGCTTTTAGTTGAAGATTCAACTCTTTAGTTGAAAATTTATCTTTCTTGGTCAAAAATGATCTTTATTTAATTGAAAATTCATCTCTTTTTTGGTAAAAATGTCATCTTTTGTGGTTAAAAATGAAACTGTTTGGTTGACAATTCATAATATTTTTTCGTTCAGGAGTAAAATATTTTGTTGGTTAAAGAATAATCATTTTAGTTGTAAATGGATATTTTTTATTGAAAATGTATCTTTTTTTAGTAGAAACTTCAACTATTCTGTTAAAAATTCGTCTTCTTCCGTAGAAAATTATTCTTCATTGTTGAAAAATCATCCTTTTGATTGAAAATTCTTTTTTTTTTCTCAGAAAATTTATCGTCTTGGTTGGAAATTAATATTTTTTGTTGAAAATTAAACTAATAATTTGATTTAAAATTCCTTTTTTTAAATATTCATTGTTGAATGTTCGTCTTCTTTGATTAAAATATGAACTATTACATCTTTTGTCGAGGATTCATCTTTTTTGGTGGAAAATCAAACTACATTGTTGAAAGTTGAACTACTTTATTAAAAACTTTTTTTTATGGCAGATTCATAATTTTAATTGAGAATTCATCTTATTGTTTGCAAATTTAATTAATCTAGCTTAAACTGATTTTAATTTTATTTTTAATTACTGGTTTTAACTGAAAATTTAATTATCCATGTTTGGCCGAAGCTGTATCGTTTTTATTAGAAAATTTAAATATATGGTTGAGAATTAATGTATTTTATTAAACATTCATTCATTTTTTGTTTAAAAATTGATTAATTTGGTTGAAGTCGCAATATTTTTACTTGGAAAGTTAAGAGTTTAAAGCGTTACATATTGAGTTCAACATGTTACCTAAATTAATTTTATTCAAAAGAGCATTTAAGGCGGTGAAGTCTGCAATAATAAAATAAAAATTATTTAAAAAAAAATAATGTTCTGTTTTTCTAGTTACTATTGTAAATTATCGTAATGTAATTACGGCAGTTAAGTGTCAAAGGTTTATTTAGCTTGTAATAAAATGAATTACAATGTTTCTGAATAATACTTGTAAGAGTAGGCAATTTTAGTCACTTTTTATCTGAAATTAGTAACTTTTTCAAGTACACTAGTCTGTGGCAGTTCTGAATATTTTTAATTCCATTAATTTAAATAAAATCATTAATTTTGGATAATTAATTTACAGCGAGGTCGGTGATAATGAATGGCAGTGGAGACAACACCTATCTTCTTCAATTGGTAGAGGAATTGTGTAGGCACAATGACAAAATATCTGACGATTCTAAAAAGGAGAAGGAAGATCTGCAAAATCAGGTAAGTTTCGCTTTTGAAGATTTTTCTATTTCGCACTGAATGCATGATTAAAAACATCTAGTTGTGGTTTGCAATACAAAAAGTTGTGGTGTCTGCACTATGAGAATAATTGAGTAGTTTCAATGGTTTTTGTGTGTCCTGTATCAAAAAGCTTGGCATTCAAACTACACAGTACTTTTATTTAATTTTTAATCCGTCAAAATGATGTGCAAGTAGTAAGTAGCAAATTTAGAATTTGTTTTTTCTTCTTGAGTTTACATGTTTGAGTGAAAAAATTTAATGTGGCCTCACAGTCTATTTTTCTCTTTTAAAGTATAAAACTTTCAAGTTTTTCTTCTTTTTTTTTAAGTCAAAAAGCGGAATTATTTCACTGTTTTTTGGTTTTTATTAAGTTTGGAAAATTAGATTAAATTAAATGCTATTTTAATTCCGAACCAATTAACGTTTGAATGAAGGATTGTCCATTTGACTTTTGAGTGTACACCAGATTTCGAAATTTCAAAAGATTTCAAAAATTGCAAAACTTTTCAAAAATTTTGCTATGATATCAAAGATTTCAAACGATTTAAAGAGATTTCACAAAGAATTTAAAGGATCTAAAAGATTTCAAAATATTTCAGAAGATTTCAAAGATTTCCAAACATTTAAATCATTTCAAAAGTTTTCAAAGATGATCAAGAAATTTAAAAAGATTTTACTGATTTTAAAGGATCCCAAAAATTGTATAATATTTCAGAAGACTGGAAAGATGTCACAAAGATTTAAAAGGATTTAAAATATTTCAGAAGATTTTAAAAGAATTAAAATATTTCAAAATATTTCAAAGATTTCAAAGATTTCAAAATATTTCCAAGATCTCACAAAGATTACTAAGATTTCAAAATATTTTAAGAGTTTTTAAAGATTTCATAAAGATTTTAAAGGATCCAAAAGATTTTAAAATATTTCAAAATATTTGAAAGATTCCACAAGGATTGTAATGGATCCGAAAGATTTCAAAAGATTTGAAAATATTTCAAAACATTTCAAAGATTTCGCAAGGATTTCAAAGATTTCAAAATATTTCAAAGATTTTTCAAAGTTTTCAAAGGTTTTGAAAGATATAAAGAGATTTTAAAGGATTTAAAAGGTTTCAAAATATTTCAAATGTTTCGTAAGGTTTTCAAAGATTTCACACAGTTTTAAAGGATCCAACAAGATTTCATAGATTTCAAAAGATTTCAAAAGATTTCACAAAGATTTCGCAAGGATTTCAAAGATTTCACAAAGAATTCAAAAGATTTTAAACTATTTCCAAGATTACACAAGGATTTCAAAAGATTTCAAGACATTTTAAAAGATTTTAAAGGAACCAAAATATTTAAGAAGATTTTAGAAATGTCACAAGGATTTTAATGCATCCAAACGTTTTCAACAGATTTTAAAATATTTCGAAACATTTCAAAGATTTCAAAACATTTCAGAAGATTTCATAATATTGCAACGATTTTACAAGGGTTTCAAATATTTCAAAGCATTTCAAAGATTTTGCAAGGATTTAAAAGATTTTAAGAGATGTTAAAAGATTTCACAAAGATTTTAAAGTATCTAAAAGATTTCAGAGATTTCAAAATATTCCAATGATTTTGAAATTATTTCAAAGATTTTAAAGAATTCAAAAGATTCCAAAAGATTTCAAAGATTTCAAAATATTTTACAAAGATTTTAAAGGATCAAAAAGATTTCAAGAAATTTTAAAGGATCCAAATATTTTAGAGATTTTAAAGATTTCAAAAGATTTCGCGAATGCTCATACACCGGGTCGCGTTTGAATCAGGAAAATGTAAAGTTTGTATTATTTAAATAATGAAATAAATTTAATATTTTCTAAATTAAAAACCTTTTTTGGCATCATAACTAAAGTTCCAGTAAAATCTAGGAAGATAATTATAATTATTTTTGTTGTATTCTTTTCCTTCTTTATTTTGCAATCAACTTCTTTGGTAAAATATTTGTTAATAATATTTCTCTATTTCCTCCATTTCTTTGCTGTTATACAGACTGTGAGGCTTATAAATAATTACTTACTTTATTCATCAATTCAACTTAAATTTAATAATAAATATTTTCTATACCTTAGCTCAATTATTTATTATTTTCCGTTTAAAGTTTTTAATCCTGAACAGATTTCTAAAAGTGCTGCAGTTAAAGTTTAAAAAGTTCATAACATTACATACCAATTAAAAATGAAAAAAAAAAACGTTTTTTCTGTCTTTCAACCCAGATAAAGATAAATTAAAAACGAAAGGTTGTATTTTATAATTTTGCATGCTTTAGACGATTTCCTTAACCTAATTTGTAACTCTAGTTAGAGTAATTGACCCTTTCCTCGTATGCTTTACTCCTTATTGCAATAAAATTCCTCCTCATTCAATGTCACAATTTTACGCTTAACACTTGTTCTATTTTTTTTATTAATGGAAATTAATTTTTCTTTCATAGAATGTACAAAAAGTCATACCTAAATAGTCAGCCATTTTTCATTTTCATTTTTTCGTCATTGAGTTTTTTGGTTTCGTTTTGAAACGTATGGAATTTAAAACGATTTCGGAAGGAGAAGTTGGAAAAAGCGATTTTTTCTTTTGGGGCTTTGCGCATTTGTATTTTGAATTTTTGAGTACCGAGTGAAAGATTCTCATAATCGTGACATGTGAATTGATTGGCTCCGATGCAGATTGTAAAAAAAATTGATTGGCGTTCTGTTGTCTTGCCAGCAGGTGTCATTAGAACCCAATCCTCCCTCATACATTCACAGGGTTTGCTGTCGAAAGGTAAATCATAGAATTACTAATATCGAATATAGAACCACTCTCTATTATAGAGCTTAATAATACACGTCTACGGTTTTCGCAGCCATTTAACAAATCAGCAGTGATGGGTAAGTTACTTTTTAAAAGTAACTAGTTATCGTTATCGTTATCGTTGTAGACTCAAAATGTAAGTTTTTCTTCGTTACTTTTGCAAGAAAAGTAAATATCGTTACTTTTTTAGTTACTTCTGTATTTTAGAAACATATATACGTATGTATGAGAAATGTATACTAAGAACAATAATTAACGATTCACTGCCACGCAGTCACTTGAGTCACTTTTAGTCCATTTTATTTCTCCAATCACTTTTTAGTAACTTTTTTAAGATACACTCATAGAGAACCCAACAATTTTTGAATTTCATTGAATTTTTTTTCTTAGTATTCTTTTGAATTCCTTTCAATTCTTTTGAATTCACGCTGCCTTCATTAAAATCCACTGAATTCAATATTCGCAACGATTTAAAAGATTTCAAGAGACTTCAAATGATTCCACAAAGATCTAAATATATTTCAAAACATTTCAAAGATTTCGCAAGGAGTTCAAAGATTTCAAAGTTTTCAAAAGATTTAAAGAGATTTTGATTTGAAAGATTTTAAAGGATCCAAAAGATTAACAAATATTTCAGAAGATTGGAACATTTTCACAAGGATTTTAAAAGATCCAAAAGATTGTAAAATACTTAAAACATTTCAAAGATTTCGCAAGGATTTCCAACATTTCAAAAGATTTCAAGAGATTTTAAAGGATCCAAAAGATTTAACAAGATTTTAAAATATTTTAAAGCTCTCACAAGGATTTCAAAGATTTTTAAAGATTTCACAAAGATTTTAAAGGATCCCAAAGATTTCAAAATATTTTAAAGGATCCCAAAGATTTCAAAATATTTCAGACGATTTCATGAGAGATTTCACAAGGATTTGTCAAGTCAATTTTCTTTCTGAAATATCTTTTCTATGATAGAGTCACTATAGTCACTTAAAAGAAAAAAGATCAATTTACTCACTTTTTTAAATAAATTAAAACAGAGAACCCAAAGATTTCTGAATTTTATTGAATCTTTTTTCCTTAGTATTTTTTTGAATTGAAGGGACATGTGGATGAAGGTGATATGTGACAGTTTTCTAAAGGTATTTTGTGAAATGTAGCAAGTGAATATGATTCAGTTTGCCACATCAACTTCATCCATTATCAGAAGTTAATTTTTCAAAAATTGTCACATATCACCTTCATCCACTTGCTCATTATTCCTCTCAATTCTTTTTAATTCACACTGCATTAATTGAAATTCACTGAATTCAATGGATTTCTTTTTGGATTCTCAATTTTTGTAGATCACTCTGAAGACTTTTAAATTCACCTTAAAATCTTATGGTTTTTTAAGATTTCGCAAAGATTTAAAAGACTTTAATATATTTCAAAACATTTCAAAGATTTTGCAAGGATTTCAAAGATTTGATTTTTTTTTAAAGATTTGAAAAGATCCATAACATTTTAAAGATTTCAAAAGATTTGAGAGATTCTAAAAGATTTAAAAGATTATAAAGAAACCAAAAGATTTAAAAGTATTTCAGAAGATCTGAAAGATTTCACAAGGATCTTTAAAGTACCAAAAGATTTCAAAAGATATCAAATATTTCAAAAGATTTCGCAAGGATTTCAAAAGATTTTAAAGGATCCAAAATATTTCAAAATATTTCAGAAGACTTCAAAAGATATAAAAATAGTTCAAAGATTCCATCAGGATTTAAAATATTTAAAAATATTTCAAAGGATTCTAAAGATTTCGCAAGGATTTCTAAGATTTCAAGAGATTCTTAAAGATTTTAAAGGATCCAAAAGATTTAAAAGTATTTCAGAAGATCTGAAATATTTCACAAGGATTTTAAAAGTACCAAAATATTTCAAAAGATATCAAATATTTCAAAAGATTGTTGGAAGATCAAGTCATTATAGTCACTTTTAAAATAAAACGATCACTTTCGTTGCACCTTTAATTGATTAAAAAAGAGAACCTAAGAATTTCTGAATTTTATTCAATTTTTTCCCGGTGAATTCTTTTGAATTCACTCTGCATTCTTTGAAATTTTAATTCTATTCACTCCCATTTATTTGAACTTAATGGTATTTTTGGACGTTAAACATTTTGCTTTATTCACTTGAATTATTTGTCATCTATCTTGATTTTATATGAATTTCATCAATTTCTCTTGAAGTCCCTTGAATTTATCTAAATTCACTCCAACTTTACTGAAATCAGTTGAATATTTAGGATTTTTATTAATTTTTGTCATTGCAATTGAATTAATTTGGAATTCAAACTGAATTCTTATTAATTTATCCTGAATTCTTAATGAAAATGTGGAATTCTCTTGATTTTTTTCCGCTGAATTCTTTTTAATTCACTTGAATTCTTAGGCATTTCATCGAATTCTGTTGAATTTTTATAAATTAATTCCAATCTTAATGGTATCTGTGGAATATTTTGTATTTTTTCTCAATTCATTTGAATTTTCAAAAATTTCATCCTGAATTCGTTCAAATTCACCCGGAATTCTTATCAATTTCACCGAATTCTTTTGCATTCAAAAGAACATTAGTCACTTTTGATCCCGAGATCAATGTGATTCTTGCCGTACCAAAGAACATTTCGAAAACTAGCCGCCACAAGTTGAATAGTGAAAATGAAAAAATAGTTGCAAAATTAATCAAATTTATTGATTGTCATAAAAAAGACATGTGAACTATATTTCGAAAATAACTAAAACAGTAATGACTTTTATAGTTACTATTACTGAAAAAAAATGTAACTAGTTACCGATTCGTTATTTATTTGCAAAATTAACATCGTTACAACTATCGTTACTAAAAAAAGTAACTAGGTACAGTGACTAGTTGAAATAAACTAGTTACTTCCCATCACTGCAAATCAGACATTGAAATACTATAATGTCTGAAAAGCTATGACCGCTTTGGCAAAAAGTTCTTTTTTACCCGTCCTCGGTTCTGGAATTCCTTGGGAGAAGTGAATAGAAATAGGGGAAAGTGTTCGTTAAATAATTTTTCATTTCATTCTTACAGTGGTTGTGTTTCATTTCATTTTTTTAGTTTACAACAAACCATTTATTTGTATTTCCAATTAATAATTAATAATCCATTTTTTCAATTTTCTAAAAAACGGACGATTGTTTTCTTTCTCGCATGATTGTTTTGCACTTTCAATGCAAACATAATAATAAATAATCAAAATTGTGTTCCTACGTGCCTGATTTTTGGGAAGAAGCACAAAACTTTTGCATTTACAATTAGTGTTTTAATAAAAAGATAATTGCATGTTTTGTTCAATGCGTGACGATTTTTGAAGGATAATTACTTAATGCTATTTTATTTCAAGCTGATCACCGTTTGCTATTTCTGTAATCTTAGTGCAAGTTAATTAAATTAATTTGAAAAGTAGATGATGGAATGGTGATTTTAATGAATATTGATTTTGTAGATCGCGGCTGCTGACAAACAGCTTAGAGCTATGAAAAAGTTTTTAGAGGAACAAACTAGTGAACGAGAAGCGGAAATTGATGAAGCGACTAAGAAAATCGAGAATTTGGAAAGTCTGCTGAGAGATGTTGAGAGAACGAAGGAAAGGGATCAACGCATGACTTCTGAGGTTCGTAAAATAAATTACAATTTCATTTTTTGATTCTTTTAAAGTTTTTTTTTCTTCTTTAAGGTTCAATTAACTTAATTTAGTTCTTTAATTTTTGAAATTTTTAATTTACAATAAGGGGCCGTTTAAAAACTACAAACATAATATTTTATCAGACTTCACAGCCCAAAATAGCTCTCAAAACAGGGGAATTAGGGTGATTTTTCACGAAAATAGGAGAATAATGTTTTTTTTTTCAGAGTTCAGTTTTGAAGCTAAAAAGTCGAATGTTTTAGAAAACAGTTGACTTCTAAACCCGAAAAAATGAATTTTCAACCAAGAAAGATGGGTTTTCAACCAAATAGTTGAATTTTCAAAAAACAAACCAATTAATTTTAGACAAAAAGTTGCATTTACAACCAAATAGTTGAACTTACAAGCAGAAGAAACGATTTTTTAACCAAATATTTGAATCTTCAAGCCAAGAAGACGATTTTTTTAACAAACATTTGGATTTTTCAACTATGAAAGATCAATTTTCAACCAAGAACTTTTCAATCCAGAAAACGAATTATCAACAAAGCAGTTGAATTTTCGAACAAAAAAGATTACTTTTTAACAAAATAGTCAAATTTTTAACAAATTATTTCAATTTTCAACAAAATAGTTGATCTTTTAACCACATAGTTAAATTTGCAAAACAAGCAGTTGCATTTACAGTCAAATAGTTGACCTTTCACCAAAAAAAAATAAATTTTCAACAGATTGGTCGAGTTTTTAAACAAAAAAGATTAAACTCCAACCAAAAACGGTTGCATTGTCAATCAGATAGTTGAATTTTCAAGCCGAAAAGACGAATTTTACAGAAGATAATTGGATTTTTAATCCAAAAAGACAAATATTCAACAAAACAGCTAAATTTTCAACAAAATAATTGAATTTTTAGCAAATTAGTTTTTTTCAACTAAAGTGATGTATCTTTAAAAAAAAGTTATTATAATAATAATAGTTAGTGGAATTTTCAATCAAGAAAGATTAATTCGCAAGGAAAAATATAGTGATTGATATTTCAACTGAAAAAAGATTTTAATTGGAAATCAAAAACAGTCAAACTTAACAAGAAAGATGAATTGTCCACGAAAAATATAGTAGTTGATTTTTTAACCAAAAATATTTAATTTTGTAATAAAAAGCAGTTGAACTCAACCCAAAAAGAGAACTTTTCAACAAAACAGTAGAATCCTCATCCAAAAAAAATTAATTTTCTACCAAAAAAAGACGAATTTATAACCAAATTCATACATTTTTAACCAAAATGTTGAAATATTCAACTAAAAACGATCAATTTTCAACCAATAATGTGATATAGAGGGTGGCCACCCAACCGGAAGAACCGAGAGGAACAAATAAATCATTTCAAATT
Organism: Andricus grossulariae; assembly: GCA_011634705.1. Taxonomy (NCBI): domain Eukaryota; kingdom Metazoa; phylum Arthropoda; class Insecta; order Hymenoptera; family Cynipidae; genus Andricus; species Andricus grossulariae. Next base: position 38,997,295 of record JAABKJ010000755.1, on the reverse strand, counting down.
GAAAAATATTTGAATTTTGGAAAGTATAATCAGCAATTTAACAATTATTAATTTTTATGTGATTGGAATGTACTTCAAATAATTAAAATTTTAAAGGTGTTGAATATAAAAAAATTTTAATGTCGCAATTTTTGGTGACTAACATTTTTTCAGTTTCAAATAAAGTTGGCATTCGTTTAAGTTTCAACGTTCCGGAATAGACATTTTTTGTCATTTTTAATGTTTCCCATTTAAAATTACTATTTATTTCAAAAGTTTTTTTGGAATAATTCAATTCATTCTTAAATTTTAGAAAAATTTGTCCAGTCAGCTTTAATGTCAAGTTATAATTTTGTTATGTAATAAAAATTTAAAATTCTAGAATTTCAGAAGCTTTGACTTTGAAAGATTCAATTTAGTTTTCAGTTTCAAATTGTCAAACCTTAATCTCTTTGAATTTAAAATTATTCAATTTCAGAATTTTTTAATTATTTAATTTCGAAAGCTTTTAATATTTAATAATACAATTTCAATTCCTTTGAATTTTAAATGATCCAACTTCCAAAATTCAAATATTAAAGTATTGAAATTTCAACGTTTTGACATTGTCCTATTTTCGAAATTTTAATCTGAATTCATTTAATTTCGTGATTTTTTAATTAAAAATGAAATTGTTTAATTTTTAGCGCTTCGATTTAGAAATTATACAATTCAACTCCTTTTTCTAATTAAATTGTTCAAAATCGTTCAATATATGTTTTTCTGAATTTCAGACGCTTTCAATTCGAAATTATGAATTATTGTTTCAAAAATCTTTAAAACATAATATTTAAAAATTGGTTTGATGATGTATTTTTAAATTGTTTACATTTTTCATGTTCGTGCTTATCGACTTCCGCAATTGATCATATATGTGAAAAAAACTGTGGGTTTCGCAAAGAGAATATATTTTTTCTAAATCGGGAGAAAGCACGAATATTTACCGGGAAAACCGGGAGAAAGCCGGTAGACGAAAATTTAAAAAGGAGTGGCCACCCTGGATATTTTCAGTAAAAAAATTCATTTTCAAACAAAAAAAAATGCCATTAAAATAGTTACATTTTCAACCAAAGATATGGATTTTCAAATAATAAAATGAATTTTTAACCAAGTAGTTGAATCTTCAACAAAAAGGATGAATTTTTAATACAGAATGTAATGCAGTTGAAGTTTCAACTATATACGATTAATGTTCAGCCAAGAATGGATCAGTTAAATTTTCAGTAAAAAAATTAATTTTGAACCAAAAAAACAAACGAATTTTCAGCAAAGTAGTTAAATCTTCAACCAAATATTAGAATTTCTAACCCAAAGAGATGCATTCTGAACCAAAAATATAATAGTAGACTTTTCTATTAAAAAGAATTAGCTGTTAGCTAAAAATATTTGGATTTTATTATTGGGTTCTACTAATTCAGTTCGCATTTATGTGAAAAAACGAGAGAAAGGGAAAGTTTCTTGAAAAAAAGAGAAGAAAATAAGAATTCTTTTAAAAAGGGGTGAAGAGTGGAATAGGGTAAAGAGTGTGAAGTCTGTATTTAGATGCTTTACTTGCAAAATAAAATCACTAATTTTCATTTTTTCCAGTATTACAAAAAATTATTATTCACAATACGTATCAGTACCTGTTACCGCCCCCTGGAAATGTGACCTAGTTTTTGAACGGCTCTTTTGGAATTAATGTAATACAAGCACTGATAGCTTAATCTTTATTTTGGTGTTTAATGGTTAAAGAGAATAGTTTTTGAAATTCACTAACGGTGTCGCAACTTTAGCTTTGTACATAAATTGCAGCTAGCGTGAATTTCAAGTAATCTTTTGATAATATTTGTTGTCTAATATGGTAGTAATTATGCTTATAACACCGCATCACTGCTAATTGTATTAACACGAGTTTTCCGCACTGTGGTTTTGGTTTTCTGTTTGTTGCACAAAGCAGTCTTCACTATCGCCTGTTCCGTCGTCAAAACCAATTGTGCTTCGAACAACTGACGTCCACGCAGCTGTGAGTGAAGTCTTTTATATTTAAACAAACATTAGTTTTTTTTTTCAAATAGGATTTTAGGCATTACAAGAGGTTACAGCGCTGAATTATTATACTTTTTTGGGTTCATTTATCATTTTATTTTATTATTTACAGGCCTCGGACTATTGACACTATTTTACACTTTTTCTGAACGATCACACTATTTTCCTACTATTTAAAAAAAAAATCACTCTAAATACAATATTTCTTCACAATTGTCCGGTAATTCCACTATTTCTTTACTTTAACTTGAAAAATTTTTCTGAACTATACAGAATGTCTCAATGTCTGATTAGGGATCGTCAAAAATTTTGAAATTTCAAGCCAAAAAGATGACCTTTTAACAAAACAGCTGAATTTTCAACCAAATAGTTCAGTTAAAAAAAAAAATGAATTGTTGAATTTTCAAGTAGTGCATTTTCAGTTGCATTTTCTACCTGAAGATACTAATTTTCACCAAAAAATCTAATATTTTATATTTAAAACAAAAAAGATTTTAATTTTAAATAAAAAAAGAGTTGCATATAACCAAAAAGCCAAATTTTCAATAAAATACTTGAATCCTCAACTAAAACAGATTAATTTTTAACCATACAGTTGCATTTTTAACAAAAAAAGATTTATTTTCTACCAGAAAAGGTGAATTAACAAAACACATTTTTAGTTGAATTCTCAACTAAAAAAGATAAATTTCCGACCAAAAATCAAACTTGGAAATACAAATTTTCAACAGAATACATACATTTTTAGTCAAATAGTTGGATTTTTTACCAGAAAGACGAGTTTTCAACAAAATACATACATTTTTAACCAAATATTTTAATTTTCTACCAAAAAACATGGGTTTTCAACAAATGACATAATTTTTCAACTGAATGTTTTGAAAAATGGATGTGATGTTAGTTCAAATTTTATTTGATTAATTTTTAGTTTATATATAATTCGTTTCTAAAATTTTCTCAATAAATATTTTAATTTTTAAGGCGAGAATATGAATTATCAACAAAAGCTTAATTTAAAATCAATCAGTTGAATTTTCAAGAAAATAGTTCAGTTTTCAGTTAAACAAATCCTTTTTAACTAAAAAAAGAAAAAAAATTTCAACCAAGATTATGAATCTTCAACGAAAAAAATGAACTTTTAAGAAAGTAGTTCAACTTTCAACCAAAGAGTTACATTTCCAACAAAATACATAAATTGTCAACCACGTAGTTAAATGTTCTACCAAATTGTTTAATTTTTGAAACAAAAATACGAATTTTCAACATGAAAATAAGAATTTTCAACAAAAAAGTTCATTTACAACCAATCATTTCAATTTTCAATAAAATATTATAATTATGCTGAAGTTTTCAGGAGATTTTTCAAATCTAGTTTTAAAAAAACTGTAGAGATACCCACATGATATAAAAAGTTTTTTTAATAATAAATGAAATCTCCTTTTAATCCTCTTTTTTACCCAAAATTGAACTACTGAACTGCTCTGATCCCTGAAATTAGAATCGACCCTTTTTATTATCACTCTCGCCTCCTTATTTCTAACACCTTCGACGATCGGAATTTATCATTATATACCAAAAAAATGAACTTTTAAGAAAATAGTTCAACTTTCAACCGAGGAGTTGATATTTCAGTAAAAAAGAATTTAATTTAAATTTAAAAAACAGTTTGTTTTAACCTGAAAAGATGCATTTTCAACAAAATACATCAATTTCCAACCAAATAGTTAAATTTTCTACTAAATTGATTAATTGTCGAGCCGAAAATACGAATTTTCTACAAAACAATTCAATTTTCAACCCGAGAATTTGAATTTTCAACAAAAAAGTTAATTTTCAACCGAAACCGATTAATCTTTAACCAGATAGTTTCATTTTGAATCAAATAAGATTAAATTTCTACAGAAAGAGATCTTCAATGGATTATCAATAAAAAAATATATTAGTCAAGAAAGAAACAAAATCTCAATCAAATTGTTGCAATCAGACCAAAAAGAGTAATTTTCAACAAAACAGTTGAATTTTCTACTAAAAAGTATGACTTTTTACAAAATTGTAGAATTTTCAACAAAATAATTCAATCTTGAACCAAATAATAAAATTTTTTAATGAAAAAGATGAAAAAAGAAAAAGACTTAGGCCTGCGATAAATAAATAGCAATTTTGATAATTTACTATAGACTAAAGAATGACATTTTAAATATACATTGAAGTTAATTTTTAATACTTGAAAAATTTTATGACACTATTGTTTTTAATTTGTGGCACTATTTAAACTATTTTTTATCTTTAAGGTGAGTCCGTGGCCTGTATTTATTTAAATCTATGTTATAAAATCCTTGTAGAGCTAAATCGCCTTTTACAATTAATTACTTTTTACCTGTAAAATAGAAGCTTTGGTGTCCTGAAGAAAGTTAGCAACTAGACATCAGTTTCCAAACTTTACCCTTCGGAAAAATATTATAGGAAAATCAGTATAGACTTGTATTGATTTTCCTACAATTTTCCCCCGATTATAGAAAATTCATTATAGAAAACGATGATAGGATAGTCAGCTTTGAAATAAATACAAAAAATATTGAAGGAATTCATGTAAAAAGTAGAAAAAAAATACAAATGAACGAATTATTCTAGATTACTCATAATCTAATCTAATAATCTCATAATTCTGTACAAAGTCTGTGAATTCCTAGAAATCCGTTGAAATACTTCGAAGTTTGTGAAATTCTCTAAAAATCTTTGAAGTACTTATAGGTCTACTAAAATCCCTTAAATCTCGAGAAACTCTTTGAAATATTTGGCAATCCTTCAAATATAAATATAAATTAAACTTATTCATTAAAGTTCTCCTTAAAAAAATCCTTTCAAATTCCTAGAAATCTTTGAAATCCCTTCAAATCCATAGATCGAATAAAATCCTTTAAATCTTGCGAAATTCCTTGAAATTCTTTTGAATCTGTTAAAATAACTTAACATTTTTTGAAATCCCGTAAAATCTCTTGAAAAACCTTAAAATCCGTGGAAGTCATATAAAATCTCTTGAAATCCTTCAGAATCCCGTAAAATTCCCGGAAATGTTTGGAAATCTTTTAAATCGTCTAAAATGCCTTGAAATTCCTTAAAGTTCGTGGAAATATTTTTAAATTCCATAGAATCACTTTAAAATCCTTAAATTCTGCAAAAGTCCCTCGAAATCCGTTGAACTCCTTTCAAATCTCCTGATTTGTTTGAAAAGCTTTGAAATAATTTGAAAACCCTCGATATTTTCTAACCCGTTGTTGTATTTGAAATCTTCTAAGTCTTTTGGAATCCTGGAGAATTCCTTGAAATCCGTAGAAATCTCTCGAATACAATTCAATTTATACCTAAAGTTCTCTCGAAATTACAGTTGAAATCCCTTAAAATTTATTAAAATCTTTGAAAATCGTGAAAATCCATTAAAATAAGTAGAAATCCCTTGAATATAAATTAATTCATACGAATTCATTTAAGTTCTCTTTTAAAAAACCCGTTCCAATCCCTAGAAAATTTTGAAATCCTTAGTTATTCAATACAATCCTTTGAATCTTGAGAAATTCCTTAAAGCACTTGAAATTCGTTAAAATCTTTTAAACTAACCTAGGCTCTTTAAAATCCTTTGAGATTTATTCCTTAAGTTCTCTAGCAATTAGTTAAAATCCCTTAAAATCCCTTGGGATCCATGTAGAACTTGGAGTCACTATGAATCCCTTAAAATTTCATTCGCTAGAAATCCATTGCAATCTTTGGAAATCCTATCAAATTCTTTGAAATCTCTTGAAATTCTTTTTAATTAATTTTAATTAATTAATTTTTAATTCTTCTAACCTTAACATCATTTGAAAAGCTTTAAAATCCGTAGAAGTCCTACGAAATCTTTTGAAATCCCTTGAAGTTGTGAAAATATTTTTAAATCTCATAAAATTCCTTTAAAATCCTTCAAATCCGTGAAAGTTCCTCGAAATCCGTCGATGTCGTTTAGATTACCTCAAAATCCTCTGATTTGTTAGTAAAAAATGTACAAATCCTTAGAATATAAATTAAATTATATTTATTCTATAAAGTTCTCTTTACAAAAAAAACGTTCAAATTCTTAGAAATCTTTGAAATCCCTTGAAATCGTTAGAGATTCAATGCTATCCTTTAAATCTCGTTAAATTCCTTGAAATACCACAAAATCCATCGAAATTGCTTTCTCTAGAATTTAGTCCTTTGGAAATCCCTTGAAGTCCATGGAGATCGAATAAAATCCTTAAAATCTTGTGATATTCCCTGAAATACCTTTAAATCCTGTGAAATATTTGGAAATCCTACAAAATTCTTTGAAAATCCTTGATTGATATCTTTGGAAATCGTAAAAATCCATTGAAAGAAGTAGAAATCCTTGGAATATAAATTAAGTTATATTTATTCATTAAAGTTCTCTTTTAAAAAAACCGTTCATATTCTTACAAATCTTAGAAATCCCTTGAAATCCTCAAAGATCCAATACAATCTTTTAAATCTTGTGAAATTCTTTGAAATACTTCAAAATCCCTTGAAATTTCTTTTTCTAGAATTTAATCCTTTGGAAATCCCTTGAAATCCATGCAGGCGCAATAAAATCCTTTAAATCTTGTGAAATTCCTTGAAATACTTTAAAATGCTGTAAAATCTGTGGAAATACTACAAAATTCTTTCAAAATCCCTGGAAATCGTAAAAATCACAAGAATAGCGATCCTGTACAAATAACCTTTACACAGCAAAAGTCTGTGAATTCCTAGAAATCCGTTGAAATACTTCGAAGTTCGTAAAATTTTCTAAAAATCTTTGAAGTACTTACAGGTCTACTGAAATCCCTTAAATATCGAGAAACTCTTTGAAATATTTGGCAATCCTTCAAATATAAATATAAAAAATAAACTTATTCATTAAAGTTCTCCTTCAAAAAATCCTTTCAAATTCATAGAAATCTTTGAAATCCCTTGAAATCCATGGAGATCGAATAAAATCCTTTAAATAAATAAATTGGAAATCGTAAATATCCATTAAAAGAAGTAGAAATCCGTGGATTATAAATTAAATTATATTTATTCATTAAAGTTCTCTTTTAAAAAAACCGTCCATGTTCTTAGAAATCTTAGAAACCCCTTAAAATCCTCAAAGATCCAATACAATTCTTTAAATCTTGTGAAATTCTTTGAAATACCTCAAAATACCTTGAAATTTCTTTTTCTCGAATTTAATCCTTTGGAAATCCCGTGAAATCCATGCAGGCGGAATAAAATCCTTTAAATTTGGTGAAATTCCTTGAAATACCTTAAAATGTTGACCTTAAAATGTTGTGAAATCTGTGGAAATACTACAAAATTCTTTGAAAATCCTTGTAAATCGTAAAAATCCATTGAAATAAGTAGAAATCCTTTGAATATAAATTAAATCATGTTTATTCATTAAATTTAAAAAAAAACGTTTAAATTCATAGAAATGCCTTGAAATCCTTAGAAATTCAATACAATCCTTTATAGCTTGTAAAATTCCTTGAAATACCTCAAAATCTCTTGAAATTTCTTTCTCTAGAATTTAGTCCTTTGGAAATCCCTTGAAGTCCATCGAGATTGAATAAAATCCTTTAAATCTTGTAATGTTCCCTGAAATACCTTACAATCCTGTGAAATATTTGGTAATCTTACAGAATTCTTTGAAAGTCCTTGAATTTTGTAAATCTTTTGGAATTCGTTGGAATCTTTTAAATTTAAACTAACTTAAAATCTTTAAAATTCTTTTGATGTTTATTTCTTGAGTTCTCTAGCAATTAGTTGAAATCACTTGAGATCCATAGAGATGGAATAAATTATCAAAAATTACTTTAAAATCCGTAAATGTCCCTCGAAATCATTTGCAAATCCATGAAATCCTACGTTAAATAAATAAATTAGTCGTTTGTAGTTTCTCTATTTGTTGCATACATTCTTTAAATATTTTAACACTATTTATTTCTATACTCATTTTCGTAATCTGATTTTCTATAATGATTTTTCTAGAATCGCTAAAAACTATAATAAATTCATTATAGGAAAATCATTGTAGGCCTATACTGAATTTCCAATAATATTTTTTCTTAAGTGTATAGTAATAATTTGTATTCGTCAAATGCATGCATTGTAAATATTAATTGTACTCCTAGATTAGTGAAGCCCTTATCAACGGTTTTAATACAAGAAAATAATGAAAAATAACAGGTGGAGGCACTCGAATCCCAAATGCGAGAAATGTCCTCCTTGATGTCGGACACGGAAGCCAAAAAATCCGAAACCGAAAGCGAGCTAAAAGCAGCAGTCGACAAAATCTGGGTTCTACGGGACATCATAACCGACCTTGAACAACAACTTCAAACAAAAGTCGAGCACGAAGAACTACTCCAAACGCAAATAGATCAATTAGAAGAATTGATATCAGCCCAGAACCGAAATCAGCAAGAACTCGCTCAAGAATTAGAGTCCATCAAATCTGGAAGCGAGAATGTACAACTAAATGATCACATCAGTCATCTTCAGGAGGAACTTAGGAAACACAAACTAAGCTCGGAGCACTTTAATTCCAACTCTTCGACTTTGAAGCAAATAAGAATGGAGCTTCGCGAAATGCACAATCACGTTGATAAGAGAATCAAAGAACTCGAAGCCTTGCATGTGTGCGGTTCTAGTTTAAGTATCAGCCAACCTAGTGAAGATGTTTCCATCAGAGATCAGATAGAAGCTTCTCGATGTCCCACACCTGATGATCCAAACGCCCCACCGACTCTTCCACTCGATCAGGTTTTGAAGCTGAAAGATAAATTGATGAAACATGCGAGAGCAGAAGAAGTTGCTTTGAAACGAATAAAGGATTTGAATATCCAGCTGACCACCTTGAAAAATCAGAATGAAGAGTTGCAAGCCGAGCAGGAAATTTTACAACAAACAGCTTCGGAGCAATTGTTTCAGATGGAAGCGATGCGTGGAAGGCTTGAACAACAGAAACAAGACGCTCCTTTTGCCCAGAGGCAAGCGACTTCCCGATTGGAACTTCAGCTTCACGAGACGAATACTAAACTTCATTCGATGGAGCGTTTAATCGCAGATAAGGATTTGGAATTGAAAGAGATAAGAGAACAGCTCGATAGGGCTAATCAGATTTTAATGGAAAAGGAAATCGAGATCGCGAATGTTGTTCAATCAGAAAACGTTGTTATCCAGAAATTGAAGGATCGTCTAGAAATTGCAGAAGAGGAGAAGAAGGTTCTTGAATCCAAGTTTGGAAAGCAAGAACGTGCTCAGATCGAACTTCCCCAGCTTCTGGATTCGATGCTCGCTGATAAGAATGAGGAAATAGATCACTTAAAGGAGCAATTACACAAGAAGGAAAAACAACTCGAGTTTTATCTTTCCCTCAACCTTGATGAGAATCAGTTAAAGGAAATGGCGAAGCAAGAGCCTAAGAACAGCGCAAGAACTCTCAGTGATATTTTGTCGATTAATTCTGAATGTGAAGAGTATCAAGAAGGTATTCGTGAAGTTCCGAATTCCACGAGGAATCTACATAATGTTTCTTCGTTCAGAGTTCCTCTGCCCGGAATTTCGAAGGATACTTTAGAACTTACTCCAAATTTAATAGAGAGGAATAAATCGATTCAGGTTCCACAATTGGAGTTAGGATTCCAGTCTCAGAGTTTGTCCAATTCGTATCCAAGAGAATCGAGGGAATTCGAGACAGAATTGGAGAAAAGCGAAGTGGATTCAAAGTCTCCAAATGGAGAGCATTTAGAATCTCAAAAATCCCAGCACATTTCTCCAAAAAGTAGAAAGAGTTCGGATGAGTTGATGAAAGAGCAGATCCAAGTTTTAGAGACTCAGTTAAAACGGAATCAAGAAGAGCTGAATTTGAAATCTGAAACTTTGAGGCAGAGAGAGGCGGAATTGATTGCGATTCAAGCGAACCTGGAAGAACTTCGATTAGAGTTGAAGGATACTGCTGAAACCTTGTCTCGCGATAAACTTTTCTTTAAGAGTCAATACGAACTGAGTCAGGTTTCCGAAAATAAGATCCGAAAAGACCTGGATCAGGTGGAGAATGCGATGAAGTTGAAGGTTGAGGAATTGGAAGATTACAAGAGCAAAGTCCAGGTCAATGAGAAGATTCTGATTGAGTTGAGAAATGAAAATTCAAGACTGAAGAAGACAGATGAAGCAGTGAAGGAAAAATGCCAGGAAGTGAAGTATTTGTCGGAGGTTATTTTCCAGAAGGATGTTACTATCGAAACGCTTCAGACTCGCAACGTGGAGATTGAGAATGAAAATAAACAGTTGTATGAATACAGGAGGAAGTATGATTTGACTAAAGAGGAGATTATAGGTTGTCAGAGTGAAATTCAGAGACTGACTCTGGGTTTGAATAACAGGGATGATATTATTAAGAGGTTAGAGGATATGGCGAGGAGAAGTAGCTTTTCTGATTCATCGCCGAGTGATAGTAATAAGAATCAGGAAATTCATCACCTGCAGGAGTATCTGAAAGAAAAGGACAAGGTGATCAGACAAATGAGTGATGATAGTAAGAGTTTGCATAGGGCTTTGGAGACTATTCAGAATAAGATGAAGGAGTCTGGAAATGTCGTAGAGTTGAGGAGGAAGTTGAAAGAAGAGAGGAAGATTAATCTGGGTTTGAAAGAATCTTTGGAGAAGGTGGTGAGTGAACTCGAGAGATTGAAAGAAGATGGAATGCAGGAAGATGAGGGGATAGAAGATATGGTTCAGAGGGAATTGAATCTTTCTGCTCAGCTTGACAGACAAATTATGGATGCTATTGAGAGTGAACCTGAAGAGGGAGTTCGAAGGATGGAGAAACATTCCTGTAATTCGTTGAATATAAAACCGGATGGGTTTAAGCAGGAGAAGTTGATTGAGAAGTTGAGCGAATTGAAGTCGAAGCTGAGGCAGAGTTCTAAAGAGAAAGAGGAGCTGAATAGGTTGAAGGATGATCTCGAAATTGAGAAGGAGATGCTGAGGTCCCAGGTTGCTGAATACGAGTCCAGAATTCTACAGATCAAATTTGAGTTGGAAGAGGAGAGGAAGAAAGTGACAGGACTTGACGAAGAAATTTTTAAACAGAGGAACGGTATTAGAAGTCTGAATGCTAGGATTGAAAAGGAGAGGAAGAATATGGAATCTCTGCAAGAACAAGATGCTGAACTTTTGTCTGCTTTGAGAAAGAAGTTGACATCGTCTGTAAAAGCTGAGAGTAAATTGAGGGAGGAATTGAATCAGGCGAGACAGGATTGTAAGGCCTTGGAAATTCAACTCAGTACGATTGCTAGACAGGAGAAGAGTTTTGATGGAAATCCGAAGGTTCCTTCTGAGATGTTGGAACGAGAGCAGCAGAAGTATTTCGAGTTGACAGAGAAATTTGAGAAGGAACAACGAAATAATGAAGAGTTGAGGGATAATTTGAAGCTGAGGGAAACAGAGAAGAGGAGATGTGAAGAACAATTAGAAATTGCGATTGAGAAGCAGGAGAGTTTGACTAGTAAACTTGCTTTGGTAGAGTGTGATAAAGAACAACTGAGCACGAATCTTAGCAGAAGTAAGGGAGAATTGAGAGCCAAGGAAGAAGAGTGTGAGTTTTTGCAGAAGAAGATAAAGACGATGACTGATGCGGAAGCTAAAAGGCAGGAAAAGAAGAGTAATGAACATGGAGAATTAAAGAGATTGAGGAGGGAGTTGGAGAATAATAAGGATGTTCTCAGAGATTTAGAAGTGGATTTGGAACATTCGAGGACTGAGTTGAATGTATCGTTGGAAAGACAGGCACAGTTGGCTAGATATGTGGAAAGTTTGACTGAGGAGGAGTCCGAACTTAATCGACAACTTGGATCTGCGAAGGATGAGGAGAGAAGGTTGAAGGAAGTGATTTCAAATTTGCAGGCTGAAATTCAAGGAAGTCTGAAGAGAGAAGTCGAGCTTTCCGAGGAACTGAGGATGGAAAGACTCTCTACTGAGAAGAATGTGCCATTGAAATACTTGGACAAGATCAAAGTAAGATTTTAATTCAGTTTAATTCATGTTCTTATAGAAAATTCTGCAAATGTAGCTTTTACCTAACGACTTTTATTTTCAGGAACTGAACGATACTTTAGAAAAATACTCTCACGAAAAGGCTGTGCTCTCGGCTAAACTTAGTCAAGCCAGAGAGGAAAAGGAACTTTTTGCACTTCGTGCGAGGAGTTTAGAATCCCAATTCTTACAGAAGAGACCTGCACATTCCACTGGAGCTTTGAGCGCAAATGCAGAAGAAAAGGTATCTTTTTATATTTAGAGAATTTTATTTGTTAGGGAAAGTCAGAGATTTAAAAAAAAATCTTGCAAAAGTCAGGTAATTTCTATAAGAGGCACTCTATAACAGTCAAGAATAATTAATTGGAGATTTTCAAAGTTTAATTTGAAATTTTGTTTATTCCGTTTATAAAAGGTTCTATGTTAAAAATCTGACAAGATTAAAATTATGGGTTTTGAATATGAATGGGCAGGAAAAATGAAAAAATGGCCAGGGAACAGTTAGGGAACTCTTGTCAGTAATTTATTTGCCTTGTATTTCTATTTCTTTTTCTTTAGTTGCTTCCTCCTGTCGATTATATTTTTGGTTAAAAATGTATTATTTGGTTGAAAATTCAACAAATTTGTTAAAAAGTAATTCTTGTTGATTGAAACTTTAATAGTTTTCTTGAAAATTCCTCTTTTTGGGTTGAAAATTCAACTATTTTGGTAGAAAATAAACTTTTTTGTTTAAACTTCATATTTTGGTGTTGAAAATTGAACTATTTTTTTTTTAATTCAACTGAAATCTTTTTTTGTAGAAAATTCAACTTTTTTTTAATTCGTCTTTTCAATTTAAAAAGTTATCTCTTTTAGTTGAAATTTCGTCTTTTTTTTGTTTGTTAAAAATGCAACTGTTTGGTTGAAGATTAATCTTGTTTGGTTGATGATTCAACTATTTGATTTGAAATTCACATTTTTTTGTAAAATTCAACTGTTTTTTATTTAAATTAAAATCAGTTTTTCTTGAAATACAAACTATTACATTATTCGTTGAGAATTCATTTTTTTTGTTTAAAGTTAAATTACTTGGTTGAAAGTTGAACCACTGTTTAAAAAAAAATTATTTGCTGTCCTTGAAGATTCATCACTTTAGTTGAAAATTCATCTCTTTGGTTGACATTTTTTTTCTTCATGAAAATTAATTTTTTTAAACTGAAAATGTATATATTCCATTTTTTTAAAATTTGATCGTTTTTAGTTCAAAATTCGTCTTTCTTGGTAGAAAACTAATCTTCTTTCATAACTGAAAAATCTTTATTTGTTAAAAATTCAACTTTTGGGTTGAAAGTTGAACTACTTTGTTAAAAATTCATTTTTTTTATTCGAGATTCTTAATTTTAGTTGATAATGCATCTCTTTGGTTGAATGTGATTAATTTTATCAGTTGAAAATTTGTCTTTTTGGTTAAGAATCCATCTCTGTAAGTTGCAAGTTCAACTATTTTGTTAAAAATTGAACTATTTAGTTTAAATTTTCATTCTTTCCTTAAAAATTTAACTATTGTTTTGAAATTTCTTTTTTTGTTGTTCTTGAAAAAGCAACTATTATATTTTTCATTGAGGACACATCTTTCTTTTGAAAATTCGAGTTTTCGGATTTAAAATTCCATGCAACTGTTTGGTTAAAAATGAACTTTTTGTTGAAAATTCATATTTTCGGTCTGATAATTCAACTGTTTTACAGAATATTCGACTTTTGGTTTGAAAGTTCAACAATTTTGATGAAATTTTTTTCCTTCTTGACTGAAAAATCTTTATTTGTTAAAAATTCAACTTTGGTTGAAAATTAAAATTATTTTGTTGAAAATTCGCCTTTTTGGTAGAAGATTAATATTTGCTGGTTGGAAAAACTGTTTTGTAGAAAATTCGTTCATTTTGGTTAAAAGATGAACTATCTCGTTAAAAATTCATTCTTTTGGTTGTTGATTCATAATTTTTGTTGAAAATTTATCTGTTTGCTTGAAAATTTGATTTTTTTTTTAAATTTGTTTTTATTGCAAATTAATTCTGTTTACTGAAAGTTTAACTATTTGTTGGAAAATTCTTATATTTTGTTGAAAATTCGCCTTTTGTCATAGGAAATTAATCATCTTGGTTGAAAATTCGTCTTTTGTGATAGGAAATTATTCTTCTTGGTTGAAAATTCGTCTTTTTGGTTTAGAATACATCTCTGTAGGTTGAAAAATCACTTATTTGGTTCAGAATTCAACTATTTAGTTGATAATTGAATTATTTTGTTGAAAATTAATCTTTTTGGTTGCAAAATTGATCTATTTTGTTGAAAATTAAACGTTTAGGATTGAAAGATCATCTGTTTGGTTAAAAATACAACTATTTTGTTGAAAATTCAACTATTTTGTTGGAAATTCACCTTTTTGGTAGAAGGTTAATATTTGCGGGTTGGAAATTTAACTTTTGTGCAGAAAATTCGTCTATTTTGGTTAAAAATGCATTCTTTTTGTTGCAGATGTTCAATTTTAGTTGAAAATTCATCTCTGATAGAAAATTTGGTTATTTTTGTTGTCGACAATTGTTTTTGTTTACTGAAAGTTCAACTATTTGTTTGGAAATTTTTGTATGTTGTTGAAAATTCGTCTTTTGTGATAGGAAATTAATCATCTTTGTTAAAAATTCGTCTTTTTGGTTAGGAACTCATCTCTGTAGGTTGAAAATTGAATTAATTTGTTGAAAATTCAACTTTTTGGTTGCAAGATTTAATTATTTTGTTGAAAATTTCTTGTTTTTTGGTTGGAATATCAACGTTTATATTGTTTGTTGAGGATTTATTTTTCTGTTGAAAATTCAACTTTTCGGGTTGAAAGTTCAATTGTTTGGTGAATTTAATTATTTTGTTGAAAATTCAACTTTTTGTTTGAAAATTTAAGTATTTAGTTGAAAAGTCGGTCTTCTTTGGATTGAAAGTTCATATTTGTTGTAAAATCATATATTTTGGTTGAAACAAATAAATAAATATGAAATATTTTTAATCCGTTTATAAAAGATTCTATTTTTAAAATGTTACAAGATTGAGATTCTGGTCCTTGAATATAAAAGATCAGGGAAAAATGAGGCAATTTGGAAAATAAAGTTTCACGACCACCCTGATTTGATCATTTATTCATCTATTTTTTTTTCAGTTGCAACACTTCTACGGAAAGTACCTGAGAACCGACAGCAGACGGAAAGCCTTAGTTTACCAGAAGAAATATTTGATTGGCGTGTTGACCTGCTATCAACGGTCCGAAGAAAATACCTTGGCGTTCCTGGCTCAATTAACTCAAACCCAGAGGACGTGTACGAGGAAGAGTTCGAGTCGTAAAAATGCGAAAGCGCATTTTAGAAGTGCCGTACTTGTTATAATCAGCGTTCACAGAATGAAGTGGATGATAATGAGATGGCGAACGGGAAAGAGAGTCGGAGCCCACGCGATTCTTGATGATCCAGAACAGTCCTATGTTCCACTTCGACCAATCAATACTAATCATTCGCCACCAGTGAGAGACAGTCCTGCCACAAAGTTAGTACCCTTTAATAATTGTTAGCAAACGGGTCGGTTCCATCCGGCCACCAATACCGACGGTCACCGCACGGCCACCAATACCGTCGGTAACCGCACGACTATTACACCACCCTTGCTCGCCATACGGCCACCCGCCATCAGCTACCGCACGACCATTACACAGCCGCCCCCAACCGCACAATCACTACCCCAACGCGCGCTCCTAAGACCAAATTATATCTTACTGTCAAATACCATCTGATTTTACAATTTTAGACCCCATATGGCCATACGGTTCAAGCGCAGGTAGATGGATTCGCTCTTCGATAACAATAATCCAACACGGTGAGCCGCAACCATCTTCAACCTAAATTTATGGATGGATTAAAGGCAAAATGCTAATTTTGGAGAGACTTAAATATTTTCAGAAAATCTAAAAAATATTGTTCTGATTTTTTTTAGTTGGATGACTATAGTGTTACGTCAAACAGAAAATTGAATAAAAGTCTTGCAAAATATGTTTTTTTGATATAATAACGCCCCATTCTAGGGCTCGATACTTTTTTTTTAAATACTCAAAACGTTCTACAACTATCCAAAAATAATAAACGATAAAGAAAAATCAAGTGCAAAGACGCTTTAATCGCTTTAATAAATTTAATGACAAAAAAAAACATTTTCTGATAAATAAAACCCCCATAAAACGACCAGTTTGAAATTTATCTAATTCTTTTATGATACTTTTTTACACAGTATTAGATATAACTTATTTCAAAAAGATCTCGATACTTTTTTTCAAACAAATATTCAAAACGTCTAATAATCTTAATGACAAAAAACCAGTTGCTGTTATTCAAAAATCTTCATAAAACGTGCAGTTTTTAATTCACCTATTCAATTATTTTGAAATATTTTTTTACTCATTTTTAATGTAGAATAATACTTCCTAAATAATTTGAAATTTGCACAACATTTGTTTTCTAATTTTGTATTTTACTTGTTTCAAAAAGGGCTATATACTTAAGTTTCGTTTTCAGTTATTATTTTTAATAATAATTTAAAAACAGGATAACCACTTGAACTTGAAATTATTTCAATTTTTGCAATGTCGGGGAACTTCGAAAGTTTTAATTTAAAACCGGAAAACGACCGGATATTTTTTGAGATCGTGATATGACAGTGAATTTATTTTTTCATCGAGAATTTTTTAAATTCTTAGTTTTATTAGTAAAACTGATCCAGTCACTTCGAATGTGACTTGGTTCATGAAATAGTTTGAGGTTGAACGAGTTCGTTTTTAAATTCTTTCAAATGATTGCGAAATTTTACTGTTTAAAGAACTTTTAATGTAAAATTCTTAAATTGTAAATACTGATATTGTACATTATTTATTTTTTGGAACTTTCGTAATTTAAAAACGTAAATTTGTACAATTTAACTTCAAGCTTGCCAACTAGTCAGTTTTTCACTTTTGAAAGAATTTAAAATTCAATACTTTTAGATTAAAGTATATAACATTATATAAATTAGAAATCAAGGCCTTAATAGTTGTTTTTTTTTAGTTCATATCGTTCGATATTTAATAATTTTAAGTTCTTTGAAATTCAACGATTATTTGAACTCTTCTAGATTGAACAATTTTATTTAAAATACAAAGAATTATTTCTTGGAATTTTCTTAATTTATATCCTTGCAAATTCAATAATTTCAAATAGTAACAGTTTTAGTTTGAAAAATTTTACAATTTTTTACAAGTTTTATTTAAAGAATTTGAAACTGTCTGTTTTCAATCTTAAATTGTTTGTTCTTTTAATTTTTAATTAATAAATGGTACTGATATTGTAAAAATGTTCAATTTTGAACTTTAATAATTTTGAAAATGTACATTTATACAATTTTGCTTCAAGATTACTAGCAAGTCACTTTTTCACTGTATAAAGAATTTTAAATTTAATACTTTTAGATTAAAGTATACAAAATTATATAGTTTAGAAGTTAAGGCTTCAATAGTTGAACATTTTTTAGTTCATAAAGTTGAAAATTTAATAATTTCAGGTCGTTTCAAATTCAACAATTATTTGAACTTTTTAAATTTAACAAATTTATTTAAAATCCAGAGAATTAATGATTGAAATTATCTTAATTTATATCTTTGAAAATTGAATAATTTCAAATTCAAATATTAAAAGTTTCAATTTGAGCAATTTTAAAATTGTGTACAATTTTTAATTGAAGCATTTAAGACTGTCTGGTTCAAATATTTAATTGTTTAGAATTGTACAATTAAAATCCTTGATGTTAATAGTTACCAATTAAATCAAATGGTTATAAATTGAATAATTTTATATTGAAAATTTATAAATCAGACAAATGAGTTAACAATAGTTAACAATTTCCATTGCTTATTTTTTAATCTGTGGAATTTTGATTGCTCTAAATGTAAAATTGTTCAATTTGCAATAAATTCGGTTTGAAAATGTTCAGATTGAATTATTTTTGTATTTAAATACCTCGAAATAAAAATTGATCAATTTTAAATGGATTTAGATATTGCCTAATTTTGAAAACTTTGGTTTTGCCCAATATTAAACATGTTACTTTAAAATTGTTCAATCATGAATGTTTAATTTAAAATTTTCAAATAATTTAATAGTTTCACATTCGACTCCTTAATTTGGAGATTCTTTTTTGATTACTTTAAATTATAAATTGTTTAGTTTTGAGGGTTTGAATTTGAAAATTGTAAAAACCTTCTGAAAAAATTCGGAGTCTAGAGTGATTACCCTATAATTTGAATACTATTTCGAATACTTTTAATTAAAAAATAAATTAATAAATTTGTATTCCTCTTTTCAGCGGAAACCAACATGAGAGATTCGACAATTACCTTCAGCGTTTTCTGAGCACGTACAATGTGACGTTGAAAAAAAATATTGACGCGGATCACTCTGATTAGATCGGAAGATTCTTTACCAGTCTTTTACTCTTTCCTTTATCTTTATCTTATTTAATGTTATTTTATGCTAAGCCTAAGTTTATTGTTAAGTCTAAGTTTATTATTAAAACTAATTTTATTTTAAATATAAAAAGATCGAAGAAATCTTAATAAGGAGCTTTTTTATAGTGATGAGTATTACTATTAATTTTAATTTCAGTTCTCTCCGATCAACGTTTATCTTGAGAAACTTGGAATGAAACGGATGAAAAAGGTGACCGGTTTAAATTTGCCTGATCTTTGACTCAAGGGAATTAAGTCACTAGGATAGTTTCTTCATGTACTTTTAGTCAAGTCAATTTTATTCCATACCGCACGTTGTAAAATATTGTGATCTACCGCTACATAATTGTAAGTTTTTTATACTGTAAACTAGAGGAGGGCGATTATAGGTGCTCAGATATTTTTAGAGAAATGTTACTGTGCCGATTGTTCTACACTAGCGAGTGGCTCTTCCTTTTACCGAAATTTACCAAAGCATGTTGACAAGAAATGTATGTTTTTTATATTGTGAATAAAGTGTTAAAGAATGATCTGATTTTCGCAGTTATTAATTAAATTAAACTCCCTTCCAATAAGTGCAGCGACAACAGCGCTACTAACTTGGAACTATTGGGTATCATTTAGTGATTTCATATAGATATTTTACAAAAATTTAAAAAGATTCCAAAATATTTCACAGAAATTTCAGGATTTCACAAAGATTTTACGTACTGCAAGAGATTTCAACGAATTCACAAAAATTTCAAAAGATTTCACAAAGATTTCAAGGATTTCAAAGACGACTTATGTTTGCAAAAAAATTAGTTCATTTATGGTTCTGCCTTCTTTAAAAATTGTTGGCTAATAAAAAATGAAATAGCTCATTTTTTACATCTATAACAAACGGTTTTTTCATTATTTGATGTGAAAAAAGGAAACCTGGAAAAACTTGACTTATTGACCTGGCAAACCTGGAACAGACCTTAAATTTCGTTCCTGAGAACGGCTGGACACCCTGTTGGAATGAATAATACAAAAATACTAAAGGATTTAATGTAAAAAGCAGACAAACTAGAAAGGAAGCTGTCGATAAAAAATGTTTAAATTTGTTACTTTTAGACTTTTAGTGATGAAATTCAGTCGACAGAGTCTGCCGAATAAGATTCTGTGAATACAAATTTGATGTGACAAGTTTGAAAATGAGTCGAAAAAAAAGTTTACGAAAAATGCGAAAGATCCGTGAAAATTACTTTTTTGCTTTCTTATCGCGTTTTCCGTTGTTCTTAATGCAATGCAAAAAAATCATAGAGTTTCGTAATCTAGAATCTCCCCTCTGAAAGACTATCAGAGTAATTTTTTTGCTGTTTCCAAAAAGTGTATTTATGTGGCAAAGTGAAAGTTGAAGTTTTGCCTAATTAAAAAAATTACATTTTACTCTTATGTTTTCGTTCTGAAATAAACTTTTTGCATGTATTACGGGTTTAAATAAAACTTTGAAGTACCACATTAATTTATCATGCAAAAAATTCAAAATAATTGGTTTATCGTTGACGGATTTTAGGTTTTAGCAATACATTAGTTAAATTAACCCGGTAGTCATCACTATCTCCAAGATAGTGAAAATAAAAGGGAAACATCGTATTTTTGACCAGATATTTTTACTCACTAAATTAACAATGACTATGCTGAATTTATTATTTTAAATACAAAAATAACTACAAAATTATTTATTAAAATTTCACACAATGTTCACTATCATGGATCGTGGGCAACCCAACCCGCAAGTTAGTAAATTTTGTTCAAATCTACTAAAAATCACGATTAACTTACAGATCTCTTAAAAAAAATGGCATATTTTTTTTAATTCATTCTAAGACGTGCCTATCCCTATGAGGACTATCGAGTTCCATTCAGCCTAATAAAAAACGCCCACTGAGATCAATTCTAAAATGCGTTTTTGGACACACCGAACAATATATAAAAAAATTAACGATGCGCAAAAGTTTTGGCGTCAAAAAACCAACCACCCTTAACAATTTTGTTTTAAATCGCCCTAATAGTGTGCCCATTCAGGCGGGTCTTGAAATGCGGCTCCTGAAAACTGTAAGGTGATTGTGAATTCTCTTTCGTTAAAGCTCCTTCGGCCTTAACAAACACATTGTCATCACGTATCTCATGCTTCGCACTCGATTAAAATTGGTACGCAACGCGAACTTTTTTACATTAAGTTCAAATCTATTATATCAAGTGAAAATTATATTTATTTTTGTACCTCCGTTTGGGATAGCTTATTTAGATATTGAAAAATAAAGTACGAATTTTATTTTTCATGATTAATTTAATAATTGTTCCTTATTTGACAATAATCGCAGCTACCCTGAAAAATATATCATTTTAATAAATGTATATGAGTACAATTCATAATGTGCTTTGATATTGAAACAGTATTTTCATTGTCTCGTTTTCATAATTGAGAAAAGTGCGCGGCCTATCAAAAAAAGGTCAGAAGCAAATTTTTAGATCTATTTCAGGTAAACACCTGTTTATCTTTTATTTCAATATTCTGAAATGAAGTCCTTATTCTCCTTAAAGTACCTTGTATCGTTATTCTAAAAATTTAATTTGTTAATTTTTCATCTTATTTTGTTATGATTAAAACCAAAACTATACATCTTATCAAAAATGATTCATAACAAATTTGTAGACCTTTTTTGGATAAACAAGTTTTGTCTATTCATTTTTTTTCGAATCTTGCATAGTTTAATCACAAATGGAATTTAAAAACAAATACATAAAATTTTTTAGTCTAAACCATTAAAAATGATCAGTAATAAATAAATATACACTAAAGCAATATTTACGACCAATATACTGCAAAATACTTGATCCTCGTTCAGAGGGTGGTACTTCGAAAAAAAGGTTTTTGTTTTGGCCGTGCCCAATGTCCAGCTTCGATGACCCTGCGGGTCAATTAGTGAAAATTCTTACTGATTTGACTCAGTGACCCATTTCTCACTGATTACAATTTATAGAGTATATGTTTAATTATCTTACCTCACCTTTAAATAATACTTTTGAATTTTTTCATTCTGAATCAGCTTTACATGATGACTTTCTGAAGCTCTTCGCTTGGTGTGATTGCCAGAGAGATTGATCAGCGACCTGGGTCGGAGCAGTGTTGCTGAACGAACGTGTTACTCAAATGAACAATACGGGAATTCTCGATCAATCTAAAAACCCTATACCCCCCACTTATTACCACCTGCAATAATTCCCTTCCTCATCGAGAGAGTCACGCTTACCCCGAATGGGAATATGGCTTAAATGGTATAATAATAATAACTCAGTCGGTACAGTTCAATTGTACCGCAATATGAGGCTAAGCAGGACATGCAGGGTAAAGCGGTCTCCATCTGTTTTTCAACCAGACAGTTCAATACAATTCGCGAAACTGAAGATTTCGTGTGTTCCACTTGCCCAGTTTTTTATCCCGCTTAACCCAATTTTACGGAAGGATCCCAATCATATGGTCATTGATCATTCTGCGACTTTTTTTATACTTTGTTATATAAAATATATACTTTAAGTAAATTAATTTTTTTGCCCTTAATGCGGGCATCAGAAATTGAACCTATCATTGATTAGTTTCAGATGAATGTAAACAATATCCTTTTTTATTGTATTTGCAACATATGCTCGGTGATCTTCGACACTCATTTACTTATTTATTTGAATGAAATAAGACAGCTCAATGATTTATTACCACCATATGTGACGCGGCACGAAGAAAGTGACCTTAGGGTTAAAAATCGATTTTCAGATTTTTCTCGACTATAGTTTTTGCGATTCGATATTTTATATATTGTATAAACAATATTGTATTGTTATAAATAAATTTGATAATCAAATATTAAAAATCTATATATAGCGAGCTTCAGAAAAGATTTGAAAAATATCGCAATACAACATTCAACTATAGACTATAATTACAGATAAAATTAACGTATATAACGAAATCTGTAATTTGAATACTTGTTAATCTCCAGAGAGTCGTGGGACCAGTACTTCTAGAGAAAAAGGTTTTCTAAGTACTTAAAGCTGTTGCTCTTGGTGGTTCGGAACCCACCTTAAACTATGGGTCCTCCTCCCACCACCAAGTAAGTGTGTGAGGGGCGTGTAAAAGAATAGGGAAGAGATACAAGAAAAATGTAAGCTCTTAGAAGATACATCAGAAGCTTCCATTCCAACAGAAAATTACTTTTATTTTTTTTAAACTTGTTCTCTAGTGAGCCCAGTTTATCATCACCAGTCACGGACTAAGTCCACCCTAGAGAAACTGTCTAATTGAATCACAATAAAAAATTAATATAGACTATAGTTTGTATTAGGGTCTATTATTAATGAAAACGGATTGTGTTACCTGTTTCTATATGAATTTCTATGCGACAAATTAGGAGTTCCGAAGTGGATCTGATTAGGATCCGATGTGTTATGCATACGATACTCGAAATTTATTACCTATTGGATCCTTAGTGTTACCTAATCGGTTTACTTTCCGGTTTCTAATCGGTATTCATTGGATGCGCAGTAACTTCCGAAGTGGATCTTATTAGGATCCGATGTATTGTGTATTCGGTACTTGGAATCTACCACATATTGGATTCTGAATGGCACCTAATCGGATTTCCTATTCGGTATTTATTCGTTATTCACTGGATGCGCAGTAACTTCCGAAGTGGATCTGATTAGAATCCGATGTATTGTGTATTGTGTATTCGCAGTAACTTCCGAAGTGGATCTGATTAGAATCCGATGTATTGTGTATTCGGTATTTACAATGTATCACATATTGGATTCTAAATGACCCCTAATCGGATGTCCTATTCGGTATCTAATCGGTACTTTTTGAATGCGTGGTAACTTCCGAAGTCAATATTATTAGGATCCGATGTGTTGTGTATACAATATTCGAAATTTATTACCTATTGGATCGTAAGCGAAACCTAATCGATTGTTCTATCTGGTTTCTAATCGGTATTTACTGGATGCGCAGTAATTTCCGAAGTGGATCTTACTTGGATCCGATGTATTGTGTATTCGGTACTTGCAATGTATCACCTATTGGATTCTAAGTGGCACCTGAACGGATTTTCTATTCAATTTCTAATCGGTATTCTTTGGATGCGTAGTTACTTCCAAAGTGGATCTGATTAGAATCCGATGTATTGCGTATTCGATATTTACAATGTATCACATATTGGATTTTGAATGGCACCTAATCGGATGTCCTATTCGGTATCTAATCGGTGTTTTTTAGATGCATAGTAACTTCCGAAGTGGATCATATTAGGATCCGATGTGTTATGTATACGATACTCGAAACTTATTACGTATTGGATTCTAAGTGGAACCTAATCGGATGTCCTATTCGGTATTTAATCGGTAATCTTTGGATGCGTAGTTACCTAGTTACCTAGTGGTTCTTAAGTGTAAAATAATCGGTTTCTAATACTAAGTATATACTAATCGGCTTTCAGTCTCTGAAAAATAAAGTATGAAAGTTCCGATGCTAATATTTCTTCTCAATTAGACTTTTAATTTAATTAGACAATTAGACTGATTTGAATCAAAGGTGTAATTAAAAATAAATCTCTGTATCGTTGATGGTTATTGACTGATGCAGTCTTAGAGAGTATAAGTTACAATCAATTTCCGAAATTGGACAATCTGTAAGAAAATCAAATTATTTTATTTAAGGGTAAGGTTTACTTTAGGTAGTATTTTGCAGTTATGCCATATTAAAAATCTGCAAATGTAAAAGGCATAGATGTTTTTATGCATAGATGTTTTTATAATTTAAAAAAGTGCGCATTTCATTAAAAAAACACAGATTTTAAAGAATGTTTTTGATATAACTTACATTTCTAAAACGTCCATTTATACCATTATTCTACTAAAAATGGGTTAAATTTTAATCTTCCAAAAAGAATTGCTTATTATTTTCTTGTCTTTCAAACTGAGAGACATAAAAAATGCAACAATTTTCATTTAGAAGATTATAGTCTCACACAGTTTTAATAAAAAAAATCTGCCCACTGCCCACCATCTGATTTGTCGCTGGGCGCGCGGCTCGCACGTTTGAGCGCGTCTGTTGGTCGGTGCGCTTTGCGCTCGGTAATATATTAATCTCGCGCTACGCGCTCGGCCTTTATACTTCCCCCACTTTTGTGCACAGGCTATTTAAAACTAAAGGACAAAGCATCGGAAACTGTTATTTGGTGAGTGTGAATTCTCTTTTGTTAAAGCTCCTTCGGCTTTAACATACACATTCTCTTCACGTATCTCGTGCTTTGCACTCAATTTTGTCGAAATTGTGAACTTTTCTACATTATATTCAATACACCAATATATAAAATGTATATTATATTTATTTATTTATCTCCAAAATTCAAGCTTCTACCAGTGTAGTCGACCTGTAGCCTATAATGATCATCCGATTCGTCAAAAAATTTTATGATGAAATTGACTACATGAAGCTTCACTTTATACCCGAAGTTCGAATTTTTAGCAGTTCAGTCGAACTTTAACCTTCAATATTCAAACTGTGATTCGTCTTAAAATTTTAGGATACATTGACCAGAAGAAACTTCAGTGCTGTTTTTCAGGACAATTTTATTTATTGACTATTTCTAGAGATTTCACTTTCTATGAGAATATTTGAACGACTTGCAGCAAATATTTTGAAATCAATAAAAGTTCACTAAATAAATAACTTCTTCACATATATGTTATCCATATTTTATGAAGTAAATTCAGCAGATTTCGAAAACATAAAAAATATTATTACTATACCATTAAGCGTGACTCGGTGAGAAAGAGAGTGATGGGAAGGGGTATATATTTTTAGGTCAATATAGAATTCCCGTGTTGTTTATTTGAATAACAATAAGATATTCTTATTAATTCAGTCGACATAGAACATACAAAAGTAAAATATCTCTATTCTAGAGATATTTTACTTTTTATGGCCAAAATTAGATTTTAGGAATTTGAGTCGATCTCTAAAGCCTACAAAATTTAACCGTTAGCTTAAAAAATTCGGGATAAATTGACTGGATAAAATAACAGCGCGAATTTTTAGGAAATTTTGATTCCTCCATATATATATGTATATATATATTAAAAACTAAAGGTTAACAACCACCGCAGGGTCCCACTGGGAGCAACTGTCATCTAAAAAATGACAAATCAAAAATGCAATAGTTAAATTTTCATTACGAAAAATTAAATTTCAACATGAAAAACATGAACTTTCAACCAAGCAGTTGAATTTTCAGCTAAAAACATTAATTTTTAACAAATTAGTTGAATTTTTAACCTCAAAAAGTGAATTTTCTATTAAAAATGTAATAGTGAATATCTCAATTAAAAAAAAAAAAGTTTATTCAAACCAAAAAAAGACATACAAATTTAAATCCTCAATTTAAAAGAATTATGATTTTCAATCAAACTGTTGCATTTTTAACCAAAAAAGAATAAATTTTCTATGAAAAAATAATAATTTTAAACAAAATACATCAATTGTTTACCAGATAGTTGAAGTTTTAACTAAAAAAGATCAATTTTAATCGGAAATACAATAGTTAAATTTTCATTACAAAAAATTAAAATTGAACATGAAAAACATGAATTTTCAACCAGACAGTTGAATTTTCAGCTAAAAACATTAATTTTTAACAAATTAGTTGAATTTTCAACATAAAAAGGTGAATTTTCTATTAAAAATGTGATAGTGAATGTCTCAATTGAAAAAAAACTGTGGAATTAAACCAATAAAGACATACAAATTTAAATCCTCAGTTTAAAAGGATTTATTCTCAACCAAACAGTTACATTTTAACCCAAAAAAAGGAATTAATTTTCTATAACAAACAATTAATTTTAAATAAAATACATAAATTGTCTACCAAGCAGTTAAATTTTCAACCGATAAGATTAATTTGCTGCCATAAAAGACGAATTTTTAACAAAATATATAAATTTTTAACAGAATAGTTGAAGATACAACTAAAAAATATAATTTTTGTCATCAAAAATGAATAGTTGAATTTCCAGTTGAAAAAATTAATTTTCAACCAAAAAGATGCATTTTTAACGAAAAATGTAATAGTTGATATTTCAGCCAAAAAAGATTAATGTTTTAAATTTAAAACAGTTGAAAGGCATCCTGTCAGCTTTATGCGGGCTAAACTATTTTTGAGGCCGTGAGCATTTTTTTCCTAAAAATGTAATTTTGAAATTTTTCTCGTAAACGATGAAAGACATCGGAAAAGAACAAGATACTTTTTTCATATAACTTTTTTGGACGTGCAAACTTTTACCTTAACATTTCTTCGTATCTGTCATTGTTTCCAACAAAAAGTAGAAAATTCGATAGTAAGAAAAAAGGATTCTCCTGGTCACAAAAGTTATTTAACAAGCATCAAACTTACAAGATATCTTTCTTATCAAAGTGCAAATTCAACAAAAAAAATTGCAAAAAATATAAGGATAGGTTTTTTGAGAATAGGTAAAAAGTTATAGAGATTTAAAAAAAAAAACTTGTTTTTTTTTTGAAAAACAAAACACAAAATTCGAATACGCATAACTTCCAAGACTTTTTTTTCAAATCGGAAAAATACTTATTGCCTAATTTCCTCTAAAAATCAACATATTTCTTCCCCGAGAGATTCTGCGACTTCAAGTGTAGAATCCTCTCTGATTTGAAATGGATTCGGTTTATAATAATAATTTCAGATTAATGGTATACAGAAACGTAATATCTTCTTTTGCAAAGTTAATGCATAAGTTTAAAAAAAGTGTAAAATTGTGGAAACGAAAATAAGTTTTTCATCCGTGGTGGATTACTTATACACCTTATAAAACAGGACGAAAGCCATTTCCTGTGGTTTCTTGTCAACGAAGACGTGAGCGTTAATTAAGAAGCTCGCTTTACTTTAGTATAAAAGCATTTATGAACCTGGGATTAAACGTAGGATAGAAACAGGTCATGCCATACACAAACATTTCCACAACGACGAACGTTACCACATTCATAACTCCTTTTTGCCTCTTCAACAGTATAACAGGCGAAAGATGTCTTGCATATGTTTTAGATTTTAGGAGAAGACTTCCTTACAATTTGAAGCATCAGTTCCATGTACCAATTATTTTAAAGAAGAAACACATTTTCAAAACACTTCTATAGAATCACAAAAAATCTGATAAATCATTGATGAATTATGGGGCCATGTATAAATTACGTTTATTTTCTGAATTTTTGAACCACTTTTAATCGTAAGTAGTTGAATTTTCAACAACAAAAACAGATTAATTTGCAACCAGTTTCCACTTTAACCAAAAAAGAAGAAATTTCTACCAGAAGAGATGGGTTTTTAATTTAAAAAGGCGAATTTTCAACCAAAAAGATCAATTTTTATCCAAGAAGATAAATTTTCTACAGAAAAATTTAAAAAATTTAATTTTCAATAAAAAAAAAACGAAATTTATACAAAAAATTTAATTTTTCTACCAAATACGAATAGTTGAATTTTTTACCAAGTTCTTAACTTTTCAAGCCAAAAAGATGAATTTTCTGCTAAAAGAGATGAATTTTCAACAACAAAAAACAGATTAATTTGCAACCAGTTTCTATTTTAACCAAAAAAGAGGGAATTTCTACCAAAAGAGATGGATTTTTAATTTGAAAAGGCGAATTTTCAATCAAAAAGATGAATTTTTAACCAAGAAGATCAATTTTCTACAAAAAAATTTAAAAAATTTAATTTTCAATAAAAAAAGACGAATTTTCTACAACAAAATTTTAATTTTCTACCAAATACGAATAGTTGCATTTTTTACCAAGTTCTTAACTTTTCAAGCCAAAAAGAGAAATTTTCTGCCAAAAGAGATGAATTTTCAACTAGAATTGAACCACGAAAAATTTTTCAGTCACTGGAGAAAAAAAATTTCAACCAAAATGTTGTCACATCAAGCCAAAATGACGATCTCGATGAGCTTTCTACAAAAAATGTAAATTTTTAACCGAATGATTGAATTTTTACCAAAAAGATGAATTTTTAACCAAGAAGATTAATTCTCTACCAAAACAGATGAATTCTCAACAATATACATAAAAAAAATTAACACATAATTGAATTGTCAACAAAGAAAATCAATTTTATACCAAAAAATTTAATTTTTAATAAAAAAAAGAAATTATCTACAAAAAAGTGAAATTTTCTACCAATTTTGTAGAAGGTTCAAGCCAAAAAGATGAATTTTTCAATAAACAGTTAAATGTTCTACCTGAAAATGTGAATTTTCAAAAAAAAAATAATAATAATTTTCCACCGAAACAGATTAAATTTTAAGCAGGCAGTTTAATTTTAGAAAAAAGGTGAAGTTTCTATAATAAGAGATCAATTATCAAACCAAAAAGACAAATGTTCAATCAAATATTTAAATTTTCAACAACAGAAATTGTTTATTCAAGAAAGAAAAAAATATCTTCCGATATTTGGAATCTTCAAGAATTTAGAGACTAGCTTTTTACCAATTTTTCAAGCAAATAATTACATTTTTAACCAAAAAGATGAAATTTCAACCAAGAAGATTCATTTTCTACAAAAAAAAAGAATTTTCAAAAAAGTACATATATTTTTAATCTAATATTTTAATTTTCAGCCAAGTAGATCAATTTTCTACCAAAATAGACTAATTTTCAACAAATTGAATAAATTTTCAACCAAATAGTTGAATTTTTAAACTAAAAAGTTCAGCTTTTGATGCAAAATGGATCAGTTAAATTTTCATTTAAAGAAATTGATTTTCAATTTTAAAAAAATCAATTTCCTACAAAACACTTGAATTTTCAACCAAAAAGTTAATTTTTAACCAAACAGTTGCATTTTCAACCAAATGGTCAAATTTCCAGTTAAAAATTAATTTTTGAACAAAAAAAAAACGAATTTTCAACGAATTAGTTCAATTTTCTACCAAAGAGATTATTTTCAACTAAAATTATTAATTTCTAAAACAAAGAAGTTATTTTTAAAAAATTAGTTGAACTATTAACCAAGGAGTTAAATCCTCAACCAAAACAGAACAATTTTTAACCAAATGGTTGCATTTTTAACAAAAAAAAAATGATTTTCTACCAAAAAGAACGAACCAAAAAAGATGAATTTTTAACAAAAAATTGAATTAACACCTTTCAACCAAAAACAGTTGGATTTTCTTAATAGGTTCTACTAATTCAGTTCGCACGTAAATAAGGGTTTTTCGGTTGAAAATTAATTTTTTATCTGAAAATTTATCTATTCTATTTTATGTCAAAAATGTATTCTCTACAAAGCTGAAAATAATGAAAATTCAACTGTTTAGTTGAAAGTTCATATATTTTCTTGAAAATTTTTCTTTTTTTTTTTGTAGAAAGTCATACATATTCTTGATTAAAAATCCACCTATTCTGTTGAAAATAATTTCTTTTGTTAATAATTTCTTTTTGCTCTAAAATTTAACTGTTTTGTTAAACATCTGTCTTTTTGGATAGATAGTTCATATTTTTTGTAAAGAAGTCATATTTCTTGTTTGAAAATTTCTCTTTCTTTGTTGAAAATCAACTTTCTTGTTATAAATTTAACTTTTTTGGTTGGAAATTCAACTGCTTTTTAAAATATTATCTTTTTGGCTTGAAAGTTTAACAATTCTTTCGAAAATGTAACTGTTTTTGGTGGAAGTTTAATCTTCTTTGTTTGAAAATTCAACCGTTTGATTGAAAATTCACCTTTTTAAGTTGAAAATTCAGCCGTTTGGTTAAAAATTCAACTATTTTGTTAAAAATTTAATTATTATGTTGAAAATTCAACTATTTGGCTAAAATAGTTTTTTTCTAAAAAAAAAAATGTATTGAAAATTCGACCATTTGGTTGAAAATTTATCTTTGTGGGTAGGAAATTAAACTATTTGGTTTAAAGTTCAACTAATTTGTTTCAAAATTCATCTGAATTATTTTGAAGTTCAAATATTTCTTTGTGAATGGAACTATTTGGTTACAAATTCATTTTTTTTGTGAAAAATTCAACTCTTTAATTGAAAATTCATCTTTTTGGTGAAAATTCATATTTTCGGGTTTAAAAGTCAAAAAGGTCAGAAAAGGTCAGTGTTAAAAAATATATATAAAAATCTGGATTCAGTTAGGTACCAACAAATATTGTAACTTTTTAAAATTTGAATGCTTCTTGCTTCAAATTTAAAATATTTGAATTAAACAAATTTTGAACGTAGAATCCAAACTAATTCTACTTTGAAAGCTTCCATTTGCGGTTCACAACTTAGAATTCAAAATAGTTTAATTTGTAAATTTTAGATACAAAATATTTTGTTCGTTTTCTAATCCTAATGAGTAAAAATGTTAATTTATATTAGATTTGATCGATTTTCAAATTGAACTTGTACATTTTTCAATTTAATATGGCACAATGAAAAGTTTCAATAATTGCCAATTTTTATATCTCCATTTCAAAATATTCCAGATTTGATGTTTAAAAATTTTTCATAATTATAATTTAAATTATTTATTAATAAGGTCAATTTCTATCATGAAAGACTTGTGTACATTGTTTCTCAATTGACATTTATGTAATCAATTATTCCACGTTATCCATTGTTCGCTAATCAAAGGACATAATTATAATTAATTTTACTTGCGAAGAATATGACTAATGATGTATTTTAATTAAATCAACATTATTAAATTTTTATTTTTAATATTTGTGGTATTGAGAAGTTCAAATTTTATGTGATATTAAAAAAATAGAATAAAGTTATACAATCATTTGTAATAATTATTTTAGTAGTCTTAGCATTTTTAAGTTCCATATTTTCCGATTTGAAAATTAATTTTCCTCATTTTCATTTAGAACTATTCCAAATTTTTATTAATTCTAATTCAACAAACAAACGGATTAATTTAAGATTAAAAATCTAATGTTTTTTCAGAAAATAGCATTGAATATCAATGGAACTTTCAACGAAACTACAAAATTGGGCAAAAGACATGAAAATGTTAAAGAATTAAAAAAAAATTAAATTTTATGGACAGCCTAAATAATAATAACAGTTTATCAAGCAATGAAAATCAGATTTTTCAATCCTTTTTGTGTTTATAGATGAGTTTTCCGCTACAAATACGGAGCGTGGAGACAAACCAACTAGCAGACGGTTTGCAATATTATAAAAATCATCACAGCAGAGTGGCGCAGTGGAAGCGTGCTGGGCCCATAACCCAGAGGTCCGTGGATCGAAACCACGCTCTGCTAACTTTTTTAAAATAATGTAGTTTGAAACTGAGTCAAAAATTAACCACGATAATTTAAATTTTAACATTATTTCGATGACATTGATCTAATAAAAAGTTCAATCCACGGAGTTAATAATGGCCTTTTCGTCTTTTTTCGGCTTTTTAAAATAGATAATAATTAGTAATTGTTTCTAATTTGAAAGCAATTAAATATAAACTCTAAATTTGAATCCGACAAAAGTGACTTACTCGAAGTCAATTTTGACTGATTCAAATAATGCTTATATTATGACTGACAAATCAGTGAAGAGTGATTTTTCACAGAAATTTTAAATGATTTAATCGGTTGAATTTGCAACTAAAAAATGTTAATTTTCAACCAAAAATGAAGTAGTTACATTTTCAATGAAAAATATTGATTTTCAGCCAGAGAAACGAATTTTTAACAAAATAGTACTTTTAACAAACTAGTTCAATTTTAAACCGAAAAAGATAAATTTTTAACCAACAAGACTAATTTTCTACGAAGAAAAAAGAATTGTCAACTAAATGACAAAATTTGAAACTAAAAACTGATTAATTTTTAAAATATCTGATTTTCAACCAAATGGTTAAATTTTCCACTAAAAAAAGATCTATTTTTGATCAAAGAGATGAATTTTCAACTGAAATGATGAATCTTAAACCAAAAACATAAATTGTTAACAAATCAGTTCGACCAAGTGGTCGAAGTTGGAACTAAAACGCATGAAATTTCAACAAAATAGTTAAACTTTTAACCAATTATATGAATTTTCAACTAAAATGATAAATCATTAATAACAAAAAAAGGAATTTGTAACAAAGTAGTTCAATAAGAAGTCAAATTTTCAATAAAAAAATATGAATTTTCAACAAAATAGTTGAATCATCAACCAAAATGTTAAATTCTTAACTAAAAAAGACCAATTTTCAACCAAAGACATGAATTTTCAATTATGAATTATGGAAAAAATTAATTTTGATTAAAAAACACAAATTTTCTACAAAATACATGAATTTTCAACCCAATAGTTATGTTGCAATTAAAAAGCATGAATTTTCAACAAAAAACGAAATACTCAAATTTTTGCTCAACAAATTTAATTTTCAACAAAAAAAGACAGTGAACTTTTAACAAACTAGTTCAATTTTGAACTAAGGAGATGAAATATCAACTAAAATTATGAATATTTAGGAAAGAAGAAAGGAATTTGATATTTCAATAAAAAAAGACGAATTTTCAACAAAATAGTTAAATTTTCAACGGAAGAAATGAAATTTCAACCAAAATGATAAATCTTCAACAACAAAATAATTTTTAACAAATTAGTTCAACTTTTAACCAAATAGTTGAATTTTTAATAGGGAGAAAAGGAATAGTTCAAATATCAACCAACAAAATTAATTTCTAATAAAATGACGAATTTTCAACAAAATAATTAAATCATCAACTAAATAATGAAAAAATTTAACCAAAAAGATTAATTTTCAGCCAAATAGACGAATTTTCAAGAAAATACATTTTTTCAAACTAAAAAATATCAATTTTCAACCAAGAACGGAATAGTTAAATTTCCGAGTAAAAAATTTAATTTAAACAGAAACGAATTTTCAAAAAAATAATTAAATCATCAATTAAATAATAAATCTTTCAATTAAAAAGTTGAATTATCAACAAAAACAACAAAAAACTAATTTTCAACAAAATACTCTTTTTTTAACTAAAAATACCAATTTTCAACCCAATAGTTGAAGTTACAATTAAAAAGCATGAATTTTCAACAAAAAACGAAATACTCAAATTTTTGCTCAACAAAATTAATTTTCAACAAAAAAAACAACGAAGTTTTAACAAACTAGTTCAATTTTCAACTAAGGAGATGAAATTTCAACTAAAATTATGAATATTTAAGAAAGAAGAAAGGAATTTGGTATTTCAATAAAAAAAGACGAATTTTCAATAAAATAGTTAAATTTTCAACGGAAGAGAACAAATTTCAACCAAAATGATAAATCTTCAGCAACGACAAAATAATTTTCAACAAAGTACTTCAACTTTCAACCAAATAGTTGAATTTTTAATAGAGAGAAAAGGAATAGTTCAAATATCAATTAACAAAATTAATTTCTAATAAAATAACGAATTTTCAACAAAATAATTAAATCATCAACTAAATAATAAAAATTTTTAACCTAAAAGATTAATTTTCAGCCCAAAAGACTAGTTTTCGACAACATGTATTTTTTTAAACTAAAAACTATCAATTTTCGACCAAGAATTTAATAGTTAAATTTCCGAGTAAAAAATGTAATTTAAACAAAAACGAATTTTCAACAAAATAACTAAATTATCAAGTAAATAATCAATCTTTTTATTAAAAAGATCATCTTTCAACAACATAAAAAAAACGAATTTTCAACAAAATACTTTTTTTTTAACTAAAAAAGATCAAATTTCAACCAAAATAAAAAAAAGAGAAATTTTTCACAAAATACATTCTTTTTGACTAAAAACAAACACACATTTCAAGCAAGAATGGAATATTTAAACCGCAAACCAAATTTATTTCAAACAAAAACGAATTTTGCACAAAATACATTTTTTTAACTAAGATCAATTTTCCACTAAGAATGGAACAGGTAATTTTTCGTGTAAAAAATTATATTTTACAAAAACGAGTTTTAAACAAAATAACTAAATTCCCATTCGAAAACAACTGAATATACAAAAGAAACATATAGAACTCAGAAAAATGAAAATCTTTCACCTTGAAAAACTATAAATCAAAAATTCAAGAGACGTATAGTAAAAAACGTATACTATTATTATTAATATGTTTATACATTCTTTATGTAATATATATGGAATGCAGTCTACGTGTTAAATTTGAAAAATATTTTAATTTGAAGAAAATTGGATTACAAATAGAAGTAATTGATTATTTCATTGGAATTGATGAGGTTTTTAACTTTATAAGAGTTCAAATTTGAGTCTTCAGCTTAAATTGTAACAAGTTTTTTTTTAATTTGAAAATACTTGATGCCTCTGATTTAAAATTCGGTATTCTTTTTTTAAATACAAGTGCGACTAAATTAACTAAATCGATTATTCAAAACATTTACAGCTTGTCGGTCTAAGCCCTATATTTAGGGTTGGATAATAAGTGTGAAATTAGGGGCAAGCAATGAAAAAAAGTGAGCTTTCGCCTTCTACTCTTCACGGATTCGCAACACATTTTCAAGTAACTTCCAAACTAAATTAAAAATTAAAAGTTCAACAACGAAAAAATCAAGCAAAGAGATGAAAATAAAATGAATTTTTAAAAAATTAGTTAAGTCTTCAAAAAAGAAAATGAATTTTCAACAAATTATCATCATTTTCAACCAAGTAGTTGGATTTTCGAAAAAAAAATTATTTTTAATATCATAGTTCAATTTTCAAAATAAGAATTTAATTTTGAACCCAACAAAAAATTCAACTAAAGAGATGAATCTTCAACTAACGAAATTAATTTTTTTTTAATTTTTGAAATGTTCAACCAATAAAATGAAATTTTAAAAAAATATTACAATTTTCAACCAATTAGTTGGATTTTCAACCAAAAAAGATTAATTCTCAACGAAAAATGTAATAGTTTAATTTGTCACTAAAAACGTTCAATTTTCAGCTAAAAATTGAATGTTAGATTTTTAGTTAATAAAAGTAATTTTTAACCAAAAATAAAAACGAATTTTCAACAAAATACTTAAATCTTCAACCAATAAAATCATTTTTTGCCAAAGTAGTTCAACACTAAACTAGTTGAATTTTCAACAAGATAATTCAAAAATCGACCAAACTTTTAACCAAAGAGAAGAATCTTTAACTAATAAAATAATTTTTAAGCAAATTAGTTTAATCTTTAACCAATAAAATGCATTTTTCAGAAAGTATTACAATTTGCAACTAGTTAGTTGGATTCTCAACAAAAAAAGATAAATTCTCAACAAAAAGTGTAATATAGTTGAGTTTCTAACTAAAAACGATTAATCCTTAGCTAAAACTGGAATGGTTAAATCTTCAGTTAAAAAAAGTAATTTTCCATTAAAAATAAAAACAAATTTTCAACAAAATAGTTAAATCTTCAACTAGTAAAATAATTAACAACGTAGTTCAACTTTACACCAAGTATATTTGAATTTTCGAACAAAAAAATGACTTTTTAACAAATTATGTAGTTAAATCTTTAACCAATAAAATGAATTTTTAACAAAGTATTGACATTTTCAACCAAGTAGTTAGATTTTAAATCAAAAAAGATCATTTCTCAACGAAAAATGTAATAGTTGAATTTCTGACTGAAACGATCCATCTTCAGCTAGAAATTGAATGGTTCGTTTTTGAGTTAAGAAAAGTAAATTGCAACCAAAAATAAAAACGATTTTTTAACAAAATAGTTGAATCTTCAACCAAGAAAATAGTTTTTTAACAAAGTGGTTCAAGTCTGAATCAACTAGTTAAATTTTCGAACAAAAAAATGTCTTTAACAAAACGGTTGAATTTTCAAAAAAAGAATTAAATTTTCAACAACAAAAAATCAACCAAAGAGATGAATCTTCAATTAATCACATGAATTTTTAGCAAATTAGATCAATCAAATAGTAGGGTTTTTAACTAAAAGAGATCAATTCTAAACCAAAAATATAGTAGACATTTAAATTTAAACAAATTGACTTCCAACCAAAAATAGTTGGATTTTCTTATATTTTTCTATATTTTCTTATGATCATACAGAATGTATAAACTTCAATTGCAGTTGATCGAAAATTCCCTGACTCTTTCAGGTTTTCTCTGATATTCCTTGACTTTTCCTAACTTTCCAGAATGCCCACTTTTTAAAAATTTGTGACCATTATTATTTTTAGGCTCGTTTTTAGGCTCAGTAAGTATTAAACTTTGTTTCTAAACAAATTTCCCCTTGAAATTTACTCGCTCAACTGTTGCAATTAATAATTAAAATACTGACGTTAATTAAAAAATAGAATTATATTACGCTAGATCCTTTTTGCATTGTTATAAGGGAAATAATGCCAAATTTGTAGCGCAAATTTTATATGTATAACCTAACTTTAATTTAAGAGATAACAATGTTCAAAATGTGTTTAATTTTAAAAGTTGCCATCAGAATATTACTTCAAAGTTAATAATTTAGAAATTAGTCATTTAATTCAAGGTATGCTAAACAACAGAATAATGTAAACTATCATTCTGTTGAACTTTTTACATAGAAATTTTAATTGTAAATTGTTCAATTAAAAACATTTTGTAATCATAGCGTACTATAATTCTGAGAAAAAATTAATTTTTTGAATCTCATATTACTACATGTTAAAAAGAAAATTTTCCACATCAGATAAAACACATTCATAATAATATTTAAATTTGTGTTAATATGTTCTTGATCACGCATTATTTTTGACCGATAAACTTATTTTTATATTTAACAAACTTTTTAATAGAGTATAAGTATATAATACCGACGGTTCACCCTGTTTTTCTGCAGTTTTCCTCTCCCCTCGCCAAACGTCCAGGCAAATGCGAGTACTTCTAATAAAGTCGGATGCAGCCGCGGGTTATCACTGGTTGTGATTAAATTCATACAGTGATTCTAAGCCCACCTTAGTAGCAGAAAATTTGCTCAGGCTCATACCCAGTAAAGTGGAGTCACCTGGCGGTATATGTACTCTTGCTAAAACTTAAATTCTTAAATGATACTTTAGCAGCGAGGGTGGCTGGTGTAGAAGCATCTGTTTTATCGGGGTTTTAAATAAAAGGCATAGTACAATAGGTTTGTAACCGCAGTGATAAAGAGCTAAAGAACTTAAATGGACCAGCCTAACAAGACAATAATAATAGAGTGTAACATGGTTAACTTTGAACCTCAATTTCTCAGTTCACAATGATCAGGTTTTTACTCGGAATCGCATTTTCAGTCTCAAAGCTTTTGCATTTTATAGGTCGTAAATTAACGTAAGTGCATCCCATAGACACAGCATCTGGAGATTTTTCTCGGTGTCATCTTCCGTAAACAATAAAACGAGATCAAGGGATGCGACAGAGGCTAACAATTGACAATATTCTTCAATGCCCAGGTTGTCTCGGACTTGGACCATGTAAAAATTGAAGTTGAAAAAAAAACGAACCGTGGAGACCCGAGGTATCCGGTTAAATTGGTCACGGGGTTGTACACGTGTTCGTTGCTATCCTTGTCGAATCGACCTCCGTTTTTCCCACAGACCTTTCGGCTCCTGCCAGTTCTGCCTTCTGCTGCCTCCTGCTGCCAAGCTAGAGTTCTCGATTTCCTAATCGAAAATATATCTGAGAATTTTCATGTTTTTCATTTTGATGGATTTCCTCGTTTAAAATAGGGGCTCTTCACAGAGGATTTATTTGATCAATGTAATGAACATAGGGGCAGTCCATCTCAAAGACAAACCCTTTCTCTATTTGAAGCCTCGGGAGAAATAACGTTGTATCAACACATTTTCTATCCGTGGAGTTCTATTTGAGTTTTTTTTCAACTGTTTCTCTATTCCGTAGAAGCGCTGCGATTGAAAATTCGAAAAATTGAATTCGGAAAATAATGTCAAAATAGTCAAGGTTTTTTACTTCCATTTACTTCGCATGTATCTCAATTAGCCTCGAAAGTGTACATATCTAAATCTAATTTAGATTTTTTGGGAGATAGGAATAGAAAATTACATTTGCTCAGATAATTATTCACCGCTCATTTATTTATTTTATTATTTTTAAATATTATATTTGATACTAACGACTCCAGCCTCTCTAGCCTTTTTATCTGCACGCCGAGGGCCAAACAACAATAATACCAATTGCATGGGATGAAACATTATTTTTCTAGTAACTTAGAAAATAATTATTTTTAAACATAAGTGTACTTGGACATTATGTTCAAAAAAATATATTTTCTAAGTTATTGATGAAATAAAGTTTTATCCCATGCAATTGGTATTATCGTTTGACCCTCGGCGTGCAGACATCATGGTTGGATTCCCCCACTCAACCTGAAATACCTAATTTTGACATTTAATTCTGAATTCAATTTTCGAATTTTCGATTGCAGCGCTTCCGTGAAATCGAGAAACAGTTTTAAAAAACTCATATTTCCCCCATGGATACAAAATATGTGTTGAAACAACCTTATTTCTGCCGACGCTTCATTTTTCATACCATATTGACAACTTCTTCTTTAAACACTGTTATCTACGTAACTACGCAGAGAAAAGTTATTCTAGATAAAAGTGTTTAAAATGGAAAAAAATGTCTGATTTTCCTATCCAATTATTAAAAAGCGCATGGCGCTATTTTCGGTTAATATGTCGAAACGATCGCAATCAATGGAACAAAGGAGCCCAGCACTCTGATATACAAAATGTAATGTGTAAATTTTTGAAGATCTCTAAAAATCGAAGCCTTTTAAGAATTTCAAAATGTTTCAAGAGAATGAAAACAGCTTTTTAAAATTCGTGACAAAATTGAAACTGATTTTTTATTTGAAAAAATTTAATTTCAAGAGATAATTGAGAAAGGTTTCAAAACATTTTTAATTATTTCCTAAAATTTCGAAAAAGAGTATGGACGATTTTAGAGCCAAATTTTTTCAATTTGCAAGATTACAAAGTTTTATAAAACATTCGATCGAGTTTAAGAGAAATTTAGAAGTTTCAAAAAGATTCAAAATTAATTTAAAACTTGAAGACATTTAAAAAAGTTAGAAAAAGCGTACATTTTTGAATATTTGAAAATAAAATTTTTGAAGCTTCTTTAAGATTTTGAAAAGTTTTACGATATCATAAAAATTCCTAAAATTCCTTGAAAATTTTAAACTGATGTTTTATTTTGGAAGATAAATATTAAAAGGAAATTGATAGAGATGTCAAAACATGTTAAATTATTTCCTAAAATTTCGAGAAAGAGTGTGGACGATTTTAGAGCAAAATTTTTCAATTAACAATATTACAAAGTTTTACAAAAAATTCGAGTAAGTTTAAGGCACATATAGAAGTTTCGAAAACATTCAAAATTAATTTTAAAGTTGAAAACAATTCAAGAAAGTTTTAAAAAATGTACATTTATGATTATTTCGAAATAAAAATTTTGAAGCTTCTTAAGCATTTTGAAAGGTTTGACGATTATAAAAAATATTTCTTAAAATTCATGAAATAATTTGATTAAACTGATTTTTTTATTTGGAAAAACTAATTTTGAGAGAATATTTCAAACAGACTTTAATATCTTTTAAAAGATTTCCAAAATTGTCAAAACAGGAGTTGTAAGATTTGAAGGTAATTTTTTTTATTTTTCAGAATTTTAAGAAAATTTTTGGAAAAATTCGAATAATTTTAAAAGATATTTAGTAGATTTGAATGTTTTAGAAATGATTAAGAAATAATTTGATATTTGAAAAAATTTACAAAAATTCAAAACAAAATGTAAATTTGTGAAGATTTCGAAAAACTTTTCGAAGCTTTTTGAGAAGTTTAAAATAAAAAATCTTTGTGATTGAAATCTTTTTTGTTTGATAATAATTCAACTATTTGGTCGAAGGTGAACTTTTTTGTTGAAATTTTTATTTGACATATCTGATGTTTTTGTATTTTCTCAAGAATCTTAGAAAAATTATGTTTGTATAAACTTGAAAACTTAAATTCGAAATTTTTATTTAGTATTCTAAATTATTTTTCCCCTGAAATAGGGAAACAGAAACTACAGGCGCGCGAAGCGGACGATTGATGATGCTAGGGCTGCTAGGCTAATAAAATTAATGGAACGAAATTCTCGAAAATCTCGCACTCATTGTTGTAGAATACCTGATTGGCTGCATACTGCGTGAAAACGCCTTTAAAGAGCTCGTTTAACTATATTCTTTTGAATGCTTTGGAATTTTGTAAATCGCAGTTTCCAAATGAGAAATTTTTATTCTGAAAATTTATTTCTAACAGATAAAATTTAAATTTTAAATGATTCTTTAATAATTAACAACAAAAAATCAATTTTCTACAAAAAATGGAATGGTTACATTTTCAGTTAAAAAAATTATCTTCCAACAAAAAAAGGAAGTCGTCAATCAAATAGTTAAATTTACAACAAATAAAATGAATTATAA
The DNA here is from genome assembly GCA_011634705.1 of Andricus grossulariae. Classification (NCBI taxonomy): domain Eukaryota; kingdom Metazoa; phylum Arthropoda; class Insecta; order Hymenoptera; family Cynipidae; genus Andricus; species Andricus grossulariae. Next base: position 38,956,116 of record JAABKJ010000755.1, on the reverse strand, counting down.
TGAAAAATTTTTTAAGTCTATTTATTTAACTGTGAATCTTTTTCTTGCTTATTTTGTAAAAAATTATCAATGATAAAATGAATTTCTTTTCAATCTTAATTTTAAAAATCAAAAATGGAATATTCAGATATTGAATAAAAAAATTTAATTAAAAAAAAACGCATTTTCAACACAAAAAAAAGAGATTTTCAACAAAATAGTTGAATTTTCAACCAAAAAGATTAATTTTCAACCAAGGAAATTAGGGTCTTACCAAGAAGAAGAATTCTGAACAAAATTCATGATTATTCAAAAAAAAAGTTCAATTTTCAAACAAATCGACGAATTTCCAACAAAAATTTCAGTTTTCACACATATCGATAAACTTTCAAGCAAGAATCTCAATTTTCTAAAAAAAAATTAATAAATTTCAACAAAATAAATTAATTTTTAACTAAGAAAAAGAAAATAGTTACATTTTCAACCAAACCATTTTGAACTAAAAACAAGAATTTTCAACCAGAAAAATGATTTTTAACAAAGTATTTTATTTTTCAACTACTAAAGATAAATTTTTAACGAAGAAGATCATTTTTATACGTGAAAAAACGATTTTTCAAACAAAAAAATTAATTTTTAACTAAAAAATATCAATTTTTAACCGAAAAATATCAATTTTTAACCAAAAATAGAATAGTTAGATATTCAGGCAGGATAACTAATTTTCAACAAAGAAAAATAGTTTTAAACTATTTGGATTACCAATGTAAATTACTCAGCATTACCTGGATTACCCTGGATTATAAGTTAATTATTTGCATTATCTAGATTACTCCGAATTAACTGGATTACAAATATATTACTCTGGTTTATAGGTATATTACTCTGGATGACAAGTGGATTGCCTGAATTACTCAGAAATTGCATGAATTACAAGTGGATTAACGGATTCAAACTGGATTTCTCTAGATTACAAGTTGTTTACTCCGGCTTGCAAGCGGATTACTTCACATAAAAAATGGATTACTCTGAATCACTTGAATTACATCGGTTTACAATTGGAATACTCTAGATTATAACTGAATTAATGTGGATTACGAATGTATTCTCTTGCTGACAAGTGGATTACCCCGGAATACTGGGATTTCTCCGATTTTCTTGAATTACTCTGGGATACAAGTATTCCGGATTACAAGTGTATTACAGGATTACAAGTGTATTACCGGATTACAAATATATTTTCGAATTACAAGTATATTACAGGATAACAAGTGTATTAACGTATTACAAGCATAGGATTACTCTGCGTTACATCAAATTATGGTAGATTACTCAAATAGATGAACTTTCAACCTAATAGTGACATTTTCAACCAAAACATAAATTAACAACAAAGAAGATTTATTTTCTAGCGAAAAAGACAACTTTTTAACAAAATACATAAATGTTTACATATAAAAGGTAAATTTTTAATCAGAAATGGAATAATTAAATTTTCAGGTGAGAAAATTAATTTTCAACAAAAAAAGGAACAACATTTCAACAAAATAATTGAAAATTATTTGGATTACTTATGTAAATTACTGCAAATTATATGGATTAAAAGTGGATTATTTCGCATTACACTTGATTACTCGGATTCCACTGAATTACTCGAATTACACCGAATTACCATTTCGGATAACCAAGCGATCCAACGAATTACGAGAGTAGTTTCCCTCTCGGTTTTCGTAAATCGTTAATCAACAATATTTTTTGTTACTCTGCACTAATTTTTATTATTATAACATCAAGCCAAATCAATCTAGAATTTCCGAGTTGCTTATTGAAGCAACACCTTCGATCCGCAACACCACTCAAACTAATATCGCTGATCAATCTCTCTAGAAATCACCCCAGGTGAAGAGCTTCACACGATCATTATATGTCATAGGTCCCACAAAAATGAGCAAGCTCACTGATAACACCATAGTAAGATAAGGAACCCAAATTTAGAAAATACGGCAAAAACTGATCAACAAAACGATCTTCATTTTCAGAAGAGATAATAGAAATTCTCATAAGTTCTCGAAAATGATGTTTGATCGCTAATATTCTCTCTATTGTCTGCGACCTTTACAAATTCTCCCTGTGACAACGGTTCATTTTGTCCCTGTTTTGCTCTAGAATTCTCACATGTGTATACAGATACACACATACACATATTCAGATACGAATACACACTTAAAGTGGGAACTGGCGAATTCATGAGCTGTGCCAATATGCGGAGCACTACAAATCGCCGAACCCATCGCCTTTTCGGACTGAGCAAACAATCGGACATTTTTAAGGGCGCGCAGATGCGCGCCTCTCTCATTTTGCTCGGTGTATGATCTCGCTTCCGGAACCGCTCTTGTGTAAACATATACCTACATAGAAGGAAAATTTATGCACATTCATTTTACGTGTGGGCGAGTCGGCAGGTTAGGGAATATCATCATCGAAATTCAGATGTAGGGACTGTGATTTGACGATCTTTAATATTATCATTGTTATGATCATGCACACCCCGAGGGAATTTAATAACGGTAATTTATTTTAATAGGAGAGTCAATTCATTTGTAATTTAAATATCGGTGATTATGACACGATAACGGAGGAATAAACTCTCTTAAATAAAATAAATAATCTTGGATTATGGATAGTAATGAATCCTCGTGGAGAGCTTTACTTGGTGGATGTGATTATAGTAAAGAGGATGGATCTCACTAACGGAAGTATCGCAATAAGTTTGCGCATTTCTTTATGATCTATGACATATGATGACTCTGTCAAACTCTTCGCCTGGGGTGATTGCTAGAAAAATTGATGTGTTTCGTTTATCCGAACTGTGTTGGAGCGGTTTTTCATAACGAAAGTGTTACTTAAATAAAAAGAGTATTAATTTTCAATCAAACAGATATATATTTTTAACCAAAAATGATGAAATTTCTACCAAAAGAGATGAATTTCAAAACCAAAAATAAGAAGTTTTAAGCAAGAAAGACTTTTTAGTCAAAAAATCACCAAAAAAAAATCAACCAAATCGCAGAAGTTTGAAGACAAACAAAAATTCGACAAAACATTTGACTTTATCGCCATCTTCACCAAAAATACGAGCTTTTAACAAAATATCTGAATTTTCAACCAACAAATATGAATTTTCTACGAAAATAGATGAATCATCATCAACAGAGTTGAGTTTTCAAACTAAAAATGTGAATGTTTTAGAAAACATTGTACTTCTAATCCCGTAAAAATGAATTTTTATTCTAAACAGACAAAGTTTCAACAAAATAGTTGAATTTACGATAAAAAATATGAATCTTCAACAAAGGCACTGAATTTTAAAGCTAAAAAGTCGATGGTTTTAGAAAACATTTGTCTCTTACACACGAAAAGATGAATTTTAAACAAAAAAGTTAATTTTCAACAAAACAAATTTTTTTTCAACCAAACAGTTGAACTTCCAAGCATTTATTCCGGTCAAGAAACAAACAAAAATTTACAATAATTTGTTCAGTTTTAAATGAAGTTTGAATTTATTTGAATTTTCACGTTCCGTTGTAGAAATTTTTTCATTTGTTAAAGTTTCCCATTCGACATTTTTCTTTATTTTGAACGATTTTTCTAGAATAATTAATTGTTAAAGGCTTATAATTGAAAATTCTTTCATTTTAAAGATGAAAATTTCGGTGAATTTATTTTTCAATTTTAGAGAAATTTGTCTTATCAATTTTATTGTTAAATTATAATTTTTTGTAGTAAGCACAATTTGAAATTATCGAATTTCAGAAACTTTGTCTTTGGAACATTCAATTTAATTCTCAATTTCAAGTTGTCAAATTTGAATCTCTTTGAATAGAAAATTATTTGAATTAAAAAGTTTTTAATTCTAAATTATTCATTTTTTAACGCTTTTAATTGGAAATAATATAATTTGAATTCCTCTGAATTATAAATTATAAAATTTTCAAAATTCTAATTTGAAAATATTCCATTTTCATTGTTTTGAAATTGTCCTATTTCCGACCTTTTAATCTGAAATTATTCAATAACGAGATTTTTCAATCCAAAATAAAATTGCTTAATTTTGAACGCTTTGAATTAGAAATGATAAAATTTCAACTTCTTTTTAATGAAACGTTCCATTTTCAAAATTATAGTCTAGATTTAAAATGACTCAATTTCAAACACTTTCAAATTCAAATTATTCAATTTTAAACGCTCTTATTTAGAAATGATGCAAATTCAATTCCTTTTTCTTCCATTCGAAATATTGTCCTTTTTTGCAAACTTTACCTAATTTGAAATTGTTTGATTTGGAACATTTTTAATTCAAAATCGTTCAATATATTTTTTTTTTAATTTCAAATGTTTTCAAATCGAAATTATTGTTTCAAAAAAAGTTAAACTTAATATTTAAAAATTTGTTCAATAACGCATTTTAAAATGTTTATATTTTTGCCCAAGCGGAAAAATTATATTTAGTTCATACATAGTGTAAAATATTATATATAATTTGCATTTGATTTATATAAAAATTGTATAAAGCAAATGAAAATTATATATAATACTCCACACTGTATTATAATTTTTCCGCTTGGGTAACGCTAGGAGAGAAAAGATAGACTTAACATTTAAATTTTCTAACGAATGTCTTGGATATTTTATGTTCAAAAATTTAAATTGATCGACTTCACTTTTTTTATTTTTTGGCATAGAATAATATTTGTCAGATAGATAAAACGATAACAATCTTGCCGTTTTAAAATAAAATGTAAAAAGCATTATAATTTTCAAATTGATGATTTGTAATGAAAACAATTGCGTTTCGAAGATTCATAAGAAAAAATCAAATCTGAATTTATGCATATGGGTTAGAAATTACTCTGAAGAATGACATAAAATTCAAGAATGGGATAAATTCTATTATTTTGAGCATTATACACCTCATCCATCAAATTCAAAGAAAATGGTACAAAAACTTTCAATAGAATTAAGGAGACCTTTCAGTTCCAGTTTATTCAATAAAGAATTTAACAAGTGATGAAAGCATTACTTTCCATTTTAAGAAGACACTTAATGTTTGATTGATTTGTCACAACTTTTGCATTTTTTTAACTAAACATGTTTTTTTATTCTTAAAGTTACATAGACCTTTTTCTAAAGAGAAAATGTATTTTGTAAACCAAAAAAGTGGGTAGATAAAAATTTAATATACTTTGACAAAGTAATACCACTGTTTGGCATTTCAGTGTGTTTCTGATCGAAATCATTAAATGTATAATAGTGAAAATTGGAAAGTTCTTTCAAGTATGCCTTCTGTATGCTACCTTGCTTGAGTGTTCTAACTATATGCTCAACCACTTCCAAGGTATTCAAACTTTAGATTTTAGGACTTCACCTTCAAGGGAAAAGTGCACTCTCGCTGAGCGCAGAGTGGTTATGCGGTTGCAGTTCATTTTTGAAAATATAGTCATATATTGTATAATACTCGGCAAGTTAATTACACAAACCGAATGTAACCAACAAAAAGTAATCTTCATCGCATTTTCCCCATCTTTATGTAATCCACCCCCCCCCCTTTATGCCTTCTCTTTATGCCTTTTTGCTTCATACTTGTTATTTTTCCCGTCTTACCAATCTGATGACATTTGACTCCATACTTGTCCTTTTTCCCCATCCTTAGCTATTTTGCCTCTTCCTGACATGATTTTGCCTCCTCATGGAATTTTTTCCTAACCTTATTCCATTTTTCCCCCTATTTATGCATTTTTCTCCATCCGTGTCATTTTTCCCATACTGAAATATTTTGCCTCAACCTTAGGCCATTTTGCCTCCTCTTAATGGAATTTTGAATCATATTTGCGTAATTTCATCCGCTATGCCATTTTTCCATCCTCATTCAATTTTGCGCATTTTTCATGTCATTTTGCTTTATGTTTTTAAATTTTGCTTTCTATTTATGCGATTTTTCTTTATCCTTGTCCTTTTTCCCCATTCTTTTATCTATTTTGCCTCTTCCTGACACGATTTTTCCTCCTCGTAGAAAATTTTTCCTAACCTCATTCCATTTTGCCCCCTATTTATGCAATTTTTCTCCATCCGTGCCAATTTTTCCATCCTGAACTATTTTGCCTCAACCTTAGGCCATTTTTCTTGCCCTTCATAGAATATTTGATTATATTTTTGTGTGATTTTGTCCTCTGCCATTTTTCTATCCTTATTCTATTTTGCGTCCTTCTCATGCCATTTTGCTTGATCTTTTTTTATTTTGCTTTCTATTTATGCGATTTTGCTTTATCCTTGTCCGTTTTTCCCGTTCTGAGCTGTTATGTCTGTTCCTGAGACGATTTTTCCTCCTCCTCATGGAATTTTTCCCTATCTCATTTTTCCATCCTTTTTCCATTTTGCGCCTTTCTCATGCTATTTTGCTTCATCTTTTTCTATTTTTTTTTCTATTTTTGCGATTTTGCTTCATCCTTGTCATTTTTCCATATTTTTTTCGTTTTTCCTCCTTATGCCATTTTCCCCGATCATAATGCCGTTTTACTCCATTCTGAGACCATTTTTTCTCCTTCTCATGACATTATTATTCCATTTTGCCTCCTATTTATGCCATTTTTTTATCGATTATGCCATTTTTCTCCATCTGTGCCTTTTTACCCCATCCTGCGATATTTTTCTTCAGTCTTATGTCATTTTTCCCCTTCTATATTTAATTTTTGAATCATATTTGTGTTATTTTGTCCTCAATGTCATTTTTGCCATCCATATTCCATTGTGCATCCTTCTCACGCCATTCTCGGAAAATAGCATGAGGATAAAAATGGGGAAACTTTTTCCCCATCTTCACGTAATTTTCTCCCTATTTATATATGTCTTTTTCTTATTCTGTTTTGCTTCATCGTTTTCTAATTTTGCTTTCTATTCATGCGATTATACTTCATCCTTGCAATTTTTCTAATCATTTTTCATTTTGCCTTCTCATGCCTATCCTTAACTATTTTGCCTCTTCCTGAGGCTATTTTTCCTCCTTCTGATGGCATTTTGCTCAATTCTTATTTAATTTTGCCCTCTTTTATTGCCATTTTTCTCCATCCTGAGCTATATTGCCTCAGTCTTAGGCAATATTGATTCCTTTTTATGGAATTTTGCCTGATATGTATGTAAATTTGTCCTGCATGCCATTTTTCCCATCCTTGCTTCATTGTGCTTCAACTTTTTCTATTTTTGCCTTCCATTTAGGCGATTTTGCTTCATCCTTGCATTTTTTCCATATTTTTTTCGTTTTGCCTCCTTATGCCATTTTGCTCTATCATAATTCTATTTTGCTCCATCCTGGTTATTTTCCCCCATCCTTAGATATTTTGTCTTTTCCTGGTACCATTTTTCCTCCTTCTTCTTATGGCATTATCCCATAGTTATTCTATATTGCCCTCTATGTATACAATTTTTCTCCAACCATACCATTTTTCTCCATGCGTGCCATTGAATGTTTCTTTTCATGGTTGAATTAGAAAAAAAAAAGAATTTTCAACCAAGAATAAAAACTTTCCACCAAAAACGACGAAATTTCAACAAAATATATAAATTTTCAACAAAACAGATGAATTTTCAACAATAAATTACTTTTTCACAACGTAGAATAATTTTTGAACAAGTAATTGAATTTTCAACCAATAACATGAATTTTTAACCAAGAAGATGATGTTTCTACTCAAAAAGAAAAATTTTCAACAAAATTCATAAATTTTGAACCAAATAATTGAATTTATGACTAAAAAAGACAAACTTTCAGCCAAATAGTTAAATTATCAACTAAAAAAGATAAACGTTCAACCTAAAATAGAATAGTTACATTTTCAAATGAAAAAAATCATTGTTTACCAAAAAAAAACACTTTTTAAGAAAATAGTTAAATGTTCATTCAAATTGTTCAGTTTTCAAACAAAAAGATGAATTGTTAAGCAAGAATCTTCATTTTGAACAAAAAAAAAACGAAATTTCAACAAAATTTCAACTTAAATTAAGAATTTTTAATCAAGGAAATGAATTTTTAACAAAGAAGTTCAATTTTCAATTGAGTGATTGAATTTTCATTAACCTAAGTAGATAAACCTTAAACTAACAAAAAAATTTCTTCTAAAAACGGAAGTTAATTTATCAGTATAAAAAATTAATTTTTAGACAAACAAAAAAAAACGAATTTTCAACACAGTTATTAAATTTTCAACTAAAGAAATGAATTTTCAAAAAAATAAATAAATTGTTAACCGAATAGGTCAAAACTATTTGGATTACCTATGTAAATTACTATGAATTACCTGAACTATCCTTGGTTATAAGTTAATTACTTGGTTTACCTAAATTATTTCGAATTATCTGGATTAGGAGTGAATTACGCTGGATTATAGGTGAATTATTCTGGATTATTTGGATTACTTGAACGACTCAGAAATCTTCTGGATTACAAGTGGATTAAACCGGAATAAAACTGGATAACTTGAGATTACAAGTGGATTACTTCAAATTACTGGAATTACATCGGACTAAAAGTGGATTACTCCGGAATGTACTCGATTACACCAAACGGAATAGCTATTTTGTCTAGTTTTGTGTCTAGTTAGCGGCGCCACGATAACACCACCATCATTTATCTGAAAAAGGAGTAGGTAAAAGAGTTTTCTAGATTGGTTTTTGCTTTCGTGACTTACCATGCTTGTTACTGGTCATGCCAGAGGAAAGGCATTTGATCGGTTCTGCTTCTGGGTGAACCTAAAAAAAAATGAAAAAATACTCTTTATTTAAAAACGGAGGACATAAAACAGTTGCTTCTTATCGGCCATACAAAAGGAAGAGAATCTGCTCGGTTCTGCTTCTGAGCGAACCTAACGACAAAACGAAAAACTACCATGAACTTGGGTCCTGAAGAATGATAGTCTTTCTTTTGTCGTTAGGTTCGCCCAAAAACAGAAGCGAGCAGATCTTCCTTCGGCAGGCCTATAATATGCAACTGTTTAATCTGCTCCCTTTTTAGATACATAATAGAATACTCCACTACTGATAGCTGAGCAACCATTTATCAGTAGTGAAGTATTCTACTCTTTATTTAAAAAGGGAGTATAGGAAACAGTTGCTTCTTAGCCATTTCGAAGGAAGAGGATCTGCTCGGTTCTGCTTCTGGGCGAATAAAACGACAGCACGAAAAACTACCATGAACTTGGCTCCTGAAGGATGGTAGTTTTTCTTCCGTCGTTAGGTTCACCCAAAAACAGAACCGAACAGATCTTCCTTCGGCAGGCCTGTAATATAGGCAACCGTTTAATCTACTCTCTTTTTAGATAAATATTAGAATACTCCACTGCTGATAGCTGAGAAACCATTTATCAGTAGTGAAGCATTCTACTCTTTATTTAAAAAGGGAGTATAGAAAACAGTTGCTTCTTAGCCATTTCGAAGGAAGAGGATCTGCTCGGTTCTGCTTCTGGGCGAATAAAAAGACAACACGAAAAACTACCATGAACTTGGCTCCTGAAGGATGGTAGTTTTCCTTCTGTCGTTAGGTTCACCCAAAAACAGAACCGAACAGATCTTCCTTCGGCATGGTCGATAATAAGCAACTGATTTATCTACTCCCTTTTAAGATAAACAGCAGAATACTCCACTACTGACAAATGGCTTCTCCGTATGGCCTCAGTTTATGCAGTCCGATTTACCGATGATTTCTAGGGGACTTAAGAATCGGCATCTCTCACCTGGCAGCTGGTGGGCTTCGGTAGATTTGTTAGATTTGGAGACTTCCGTTTGGACTTGGTCGGAGCGTCGAGGAATTTGTAAAGCGCGCAAGCTGCGATTGTCTACGACTTAAAACAGCAATTAGTAGGTACATGCACAAACTAACACTAATGGCTGTTCAAACGAACCACTCCGCAGGGCCTTGCCGGCGCCATCCGCTAACTCGTACAAATATTGAATTATGACCGCGCCTCCATCCAATCTATGTACCGACAGGTTTCATTTTCCCTCTCCCTCTCTCTTTCTTTCTCTTGTTCCTTTTGATATTTGACATGTGTGTATGTATGAACATGCATTATATTGTGTACCTTCGTTTGCTCGGACACTTCAGGCTGCACTGGACCCGACTCCACCTGCATCTGTTTACTATTTTTACATCGCCGGCAAAAATATTCGAATAAAATCAAATAAAGACATTCAAGTGATTAAAAGTCTAATGAAAATAAAAAAAACGGAAATATGTTCGCTCGGTGGAATAACGTACTCACACGAGTCACCAGTGAATAATACCTATTGAAAAAGAGGAGCGTTAAAACATCAAATGTTTTTCATATTTCATTTCATGCGACTCAAAATTAATTCGCACTGATTGCACTCGGTGAAATAAATATCCGTATTCAATTGCAATCGTAATGTGTTTTCTACGATGTGATAAATAACGTGACTGAAAATTAATATGTAAAGGCTGTGAAGAATTAATTTCCAATTGAAATTACTGTTATTGAGTTATTTTAAAACTTTACAGACGTCACGATCTCTCACCTATTATTCTCTTTTTCTCTTTTTTTTTAATTCCTCTTTTTGACCCCTTTTCAAGAAACTTCCACTTTTTCCCCTGTTTCACGATTTTTGGCTTAAATTCGAACTGAATTAATAGAGCCCAATAAGAAACTGCAACTTTTTTTTCGTTAAAAGTTCATTCTTTTTTATTTATATTTTTTGTTCAGAATTCATTTCTTTGGTTAAAAATATTATTATTTAGTTGAAAATTTAATTTTTTTTTTTGAAAATCCAACTATTTTGTTGAAAATTCATATTTTTGGTTCAGAACTCATTTTTCTTGGTTAAAAATTGTATTATTTAGTTGAAAGTTTTGTTACTTTTATTGAAAATCCAACTATTTTGTTAACAATTCATATTTTTTGGTCGAAGATTCAAATGTTTTATAGAAAATTTGTCATTTTTGATTGAACCTTAATCTTTTTGGGTAGAAAAGTTATCTTACTTGGTTGAAAATGTACTTTTTTGTTAAAAATTCATCTTTTCGGAATCAAAAGTGAAATTTGTTCTAAAACATTCAAATCGGCTTGAAAACTCAACTCTTTTGTTAATGATTTACCTCTTTTGGTTGAAAATTCACCTTTCTTGAATTAGTTAAAAATGCAACTATTTTTGGTTGAAATTAAATCATTTTAGCTTGAAAACTCAACTCTTGTGTTAAAAATTCATTTCTTTCGGTAAAAAATTAATCTATTTTTGGTTAAAAATTCAACTATTTAGTTGAAAATTCATTTGTTTAGTAGAAAATTGGTCATTTTGACTTAAAACTTCTACGATTTGCTTGACATTTTTTCATTTTTGGATTGAAAAATCTTTATTGGTATGGAAAATTTGTCCTTTTGGCTTGGAAATTCATCTTTTTTGGTTGAAAATGCATCTGCTTAATTGAAAATGAATAATCTGTTTTGGTTGAGAATTCAACTTTTTGATGAAAATTCTACTTTTTTGTTGAATTCAACTGTTTTTGATTTAAAATTAAAATCTTTTTCCGTTGAAATATTAATTTTTTATCGAGAATTCATCTTTTTTGGTATGAAAATTCAACCAATTGGTAAACATTTTGTTACTTTCTGACTGGCAAATCTTTTTTTTGTTGTTGGAAAATCAACTATTACATTTTTCAAATTGACTCATTTTATTGAAATTTTATTTTATTTCATTATTATTTTTTTTTTAGAAATTTCATCTGTTTGTTTAGAAGTACAACTGTTTGATTGAAAATTAATAATTTGTTTTGGTTGCGCATTCAACTATTTTTTGGAAAATTCATCTTTTTTGGTAGAAAGTAACCTTTCTTGGTTAAAAATTAACTTTTTTGTTGAAAATGCATCTTTTCGGTATTAAAAGTAAAATGTTCTCTGAAACATTCAAATTATTAGACTAAAAGCTCAACTCTGTTGTTGATGATTCATCACTTTTGGTAGATAATTCATCTTTTTGGGTAGAAAATTTACCTTTCTTAGTCAAGAATTCAATTTTTTGTTGATAATGTAATCTTTTAGCAAAATATTAATATTTTTGGGTAGAAAATTCACCTTTCTTAGTCAACAATTCAATTTTTTGTTGAAAATTTAATCTTTTAGAAACATAATAATATTTTTGGGTAGAAAATTCACCTTTCTAAGTCAAAAATTTAATTTTTTGTTGAAAATTAAACTATCTTTTCGAAAAATTATCTTTTGGGCTAAGAAATTCAACGATTTGGTTGAAAACGCAACTTCTTTTGGTTGAAGTTAAATCTTTTCAGCTTGAAAATTCAAAATTTGTATTGAAAATTCATTTTATTAGGTAGGAAATTCGGCTTTTTAGCCGAAAATTCAAATATTTTGTCGAATGTTCTTCTTTTTGGTAAAGATTGCTACAAAGCCAAAAGTCTTTAAAAATACTCGACTTTTTAGCTTAAAAATCCACTCTTTTGTTAAAAATTAATTTCTTTTTGTAGGAAATTCATATATTTTTTGTTGTTGTTAGAAATATCGTTGAAAATATTCACTACTACTTTTTCGTCGAGAATTCATCATTTTTTGTAGAAAATTCAACTACCTGTTTGAAAGTTAAACACTTTCTTGAAAAATATTTTGTTTTGTCTAAGATTCATAATTTTAGTTGAAAACTCATCTCTATTTCAAAAATTAAACTGTATTGTAAAGAATTTAACAAATTGTTTGACATTTTTTTTCTTTCTTGACTGGTAAATCTTTTTATCTTAGAAAATCAACTATTTTATTTTTAATTAAAAATTCTACTATTTGGTTGCAAATTCACCTACCTCCTATCTTAATAAAATTTAATCTTTTTTCGTTAATAATGCAACTGCTTGGTTGAAAACTAATGAGCTGTTTTATTTGAGGGTTCAACTATTTTTTTGAAAATTCATCTTTTTTTGTTTAATTATCAACTATTATATTTTTTGTCGAGAATACATTTTTTTCGGTTGAAAATTTGTCTTATTCTTGTTGAAAATGTATTTTTTTAACTGAAATTTTCACTATTCCATTTTTTGTTGAAATGTTATCTTTTTTGTAAGAAATTTAAATATTTTGTTGAAAATTCGTTTTTATTTGTTGAAAATTCATATTTTTAATTGAAACTTCAACTATTCTATTATTGCTTAAATTCAACCAATAATAGATTAGTTAATAGTTAAAAAATACATCTCTTTGGTTACAAATTTAACTAATGTGTGAAAAATTTGTCTTTTTTGGTACAAAATTAATCTTTTTGTATTAAAATTTTTCTTTTTTTGAAAACTCTACTCTTTTGTTGGAAATTACTTTTATTTAGAAAATTATTCTGTTTTTGGTTAAAAATACATCTGTTTGATTAAGAATTAATAATCTGTTTTTGTTGAAAATTAAATTTTGGTTGTTGTTGAAAAATCGTCTTTTTTCTTGAATTCAACTGTTGTTGATTGATATATAAAATCTTGTTTCGTTGAAATGGCAACTGCTATATTTCTTGCCGACAATTGATCATTTTTGGTTGAAAAGTGAACTACCTGGTTGAAAGTTGAACTATTTGTTAAAGATTCATCATTTTAGTTGAAAAATCATCTCTGCTTGAAAATTTAACAGATTGATTGAGAATTTTTTTCTTTCTTGACTGGCAAATTTTTTTTTCTTGGAAAATCAACCATTACATTGTTTGTTTCAAATTCAATTATTTGGTTACAAAGTCAACTATTTTATTAAAGTTCATATTTTTCATTGAAAATGCAACAATTTGATTGAAAATTAATAATTTGTTTTGGTTGAGGATTCAACTATTTTTGTTTTTGTTGAAAATGCACCTTCTTTAATTTAAATATCAACTATTACATTTGTTGCCGAGAATGCATCTTTTTTGGTTGAAAATTCAACTGCTTGGTTGAAAGTTTAAATATATTATTAAAAATTATTTTTTTGGTTCAAAATTCATAATTTTAGTTAAACTTTCGTGTCTTTGTATGTAAACACAACTATATATTATGTTGAAAATTCGTTTTCATTTGTTGAAAATCCATTTTTTTAATTGAAAATTTAACTATTCTATTATTGGTGGAATTTAACCAATAACAGAATAATGAATAGTTAAAAATGTATCTATTTGGTGGAAAATTTACCTATGTTTTTTAAAATTTGTCTTTTTTGGTACAAAATAATCTTCTTGTTTTAAAATTAATCTTTTTTGTTAAAAACTCATTTATTTTCTTGAAAATGGAATAATTTTACTTCAAAAATTAGGAATTTAAATCGTTTCCTATTGAATTCAATATAGTGCCTACATTAATTTTATTTGAAAGAATTTATTCCATTATTGTTCCCCGATTTTTGTGAAAAATCCCCCTATTTTCCTAGTTTTTAGAGAATTTCGGGCTGTAAAGTCTGAATGAAGGGCGCGTTAATCATTTATTCCCAATTAATGTCTGAGTAGTTAATATGATAGGAATTTCATTAAAAATTTACGAAATTTATGGACATTGATGAAATGTATGGAAATTTATTAAATTAGACTGAAACGAATGATATTCGATACTAATGGGCCCTCGTGGAGAGTTTTGCTTAGTGGATGTGATTGGAATAAAGAGTGTTGATCAATCAGTTTTATTTTTATATCATAATTTGTGTATTTTTGTGTGAAATGTGACGTATGATGACTTTGTGAAGCTTTTCACCTGGGCTGATCGCTAGAGAGTTATACGGTTGCCCAGAAAAGGATTTGGCTTGATGGTATAATAGTAATAAAAACAATTCAATAACTGCGCTGAAATTATAAATAATGTATTAGTTTTATTTATCAGAATGAAAGTTATATTTAAGGAAGAACAGGATATTTGTCGGAATTGCAAATTGATACCGGCGACAGCTTTTCAAGCGTCGTAAACGGAACATTGTATTCTACCAAAAATAAAAAGCAAGCTTTTTGTCAGAATTCAATATTTTTATGAATCTTTCATGAACGAATTCGGGTCCATACTGGCGTACAATATTGGGATTCACTGGTGACAATGCTGACCTAATAAAACTTTTTTTTAGATATTCATTTTAAACTATTTTATTAGAATAACAGGTCTGCTACAGGTCAGGGAATACTGGAAAGTTAAGGAAAGTCAGGGAATTTCAGGAAAACCCGAATTTTCGATGAACTTTTAAATTTATTTAAATTAATAATAATTAGTTAATAATATATATGTATATAATTGATAAATAATAATAATAAATTAATTAATTAATTATATTTAAATCAACCTTTCAATTAACCACCCCGCATGTTAGATGCCGTAAGTTTTGCTCTGAGACCCCTTCCCCTCCCCCAAACACCCACCAAGTCCTACTAAGATTTGATAAACTTAGGGAATGAAGATAACATTTTATTATTTTGTTGAATGTTTCACAATTTTCATTTAAAACATAATAGACAGTCTTTTTAAATGAAAATTCAACTGTTTTCTTGAAAATTATTCTTTTTGGGTTGAAAATTCAATTATTATGTGTTAGAAATTCATCTTTTTCGTTCCCGATTAAACATTTTAGTTTAAAAATTTATCTCTTGTGTGGAAAATTGAACAATTTTATTAAAAGTTAGTGCTTTTTGGTTGATTATACATAATTTTAATTCAATTAATTTGTAATACAATTAATTTTTTATTTTCTGGTAGAAAATTTAACTATTTTCTTAGACATTCGTTTTTAATTGATTGAAAACTAATTTTAGAAAAAAATTCAACTATTGAGTTTTAAAATCATGTATTTTGTAGAAAATTCAACTTTTGTGGTAGAATATTGATCTTCTTGGCAAAAAATTCATCTTTTTGGTTAAAGATTTATTTATTTGGTTGAAAATTTAACTATTTTGTTCAAAATTCATCATTTTTAGTAGAAAATGTATCTTTTTAGTTGAAAAATGAACTATTCCGTAAAAAATTCATTTATTTGTTTGAAAATGCAATATTTTTACTTGATGAGGTCGAATACATGGCAGACTTTCCTCTATAAATCGAAGATTCATCTTTCCGGTTGAAATTTCAACTATTTGTTTACATTTTTTTAGCTGATTATTCATTTCATTGCTTAAGATTCATAATTTTAATTAAAAATTTATTTGTTTGGTTGCAAGTCTATTTTGTTAAAAATGAGTTTTTTGGTTGAAAATTCAGCCAATTGGTTTAAAATTCGACTGTTTTGGTAGCAAATTAATATTCATGATTTAAAATTCATCTTCCTGATTGAAAGTTCACATTTTTAATTAAAAATTCGTTTTATTTGTTGAAAATTCATTTTTTGGGTGAAGATTCATTATTTTAATTAAAAATTCATTTTCTCGGTTCAACTGCTTGTTTAAAATTTTGTTTTGTTTATTTTAGATTTAATGTTTTGGTTGAAGAATTATTATTTTATTTGAAAATGCATTTCTTCGGTTGTAAAATTTAACTATTTTGATAAAAATTAGTTTTTTTGTTGAAAATTCATCATCTTGAAAATTCGTCTTTTTTTATAGAAAATTCATATTCTTGGTTGAAAATGCATATTATATTATTATTATGTATATTAATGTATTGTGTATATTTATTTATTTATATTAATATATACATATATATATATTATTATGCATATTATAAAATGAGTTTTTTCGATTGAAAATTGATGTTTTTGTAATCAAAATGTAACTGTTACATTTTTGGTTGATTATAAATTTTTTTTTAGTTGAAAGTTCAGCTATTTAGTTCAAAGTTCGTGAATTTTGTTGAAAAGTCTACTTTTTTGTAGGAAATTAATATGCTTCGTTGAAAATTCATCTTTCTGGTTGAAAGTTTAACCACCTAGTTAAAAATTTGATTTTTTTGTTAACGGCTCATTGTTTTCGTTAAAAATTTATCATTTTAATGGAAAATTCATTTCTCCGGTTTTGAGTTAAACTATTTTGTTTAAGATTCTATTTTTTGGTTTTAAATTGACCTTTTTTAGCGGAAAATTAAATTATTTGCGGTTTAAATTTCATGCATTTTGTTACAAATTCATGTATTTTGTTGAAAATTCATCACCATGGTTAAAAGTTCAGCTATTTGTTTAAAAATTGTTGTTTTTTTTGTTAAACATTCATTTTTTTCGTTAAAAACTCATAATTATAATTAGAAATTCATTTCTTTGGTCGTAATTTGAACTGTTTTGTTAAATATTTGTTTGGTTTTTTTTTTATCTAAGAATTATTTCTTTAACTGAAAATTTCACAATTCCATTTTCTGTGAAAATTTATCTTTTTAGTTGAAAATACAACAATATGGTCAAAAGTTGGACTTTTTAGCAGAAAATTAATCTTCTTGTGTGAGAAATTTATTATTTGGTTGCAAATGTACTTATTTTGTTGAAAATTAAACCATTTTCTTCAAAAGTAATGTTTTATGGTTGAAGATTTAACTCCTTTTCTTTTTCTTCCAAATTTTTGTTATTAAGTTGAAAATTGAACTATTTGGTTTAAAATGACTTATTGTTGAAAATTTATATTCTAGGTTGAAAATTAATATTTCTGGTTAATAGTTTAATTTTTTAGTTGGAAAATTATTTATTTGGTTGAGGATTCATTTTTTGGTTAACGATTTATCATTTTAATTAGAAATCCATGTCTTTGGTTGACAAATTTTTTCTGGTTGAAAATTTTTGTCAACTAAAAATTTAACTAATCCATTTTTTTCAAATGTATCTTTGTTAGTTGAAAATTCAACTATTTAAGTGAATATTCATGTGTTATTTTGAAAAATTCGTCTTTTTGTTATAAGATTTATTTCTATGGTTGAAAATTCTTTTTTTTTGTTGAAAACTAATTTTTAAACTTAAAACTTAACTGTTACATTTTTGGTTAAAAATTTCTCTTTTTTAGTTGAAAATTTAACTATTTGGTTGAAAATTTGATTATAGTTTGTAGAAAATTCCTTTTTTCCAAAGTTAAAAATTAAACTGCTTGACAGAAAATTCGTCTTTTAGCTTAAAAGTTAAACAATTTGGATGAAATTTTTTTCTTCCTTGACTGAAAAATTTGTACTTGTTGAAAATTCGTCTTTTTGGTACGGAAATTCATCACTTCAGTTGAAAATGCATCTCTTTGGTCGAAAATTTCACTAGTTTGTAGAAAATTCGATTTCTGTTTTAATTAGTTTTTTTTACTAAAAATTTAGTAGTAGAAAATTAATATTCTTGGTTGAAAAATTATTTTTCTGGTTGAAAATTCAACTATGTATTTGGTTATAAATTTATTTTTTAAGTTGAAGATTCATTTTTTTTTTAGTTAAACATTAATCATTTTAATTAAAAATGCGATTCATTGGTTGAAAATTTTTTGTATTATTTTATTTCATTGTTTCATTTTTTGTTAAAAATTTATCTTTTTTAGTTGAAAATTAAACTATTTGGTTGAAAATTCATGTAGTTTGTGAAAGAATCATCTTTTTTGGTAGAAAATTCATCTTCTTGGATGAAAATTTATCTTTTTGGTTAAAAATTTATTTCTTCGGTTGAAAATTCTTTTTTTTTTGTCGAAAATTAATTTTTAAACTAAAAATTTAACTATGACATTTTTGGTTCAAAAATTCTCATTTTTAGTTGAAAATTTAACTATGTGGTTGAAACTTTGACTATAGTTTGTAGAAAATTATTTTTTTCGAGTTAAAAATTAAACTACTTTACAGAAAATTTGTCTTTTAGCTTAAAAGCTAAACAATTTGGATGAAATCTTTTTCTTCCTTTACTGAAAAATTTGTATTTGTTGAAAATACGTCTTTCCGGTAGGTTGAAATTTTTTTACTTTTTTTTTTTACTCAAAATTTAAGTGTTCCATTTATGGTGTAAAATTGATCCTTTCCTAGTTGAAAATTTAACTATTTACTATGTAGTTGAAAATTCGTCTTTTTGTTTGGGGAATTCATAAATTTAGTTAAAAATTCCTCTCTTTGGTTGCAAATTTGACTAGTGTGTAGAAAATTCGTTTTTCATAATTATTTTTTTAAATGAAAATTTAGTAGTAGAAAATGAATATTCTTGGTTGAAAATGTATTTTTCTCGTTGAATATTTAACTATGTATTTGGTTATAAATTTATTTTTTAAGTTGAAGATTCATTTTTTTTCGTTAAAAATTCATCATTTTAATTAAAAATTCGTTTCATTGGTTGAAAATTGTTTTTTTTTTTAATATTTTATTTTATTGTTTCATTTTTTGGTAAAAATTTATCTTTTTTAGTTGAAAATTCAACTATTTGGTTGAAAATTCATGTATTTTGAGAAAAAATCATCTTTTTTGGTAGAAAATTAATCTTCTTGGATGAAAATTTATGTTTTTGGTTGAAAATTTGTTTTCTTTGTTATAGATTTAGCCTGAACAATAAATTCATAAATTTATTTCTTCTGTGGGTGTTATTGAACTCGTTAAAGAGGTAAAGTACACTGGACCATAAGTGTCGATCGCACATAAAATTTTCAATAAGCCTTAAGTTAGTAATTCATAACTAACGACGTAATAAATAATGTGCCCTAAAAAGTTTAAATGTTGCAAATTGTAATTTCAATTTTAGAAGTGGCATTAAATTGCGTGCACCTATAATATTGAATCGCATAAAAGCCGAGCTATGACCTATTTATCTCGTGTCAGTGTACGATTTCAGTGTTACGTATTTTAACGATCAGCAAACACGCTATTCTGTTACATGGATTTCAAATTGTTCTTCCGTCGCTAAAGTGCTGATTTATGTATCTTTTAGCTCCCGGCTTTGTTTTTGATTATAAATAAAAAAAGAGATTGATATCTCGCTGGTCGCGTGTTATTAATCTAAACAGAAAACAGTACTCTTCCCTTTATTGCTTAGAACGAAATACTTTTTTATTTCATCATCTTTCGCATTTATAATAGAATTCCGAGTTTTATGTTTCATGGAAACATTCACTTTAAATTGGGATCAGTGAAAAGTGACTGATTGGAAGTCAATTTCAACAGATCCAAATAATACGGATTCGACGACTGACAAATCAGTCAAAAGTGACGTCGCATTTTCGACCAAAAATGACGAATTTTCAAGCAAGAAGATTAATTTTTTACCAAAAAACAAAGTTTCCAAAAAATACAAGAAGTTTCGAAGAAAATGTCGAATTTTGAATTAAAAAAGATTATTTTTCACACAAAAAAAACAAATAAACGAGTTTTCAAGAAAATAGTAACAGTTTCAAACAAACAGATGAATCTTCAACTAAAAAGAGAAATCATTTTTAAAAAATGAATTTTTAACAACGCAATTCAACTTTCAACCAAATACTTGAATTTTCAAAAAACAAAAATGAATTTTCCGCCAAGAATATTCATTTTATACCAAAAACAACGAATTTTCATCAAAATGCAAGAATTTTTAACCAAAAAGTCGAATTTTCAAATAAACATGATGAATTTTTAACAACAACAAAAAACGAGTTTTCAACAAAATAGTAAAATTTTCATCTAAAGAGAGGCGTGATAAAAAAAATGTTAACAACGCTGTTCAACTTTCAACCAAGTAGTTGAATTTTCAAAAGACAAAAATGAATTTTCCGCCAAGAAGATTCATTTTATACCAAAAACAACAAATTCTCATCAAAATGGAAGAATTTTCAACCAAAAAGTCAAATTTTCAACTAAAAAAGATGAACTTTGAACACAAAAAAAAACGAGTTTTCAACAAAATAGTAACATTTTCAACTAAAGAGAGGAATCATAAAAAAAAAAAATTTTAATAACGCAGTTCACCTTTCAACCAAGCAGTTAAATTTTTAAAAAACAAAAATGAATTTTCCGCCAAGAATATTCATTTTATACCAAAAACAACAAATTTTCATCAAAACGCAAGAATTTTCAACCAAACAGTCGAATTTTCAACTAAAAAGGATGAATTTTTAACACACAAAAAAAAAGAATTTTTAACGAAATAGTCAAATTTTCAACTTAAGAGAGGAATCATAACAAAAAGAATTTTTAACAACGCAGTTCAACTTTCAAACGAGTAGTTAAATTTTCAAAAAACAAAAATGAATTTTCCACCAAGAAGATTCATTTTATACCAAAAACAACAAATTTTCATGAAAATGCAAGAATTTTCAACCATAAAGTCGAATTTTCAACTATGAAAGATGAATTTTTAACACAAAAAAAAAAGAATTTTCAACAAAATAGTAAAATTTTCAACTTAAGAGAGGAATCATAAAAACAGGAATTTTCAACAGCGCAGTTCAACTTTCAACCAAGTAGTTAAATTTTCAAAAAACAAAAATGAATTTTTCGCCAAAAAAATTCATTTGATACCAAAAACAACAAATTTTTATGAAAATGCAAGAATTTTCAACCAAGAAGTCGAATTTTCAACTAAAACAGATGAATTTTTAACACAAAAAAAAAGCGAGAATTCAACAAAATAGTAAAATTTTCAAACAAACTGATGAATTTTCAACTTAAGAGAGGAATCGTAACAAAAAGAATTTTTAACAACGCAGTTTAACTTTCAACCAAGTAGTTCAATTTTCAAAAAACAAAAACGAATTTTCCTCCAACAAGATTCATTTTATAATAAAAACATCAAATGTTCATAAAAATGCAAGAATTTTAAACCAAAAAGTCGAATTTTCAACTGAAAAATATGAATTTTTAACAACAACAAAAAAACGAGTGTTCAACAAAATAGTAAAATTTTCAACCAAATAGATGAATTTTCAAATAAAGAGAGGAATCATAAAAAAAAGAATGTTTAAGATCGGAGTTCAACTTTCTACCAAGTAGTTACATTTTCAATAAACAAAAATGAATTTTCCGCCAAGAAGATTCATTTTATATCAAAAACAACGAATTTTCATAAAAATACAAGAAGTTTCAACTAAAAAGTCGCATTTCATTTGCGGTCTTTGCATTTCTCCCACATTTGAGCCCAGACCTTTTAAAATTAAAGGTCAAATCATCGACAATTGTAATTTGGTGATTGTGAATTCTCTTTTGTTAAATCTCTTCTGGCTTTAACGAACACATTCTCATCACGTATCTCGTGCTTCGCACTCGATTTTTTCCGACATTTGAACTTTTCTACATTATGTTCAACACTATTATATCAAATATAAATCATATATTTATTTCTGTATCTCAAGCTGGTACTGCTTATTCGGGTTTTGCAAAATAGTGTACAAATATTATTTTTCATGACTACTTTAATATTTCCTCCTTATTTTGCACTAATTTTAATCCTCAGCAAGCTGAAAAATCTATTATTTCAATAATTTTGTGTTATTACAATTCATAATATGCATTGGTATTAAAACATACGTATTTTCATTGTCTTATTTTTATAATTATAAAAAAGTATTCATGGAATTCAAGGAATTCATGGAATTCAAGGAATTCATGGAATTCAAGGAATTCATGGAATTCAATGAATTCACAGAATTCATAGTATTCAAGGAATTCATGTCATTCAAGGAATTCAAGGAATTCATGTAATTCAAGGAATTCATGAAATTCAAGAAATTCATGGAATTCAAGGAAATCGAGGATATCACGGAATTCACGGAATTCAAGGTTTTCACGGAATTCTCGGAATTATTAGAATTCACGGAATTCATGAAATTCCGAAAGGGAAACGGCTTAATGATATAATAATAATAATAATAAGGAATTCGTGGAATTCAAGGAATTCCACAAATTTATTGAATTTCGTGAATACCGTGAATGCCATGAATTTCTTGAATTCCGTGAATTCCACGAATTCCGTGAATTCCCTAAATTTCGTGAATTCCTTAAATTCAGTGAACTTCGTGAATTCATTGAATACCATGAATTTGATGAATCCTAATAAATTCCATGAATACCATGAATTCCGTGAATTCTATGAATTCAGTAAATTCTGTGAATTTCCTCAATTCCGTCAATTCCATGGATTCCGTGAATTTCATGAATTCCATGAGTTCCGTGAATTACATAAATTTCGTGAATTTTGCGAATTTACTGATTTCCATGCATTCTGTGAATTCCGCAAATTCAATAAATTCCGTGAATTCTATTAATTCTATGAATTCAATGAATTGCATAAATTCAGCGAATTACGTGAATTCTATGAATTTCATGAAGTTCTTGAATTCCGTGAATTCCATTAATTTCGTGAATTCCTTCAGTTTCATGAATTCCGCGAATTCCGCAAATTCCATAAATTCCGTGAATTTTGCGAATTTATTGAATTCCATGCATTCTGTGAATTCCGCAAATTCAATAAATTCCGTGAATTCTATTAATTCTATGAATTCTATGAATTGCATAAATTCAGCAAATTACGTGAATTCTATAAATTTCATGAAGTTCTTGAATTCCGTGAATTCCATTAATTTAGTGAATTCCTTCAGTTTCATGAATTCCGCGAATTCCGCAAATTCCATAAATTCCGTGAATTTCACAAATTCAGTGAATTCTATGAATTCCCTGAATTCTGTAAATTTCATTAATTCCATGAATTTCGTGAATGCCTTGAATTCGGCGAATTCTGTAATTCAAGCTTCGTAATGCAAAATATCGTGTGATTTCGCGAAAGTACATTTTTGGACAAGCTAGAAGATAAATTCAAGGAAATTAAGTGAAAACGTAGAATTCTATGCTGGATTGATGTGGCATCAGGAAATTAATCGAAATTGTAAAATTCCGAGACATGTGAAACAAATAGAAAGCTGCGTTAAAGGCATTTATCTTGCAGAAGCTAATTGGAAAAATGACTGATTTATTAATTAGCATTATAAACAGCAGAGTTCTCCATTATATTCATGGAATGTGCGAGCGTTTGTCATTTGCTAGACCGCACCAAACTCAAGCTACGGATTTGTGTGCCCACATCTAGTGTGTGGTTTATTATACCTGATTGGAATGTCCTTTAATAATGACAGATAATGACGGATAATACCAAAACACGCTTCGTTGATCACATCGTTCAATCACGTTTCCTTCTGGGCGTTGTTAATTTATTTGTCTACCTATACACATTTTGGATAATAAATTTAAATTATTGATCAAATCTTCAGATTTAATTGATTCTAATTTTTTCTGAAATTGTAACGAAAATACTTCAATCAAATAAAAAAATATTTCTTACTATATTTTTCACAGAAAAAGATATATGCAATTTAAGAATTAAAACTAATATGCTATTCATAAATCATGTGTTTATTTAAACCAAATTTGTTTTTAAATTAAAAAATGCCCTCTATATGTTGTATTTCTTCAAAGATTATTTTAGCATATGGTTAAAGCATTAGAAAAAATTGCCTTTCTTTCTAATTTTTTCCTGAAACTACGACCTTTAGAAACTGCAACATTAGGATAAAAGTACTGCTTTATTGTGAAAATTTGTAAGTCTTATAGATCACAGAAGAATAAGTTGCTTCTTACGTAAATCAAAGACATTTGAAGACAAATTTCTCGGACGTACGACGGCCCCGATCCAAGCATAACCGAGTAAAGCGCTGCTTAACTCTGGTCATCGAGCAAGAAGCCATATAAAAATTCCATGCATTTGTCGTACAATTTAAACATTTTCACTTGAGATCTGTTTTATTAATAACGTTTACAATTCAACACTTTCAAATTCAGTATTTTTTTAGTTTAATATTTTTTAAACCCTAACGCCTATGGCGAAATAATTCAGTCTTAGTGTTTTTGTTTTGAGGTTTAAAAATGTGAATATGTGACAACCAAAACTTTTTTATTTTGAACGCTTTCAATTGGAAATTCCCAGCTTCAGAATATTTACATTTGAAAGATGCAATTGATTTACTTGATTTTGAGAAATTGTTACATTTTCAATGCTTTTATTTTAAAATAGTACAGCTTTGAAATTCCATAATTTTGAACTTGAATAATGAAGAAAATTTAAAAATTAAAAGGGTGTTAATTTTGAAGTTTTTAAACACGTTTTTTATCAATGAGTTTCATTTTCTGATCTTCGTATGTAGTTTAAGTAATCCGTTTAAAGGTTAAAATTGTTCGATTCTCCTGGTTTTCAAATACAAAATTTTGAACTTATAACTTGTTGATCCTTAGTTTTCCTGATTTTATGATGATTTTAAACATTGCAATTTGAGAATCATATATTTTATTCAATTGAAATCTGAAATAATTGAATTTAAGATAATTAATTTACATTTATTAATTCGATTTGAATATTTTAAAATATAGAATGACTTACTGTGAAAATTGTCCTATTTTTGATTCCTCAATTTTGAACATTTTTTTTGGTTCTTAAAGGTTGTCAATATTTGTGTGCATTAAGCGTATACTTAGAAAGTGCCTAATGTTGAAAGTTTGTAACAATCTTTTCAACTATCAAATTTGGAAATCTTTAATTTAAATCCTTCGAATATATGTATATCAAGTTGAAACTTTTGGAAAGTGAATGAAAGGCAGTAAGAAACATTTGTCTGGTCCTGCATATTTATATAATTTAAAAAATCAAATTTCAAAAAATATATTTTTTTGTAATTTTAAAAATTTTTATTTAATTTTAAGGGGATGTACCAGACTGTTAGGTCACTAATCTTTGTATACAAACTTCTTGATAAACTGATAACCACAAACAACTCGAATCAGTTTTCCATACCAGGCAGATACTCCTCTATCTTTTCTTTAAGTCTATCTGGTATGTAGAATTCTTTTGACTTATTAGTTTATAAACAAGTTTGTTTAAAAAAATTGGTCATGTGACAGCCTGATATCCAGTTGGACACCTCCGTGATATCGAATATTAGTGATAGTGTTAGTGCCAGAGCAAAGGCAGCTTTACAACAAATAAATACGCCCCAACTAGTACAGCAGTCCTTATCCCAGTATAACCGAGTCAAGTGCTTATTAACTTCGGTTATCGAACAAGAAGTCTTAAACAACTCCATGTGTCCGAGAGGACAATTACTGCAAGTGTTTAGATTTCTGAAACACTTGCAGTTTAAAATGCTTTAGGTTATATCTTGAAAGTTTACTTTAGAAAATGAAAACAATCATTCAATTTTTGAATTTGTTTTATGCTAATTCTGAATTGTTGAAATTTCAGATAGGTTCAAATTTTGATTATTATTAAAGTTCGATATTCAAGCCTTCAAATTTTTCATAGTTTTAATTTAATATTTTGCAAACTGAAAACCTTTTTGAGGTATCGTAGCCCTGGACAGAAACCCTTATAGTTTTGGTCAGGTGTCCGTCCGCCGTTTTTCCCAGAAGTGGAAATTACGGGAGGAAAAGTAAGGGAAGTGAGGGGAAAAAAGGGAAGGGGAAGTAGAGAAGTGAGGGAAAATAAGAGGTGGGGAAGTGGGGAAAGTGAGGGTGTGGAATTAGGGAAAGCGAGGGGAATTGAGGTGAGGAAATGTAGGGTAAGGTTAGGAGGGAGAGGCTTAAACGACTTAATTTACGTCTTAAAAGGACATGAAACACTTTCTGTAGGCACGTGGCGCCTACTTTGACTAATTTTTTAAAAACTATTTAGATATGAACGTTTTCGTCTTAAGGTTTACAATGTTAAAATGTCCATTCTTGAAAACTTTCAATTTAAAATTCTGAAGGCTGTTATTTTATTACTTAAAACACACATGAAATTTAAATTAAATGAAATACACATTGTGGTAAAAAGATTTTTTCGAAATATCACTTTTGATACAAATTTTGTTTCAATTTAATAACATTTTAGACAAAATTTAGTTAAAATTTAAACGTAGTAATAATTCTTGTAAACTCTTAGCATTGACTTTTATTGAAATTATTATTATTATTCAGTAAAAAGAAAAACATATTTTTTTGTTTTTTGGATCTATGTCTGTCAGAGTGTAATATTGCAATCTTCAAATATTATTTTCTCGAAATTAGTTCATTTTGAAACAAATTTTTTTTATTTTTATTCAGCATCTCCACATTGCAGGAGAAAGTTTTCACTTTTGTAAAAAATTGAAAATTCCATTTTCAATTGCTACCCAAAGCCGATTTTGTAAGCTTATAAAATTTCAATTTCAAAATTGTCGGTTGATTTTCTCAGAATTATCTCACTTTTTTACATGAAACTTTGTTTAAACAGTTTCAGAAGCTTAGTCACTCAGGAGAATGTTTTTATTTATTTTTTTACTGAAAATTAAATTTTTCATCACAGTCAGCAGCTGAGATTTCTCAAATTTAAGTTCAGTGTCACTTTCAAATTGTCAACTTCCATACTGTCAACTTCCACATTCATTTCCTCGAACCTCGATCACTTTTTTTATTCAAACTTATTTGCCGTTTAATTCAGTATCACTTCAGCTCTAAAGTAGACCTTTGTTTTATGTTTAAATGATCATTCCGATTTTACGTAATGTTTTTGGAATATTTTGAAAAATTCTCATTTTATTGCTCATCTAATTCTGTACTGCCACCATTCTATTAACTTTTCCTTTTTAATATTGGTAAAAAAAATTGTAATTTCAGATAAACGGTGGCCTTTTGTCAATTTTTAAACTTTTCAATATTTCTTTATGGATTTTGTAAAAAATAGAAACCTCGCTCCGGGATTAAAAAGAACAAATCTTTATTATTTTGAAAATACTAAATTTTAAAATATTGCGTTGGTTAAAAAAAAATTAATTCCTGACATCTGATACACAAAGTTTTATGCTTTCCTGAAAATTTTAACCATTTTTGTTGTACTCTTCTTAATATATTTTAAATGACCCAATTTTATGTAGGCTGAACATTTTATGTATTTTTTTAAATAAAAATAAAAAAAATAAATTGGAAACATAAAAAATGTATACTTCATAGGCAAATACCAAATGCTGATATACGTTATCAGAATGTTGTGACGCAACGCGCAGCGTCCGATACTGATAAGGGAGGGGTTGAAATTCCCCATAAGCATCGCGACGAACAGAAGCTAGCTTGGCCAGTAAACGACGCGACGCCAACCAAGAATGTGGCTTTTGTTTCTCACTTTCTCAAAACCAAAACACGTGGCCACCCTTTATTCAATTTTTTCAAATTATTAAAAAATTTCTATGCTTTCAAATTTTCAATGTAAGTGCAACAATAGTTTATTTTCTAATAATACTATATTTTATTTACCATGAAAAATGTGTCTGGACATTTCGTGGTTTTTAAAACTGTTTGGTGTCTGATTTTATTCACTTTGTGATTTGATTGTGCCGTTTTGACTGAAGATAATATATTTAATCTCGAATTTGAAGTATAGGTTGATATCGTTTTGGAGAAAGGCAGTCGTCTTAGAAGATTTATGTTGAAAGTGAGTAACATTATAGCCATTTTAAGGAAAGAGAATTATTGTGAATAATAATCAATTAGAAAAATAGAAGCTCAATTTCTGATAAAAGAATAATATTTTCAGTACATAGAAGTTTATTGAATTTTTTAATCCATGTAAATATTATCTGAAATTAAAAATAAATGTGATTAGAAGAAATGTGAAAACTATAATAAAGAGATCAGAAAAATGATCATACAATTAGCACACAAAAAGCAAGTATTATTTTGAATCATTTTCTAATTTAATATTTTAAACCCAAAATTATACATTTTTTTAAACGGTTTGCCACTTTTTTTCGAATTAGTTTCTACAAACTCTAAAATTTTATTCACGAGCACATTCTCGATTAAATTTAAATAAATAATTGGTGGATTGAACACATTTGACTTAATGGACCATTTGTTTATTTCAAATATGCTTGATTAATTAAATAATCAAATTTTCCACATAATAACCAAACATTTGCTTAATAATAAACCGCGCACACATAAATAATTTGACAATTACGAGAGAAGTAATCAGGATTAAGATAATTTATGAGCAAAGTCAATCAATATTGTTGGCTGAATTTGTGTTAATAATATTCTGTTAATGAAGATAATCAAATTTTCAATTAGAGCGCCTCTGTACAATTGATTGGCATAATTATATTGTGCCAATTTTATTTTCTTACAATTTGATTTCGTCAAAATTTCCAAGATATTCTGATTTCAAGATTGGCCGTAAATGAGGCATTAAAACAGTTAGCGAAAATATGTTTATATTACGCCTGACTTAAACCAGGTGCTACTACTGAACTGGGACATTAACCTACTAAAATCTTTCTATTCAATTTTGTGCTTTAGAATATATTAATGGAATTATTTTTCGATTTCCATTAAATATGACTGGATTCCACAAAAATCTCCACGGGGGAAATTCAAACCTTAAAAAAATATCTATAAATTCTCTGCATACTTTTTTGGAATGAAATTCCGTCGCATTTTAAATCACTGCAATTTTAATAATGAAATATTTTATAATGTTCTATTAAATTAATTTTCTGATACATTATTATATTCAGCAAAAACGTATCAGATAAGGGGGCATAACAAAAGAAAGATTCAATTTTTTAATAATTATATTAAAGAGAAAATTCTACTAAAATGATTAATATTATTAACTATAAAATTCTACTAAAATAATTAATATTATCAACTTGTATTTTTTATATGAATAAAAAATTTCCCAACGGGATTCTGTGTACTAATTTTGTTGAAAAAACAAATTCTAAAAGAGAAATTATTTTCGAATATAATATTAATTGGCTATAAATGATTTATGTTAAATATTTACACAAGTGGTGAGAAATTATAAATAGAATTTCAAATGAACAATCCAGACTCCTAGAGTAATTTCATTCAATTTGTAAATGCAAAGTTTCAAGGGATTCGAAAAATAGTTTAAAAGGCAGAAGGCCTATAAGGGTTGTTTATGAATCCAGAATCAGCAAATCATATTTTTTTGTGAAAATAGAAACTTAATTAAGCCATCATTTCGTGAACTGATATATAAAAGACATTTTTCGACCAAAATTTGATTTCTTATTTAAACTACGTTGTTTTCTTATTCAAACTTACATAGCTTCATCGAAGCTGCAATTAAACGATTGAGTTAATCTGAAGTGAGTAAGGTTTATAATAGATTTTACGCACTGTCCATGGTTACGGAATTTTCCGTAACTCTTATCCCCTTTTTAGCTCGTTCAGGGCTAACGTTACGGAAAATTCTGTAACCATAAATAGTGCCTAGATTTTATTTAATAAGTTGGTATGCAATAGTCACGAGTAATTTCCTGTAATTGAAAAATAATCAATGATACGTAGTTACTCTCATATTATTGATTATTCTCAAAAATATAATTAATTGTAAATAGAAATACTAATCAGGATATGTTTCTTCAAACAAACTTCATGGCTGCTGCTCTCTAATTGAATTATAATTACTTTTTTATAACACATGCACATTTATGATTTCAGCCCTTTTCAATGCGTATGAAGCAGGGCTAAAGTTCTACTTTTCAGTCACAAAAAGTGTTCGTCACACGATGAGTTGATCGCGTTTCCAGATTGTTTGACAAATTGGACCAATAAGAAGAAATAAGTTACCATAAATTACCGATAAATTACCATAAATTATCAACAGATTCCTTCAATTTTTGTACACTATAATTTTCCGAAAATCTCCGTAAATTTCCGGAAAATCCCTCAAGCTTCGTAAATTACAGTAAAATACTTAAATTTACAAAAATTGAAATCATCCAGAAATTTTCAAAAATTTTCCAAATTTTCTGATCTCATGGTAAATTTATAAATTACAGAAAATTTCCAGAAATTTTCGATAGCTTATAGGATTACATTTGAGATTACCATTAATTGAAAAATATGCCGGTAATTGATAGTATTAAAATTTTTTTTTTAATTCCTCTATTGCAAATTTAATATAAGTAGGAACCGGGCCTGTTTTTCTAAGCGTGTCTGAAATCATGATCAAAAAGATCGAAATATGCATTGGTTCACAGAAATTCTTCAAATAATTGACAGTTTTTGTTCATTCGAAAAATATGACGGCAATATGTCACTGCCAAGACATTTTTAGTTGAATTCCATCAAAACAATGGAGACTATTCATAGAAAAACGGTAAACCTGGGTATGTTTTTATAAGAAATCGTAATATGAATAAACCTCTATGATAAAACCTTCAGGGAAATTAATAAATGTGACAACAATGAGTCAAACTGTGTACTCTTATTCATTATTTTTTTCTACAGAATCATAAAAAAACTTTCCTTTACTCTAATACATTATAAATTATTTCTGTATAGTTCTTATACTGATTCAAAACCTTTCCTATTAAACTTGAAAATATGATGATGTATAATATAAGAACATATACTTCATAATTAATATTATTATACCATTAAGCTAAATCCCTTTCAGGGTAAGCGTAACTCACTCGGTTCTAGCCTCCTTATACTGCCGTGGATCAAGGAATTCATATGAGAAACGTGAGAAAGGGAGGAGGTGGTATAAAGGAGGAGGTATAAATTTCATATCAATCTAGAATACCCGTGTTGCTTCAGAAAGTCATCATTCTAAACTTTTTTGAGAAGTGTCGTGGGGCCAACGCCGCGCCGTTGATCGAGACAAATTTATAAGCACGTATAGAATTCAGCCCCTCATTTCACTTTTTTTTCTCGACGCACAAAGTTGAAGAAAACGAGACAAATCGAATTGTAAGATATCACTTCGCGCTCTAGAAAACTTTTGAGCTCAGTTCCGACACGTTCGTTACATCTGGCGCCTAACATCTTGGTTAAGACAGACGTCAGAAAATTCTTTTGATATATATGCTCCCTTGTGGCAAAGAGAGGTGGCTAGTATAAATTGTAATTCGTAAAGTAATGAATAATTCAGTCTCATCTGGGCATGAAAGAGACGAGATCTGTTCAGAACATAGGTACATAGTGGGGTAGGTTGGTGGTATGGTGGTATGGTGGTGAGTGGGAGGGGTAGGGGGAGGCAAAGGTGGTTGAAATTCCCGCGGTCGAGTCGAAACTTCCCGATTCCGTTTAAAAACTCCCATGGAGATGAATTAAGTTTGCCTTTTAAGTTCGCGAACGTACTGGCACTCTTATATAGCTGACATGCCGCAGAAAGGGGTTGAAATGCTATACAGAACGTTGGGAACGATTCAGCAGGTTGCTGAGAATTTCCTGGAGTTATTTGATATTGCACTTGCAGCCTCTTTCTGAGGTTCGGTCCCAGTCTAAGAAGTGGGAAACCTGGAAGAACTTTAAATTGCGTTTCGCGCGGCTTTTCGTAATACACTACTAGAGCGTTACATGCTGGTAGAACATGACTTTGCAAACTCGTAGTACAAGCTTTGAAATATTCGAAATGATTTTGCAGAAAGCCAGAAGAAAATTTATAGGTAGGTAAATTCGATATTAAACGAGAAATTATATACTTTCTGAGACTCACGTATCCAGAAAGAACTTAGAGTTGTATGGTAAAGTTGGTACGTGTGTTTCAACAAAATTGATCAATTTTAAATTAAACAACAAGAAAGTTTAAGAACTTTGAGGAAAACTATTCCCAGTTTCGGAAAAATTTTGCAAAAAAATTATGATTGAGCAATTTTATATCGGAAGGATTCATATTGAAGAGTTCAAAATTTTACGATTTAGAATAAAATGTGTGAACAGCTATAACAGATGAGAAATAAAATTAATTGTGTGCAAGTTGCAATTTTTGAAAAGTGAGCTATTTCCAATTCGAAATCTGCACTAATGAACGTTACAAAGTAACAAGCCTTTATGAGAGTATGAATAATGTAATGGTAACATTTTGATAACATGAGACTGAAGGATTAATCATTTTCAATAAACAATCATACAAAAAAATGTTTAACTTTACCTTTTTTGCAAAATTATATTTTAGCACTTCAAAAAAAATATATCACCTACTTGAGGAATATCAAAAATTAAAAACATTTTTTGCATAAATTTAATGTATTTTTTCAATCAGGTCTTACAAAGCGCGGTGTTACTACTGAAACTTAACTGACTTTGAAAAAGTTTAATGATGTTTCAGTGAAATTCTCATCTGAATTTTGGTTCATTTAAAATCATAAAATAATTCCAAACTCTTTTTGTGGGAATTTCAGCAGAAATGTTATTAAATGACCAATTCCATATCAAATTAGGAAAAATTTCAAGAAAAGTCTAGGTGATGGTGTCAGACAACATTTTTTACTTAAATATATCATTCTAGAGTGAAAATGAGGGGACACGTTTTTTGCAGTTTGATGGCAGACCTGAGAATTCTTTTCATTGATTACAAAAAAAAATTTTAATCGAAAAATTACAAAATAGCGGCTGTTTTTTAAAAATGTTTGAAAGTGGATTTTTTCGAAAATCCAACTTTTTAACAATTTTATTTTATTTTTAGAAGAAGATGGTAATATTTACTGCATATATCTTGAGTTTCGTTCTTGAAAAACTACTGCTTCACATGGAACAAATTACTTATGACAAAATCCAATTTTCGCATTTTTCTCGGAAACAACGAAATCTACAAACAAATTTTTTGATAAAAGTTTATACATCTAAAAAGATTCTACAAAAAATACCTTTCACTATATTGTGATGTCTTGCATCGTTTACTAAAAAAAATTATATTTAAACAAAAAATTACGGTCTCAATGGTGATTAAATCTCTGTAAAACTGAGAGGTTGATTTCCTTATATAATACATATAAGTAGAAACTGTAAACAAATATGGGAAAAATTTGCCCAAAAATGTTCTTAATTTTTTTCATTGAATTTCGACAGCATGAAAAGAATATTTTCAGGAAACCCCCACCTTTTTATTTTTTCTAATATTTTTCGAAAGTTTCTACTAGTATGAAAATGGCATCAGTTTTATCCTATCGGTCATATGCGGGCTAAAATATTTTTGAGGCCAGGAAAATTGAAACAAAAATTAATTTCTTTTTTTACTCGTAAACAATGCGCAAATTCTTTTTTTTTTAAATTACATTTTTAAGTTTGAAACAGTGGTTTACTAAGAACGAAATTCAAGAGAAATGTAGTAAATATTGTGATCTATTTCCGAAAAAAAATGTTCAAACACTTCTGTCAACTTTCAAGATTTCGCTGATTATCTTCTAATGATTGTAAAAAATAAAAATTAATTTTTTTGATCAATCTGTGAAAGACTTGTTTCTTTATTTTCGCCATTGAATGATATAGCCAGTTACCAAATAATTCTAAAACCCTAATCTGGACCTCTCTGCCTAATTTAAAACGGAAATGCTCAAATCTATTCTCCCAAGGTAAAAAGATTCCAATAATAATTTTTGCCGTCCATTGAACAATACGTAGTTACATAATTTTACATCAACTCTTCAGTATAATTTTCATATAATTTCTCAATATAGAGAATTTGACTTCCCACCAAAATTGCTGAAAATTCTATAAAATTTTGCTTTATGAGGTGGAAATTTAATAAATCTGGTAATTTTTATAAAAACCTCATTCTGTCATTAAAATTATACATTTTTTATTTAAAAAAAGCAGGTTTAGACCCAGAATACGTAAATAAATTTTTTTATGTTGATGAAAACTCAAATAGGGTTGAACCAGCTTGCTCACAATTCTTTAATTGTAAATAAATCTATTGACAGAAGCACCATTCAGATTAAACGATTTCTCGAGAAGATAAAAACTGGAAACCGTAAACTATTAAAGAGTTTTTATTGTTCATCTCATCGAAAAATTATTTTATTTGAATAGTTTATAGGTACTTTTTCAGTTTATTCTATCAGGGTGTTATTCATTTACTAAAATGAACCAAAGTAATCATAATTTTCATTTCAATATACATAATTAATATAGTGTACGCTGCAGATTTCTGCATTCGATATTTCTCTCTCACAGTACCGTAAAAATTCTCTGCAATTAAGCGACGTAATTAACCGGTAGATGGGCGGTTCGTTCCGGAAAAAGCAAGTGGAAGAAAGAAGTGCTAGAGCAGAAAAAACGAATAAAAAAAATAAGTGAAAGAGCGCTGAGTATTAACCTGATGGAAGAAATCGCCTCCCCTTATCACGTGAATAAATTGCTGTCCTTGCTACCATTATAAATGTGCTATACGCTGCATAAAGGCAGCAAATGCTGAAAAATACCTACATCCGATCAGAGAATTTTTATCTGAATAATATATTTTAGCGAAAAAGTTAATTTCTTGTACAAATAGAACGGTCTCGACTTCGGTGAATACTAGTCGTGGTTTACCGTATAATCGAAATAAGCAAACAACTCTAAACCCTCGAATCGTTTGCAAATAGTGAGAAACAAACGTTGCGTAATTGTTATTTGCAATTCTCGATTATCGACGAATCTCGTTTGAAATTGGGATTGGTAGCGTATTTGCTATATTCGTCATCCAAATAGATTCGATTTAAAGATTATTATTAGACGATGGGGTTGTAATTGATTAGTACTAAATTAAAAGGAAATTATGCAGTATTAAATCAAAATGATACATTTTTAGCTTTTTTTAAAAGACTTTTTATAATTTTAGAGATTCTTTTCAGTGTAAAAATGATTTAGTATTTGGATATACCATTCTATGGTGAAAAACAACATGTATTCCACGCTTTTTTAAATTTGGGTTTGTTACAATCATTTCTAGGTATTTGCTCTTTCAATTGATCCAAACAAAATTTGAAAAATGAGCAGGCTGTTTTTATAAAATTGAAAAAAATTAATTTCCTCATAAACCTCACCTTCAATTTTTTTTTAGAAATAACTGGTAATATGCGCTACATTTCTCATGAGTTTCGTTCTTGGTAAACTACTGATTCATATTGAACAGAAATCATTTTGGAAAATTCGAATTTTTGCATTTTTCTCGGAAATAGCGAAAGGCACAAAAAATGTTCACATAAAAATGTATACACCTAGAAAAGTTCTACAAAAAATATCGATTACTCCTTTGTGATATTTTGCATCGTTTAAGAGAAAAAAAATTGTATTTAAAGAAAAAAATTATTTCCCATTTTGAAAAACGGTTAAGCTCCTATGAAAATGATACGATGCCTTTCTTATATGAGACGAAACCGTGAACAAAATATGAGGAAAAACTTCTTTATTTTTTTCATAGAATTTTGAAAACATAAGAATATTTTTAGAAAAACCCGACTTTTTTATTTTGTCCAGTATTTTTAAAAAGTTTCTGCTGACATGAAAAAGGCATTTTATCAGTTTTATACGGGCTCAAGCATTTTTGACACCAAGAAATGTTTTGTTTTATTTTATATCAAATATAATTTTTGATATTTTTGTAAATGATGCAATCTATCACAAAAGAGCAAGACGTATTTTTTGTAGAACTTTTCTATATGTTTCAACTTTTATCTTGACATTTTCTTGTACCTTTGTTGTCTAGAAAAAAATGCAAAAATTTGTTTTTTTTCGAAATCCTTTTTTTTCAGGTCGAAGCAGTGATTTACCAAGAAAGAAACTCAAGAGATATGTAGTAAATATTACCATCTCTTACTTTTGAAAAATGGTCAAAATGTGCGGTTTTTGAGAAAATCCACTTTCAATATTTTTAAAAAACCACCGTCATTTTCTTATTTTTCTAAATTTTTTATTTTTAATGAAATTGAGAGAGCAAGAATTCTTACAGGGGAAAAAATTCAAAAAACCTATGCTCTTTCGGAAAATCCCGCATTTTGAAAATACTGTCTGTCAATTTTTGAAAATTCGCAGGTAATCTTTGAATGATTATAACTGATCCCACAAGAAAATTTTGATTAAACTGTGAAATACGAGTTCCTTCATTTACATCATATAGAATGATATATCCAAATATGTACCGCATCATTGTGACACTATGACCTAGAATTTTTTTCGGAATTTTGCCTAATTTGAAAAAGAACTAGTCTTAAAATCTTTTTAAATGTGAGTTTCAATAAACTTGAACAGTTTTTTGTTAAAGAGCAATTATTCTCTTCAAGTTTGAAGTTTAGAATTATGGAAAAAAATTTTAACAAATCGATCATGGAATCTCTTCAGCTAGAGCGTAAAAATTAATAATTCAAACATTTCAAAATTGTATAGCAAATTAGAGAAAATTGCCAAATATCTACCAGTTATGATGTATATAAAAAAGTTAGGAGGAAAATAAAGGGTAATATCAATTTTGAACTTAAAAAGTCTTACAAGTGGGAATTTTCATTTTTGCAATTAATTTCTTTAGTGAAAAAAAATACCTTCGGATATTACACTGGGGGGCAGAATTCTAATAATGCGGCCAGAAGTCCAAAAAAAATTAAAATGAGAATCTACCGACGCTATTATAGGTGTTTCTGGTCTTTGATTTTAAATTTTGCATTGAAAATGCAATATTCAAATAAGCAGATGCAAAATGGCCACCGATTTACCAAAAAAGTATGTCATTTGCGTAAAAACTTGTTACTATAGTTGTTTTTTGGGTCGCTGATTATGAATTTCGCAATAAAAATTCAACATTCAAAATAACAATTGCAAAATGGTGGACAATTTTTTTAAAAAGAATATTCAGTTCACAGAGAAATATGTTACTCAAGATTTCAAGGATCTTTTATTACGAATTTCGTAATAAAAATACAAACTTCAAAATGGTAGATTCAAAATGTCGGACAGTTTTACCGAAAAAATATGGAATTTGCGTAAAAACTTGTTATTAGTTGTTTTCTGGGTCGCTAATTATGAATTTTGCAATAAAAATCTTAAATTCGAACTGGCCGATTCAACATTGCTAAACTTTTGTTAAACAATCACAGAATGCGTACGAAAACTTTTTATAATATTTCTTGGGGTGGCTAATTATTAAAAAAATGTGGAAGTTACAGCCCCATATTATATCGAAGGAATTTTTGTCAAGAGTTGAATTTTGTTTCATAGTTTGCACGGGGATATCCCGGTATATATCATGAGTTACGAGCGCATTTTTGTAATGCAATCAAGTGATCTGGGAAGAGCAGTATGCCTATTTTGACAAATTGGGTAAATCCTGGTTTTTTACCCCACCATCCATGAACTGACTCGCAGTCAAGTGGTTGATGGGGGGGGGGAGATCTACAGCTTAAAGTGGGATCCGAAAAACCAGAACCTCGGTAAAAGTACATAGAAAAATTTCCAGAGGTACCGGCTCAGGGATCAAACCCCGGGCTCCCCATTATCTCTTTGAAAACAAGGTTATTGTTAGATCGACACAAATCTACCCATAACATTCAAAATTCGAACTTCATTAAATTAAAATTGTATTAAAAATACCGATGTAGCCATTTTAATAATTAGTTGAACTTGTGATTATAAATTATATTTGTTTGTTCTTTGAATTGAAGCATATAGGGATCTTAATTTAATAATTAGGCAATCAAAATAACAAACGTGTAATAAGAGCGCATGGTGTGCCGTTTTGATAGTATAATATAACAACATTAACATTAATATTGAAATTTTTCAAAATTTTATTAAGTCACATACAATTCTTACAAGACCTAAAGAAAATAGTCCATGGAACTTATTCATCAAAGAATTATTTTACACTTTTTTAAACATTTTTTCATATCTCAATTTTAACGAGTTTACAACACCTTGTATAATATTTTCAAAAAGCTGGTATTCCGTCATTCTTGACAAAATTCGAAATTTTTTTTTTTTATTAAACAGGGGTTTTTAAACACCTACAAGGAAAGTATAGTAAATTAATACTTTTGACCCTAGTGTGTTATACGATCTTCAGGAATGTGCACCCCACAATTCTTTATTTCTTGGTTGACAGAAAGGCTGACTTTACCACGCTCATAAATATATAAGGATTCGATACAAATTAATAATACTGCAAAATATAAGTGAATGATTCAATTATTAACTAACATTGTAGCATATGTATATGTTAAGTGCATATAATAAAATTTATTTTAGGGTCTTAGCCACGTTTTCAGAATCATGCCCCACTGTATATTGGCCCAAACAGAAATTGAGTTTGATCTGAGAGCAAACTATACGATTTGAATTAATTAAACAAAATTAACTGACCCAGCGTTCCAAATATCTATTTTTGAAGAACAAATATAAATTTTGCAATTGAAATGATGATTTCAGGTTAGAGTAAATAGTTCGATGCCAATGGGAATCTCGAGAAGCTCATCAAGACTAAGATGTTTACTAACAAAGATAAGAGAAGCTCGATGAAGGATTGGAGTTTCGATTCTGGGGAAGGTCTTCCTGAGGAACTCTAGCATTGGAGAGGATGATAAACATCAAATTTTGGAGCACGAGACGTTTTCCGAACATCCTGATTAGAGCTGGAAACATGATAACGGGAACTTAGGATCTAAGATGTCTTGTGAGAAAGCCTCCAAGAGGCTGAGGATCCTAATTGCTAGGGCAAAACGATTGGGCATCTCGCTCGAAGAAGTGGCTGACTTACCCACTGCCAAAAAATTGACAAATGCTAGAGTTACTTCTGTCACGTGGACCATTCTTGCTGCAATCGGCATCATTATTCTCGGTGGAAGCCTGTTTTTTATTTATCTCTGCAGTCCTTGCAATGGTAGAAGAATCGTGCATGATGTCAGAACGGATCCTTAGAAACAAAAGGTATTTAACATATAATATAATAATATGAAAAATGAAAAGAATATAATACATAAATATGTACCATAATTTACAATTTTATTTAAAATATAACAATAATAAATTATCAATTCTATATAATAATTTGAACATTCATTTATACACTTTGTCCACATTGAAGCCCCTATGTTTCCGCTACTTTATCGCGAGCTTTTCCTCTTGATTATTTTCTATCACACAGTTTAACAGTTTATTAGTATTCGACAGTTCAACATCTTATAAAATCCTGTTCCCCTTAAAGTTGCTGTAACTTGAAATTTCTGCAAATTTCCTCTTTTTTATATACGGAAACATATGTTACATACGCTGTTAAGAATGTTTGGAATTCTACAACACTTCTACAATACAAGGGTAAGGTACAATACCAAACAAGATATTGGAATGGAGAAACTGGAATACATGTATATAATGATTTAGAAAAAATAAATGAACGCTGTCTTTTTTCCTGTTCATAATTGAATAAATTGGAATTGCAAATCTATAACATTTATAATAATTCACAATTTTAAATCTTCAAAATTGACCTATTCCATAAAGCAGCATTCAAAATTGCATTATTTTCTATTATACACATTGCACATTGAACAACCTTCAATTGCAAATATTCAAAATTGAACAATTTTAAATTGCAAATCGTTGAAATTTAAGAATTTTTAATTGTAAATCTTCAAAATTGAACTATTCTAAAAAACGTTCAAAATTACATATTCTTGAAATATAAATCTTGAACACTGAATAATTTGCAAGTTTATATTTTCAAAATTCAAGAATTTTCAAGTGCAACTCGTAAAAATTCTGGAACTGTAAATTCTGAATTTGTAAAATTGAAGGGTTTTTAATTATGAAAATGTACAATTGAAAATTATGCAAGTGTTTGCTAGTTTCTTCTTAAAAATTCTGGAATTTTTATAATTTTCATTCGAAATATCTTAAATTTGGTAAATTTGAAATTTAAAACACTTGACTTTCGATATTTAAAATCATAAAAATTAAATATTTTCATTGATGAAGCTTTAAAATTAAACAAAATTGTAATTGTAACTCATCAAATTTTTCAAACTTTGAATTTTAAATCTGTAAAATTGAAGATTTTTTAATTTTCAAAGTGCACAATTAATAATTATACAAGTCTTCAGTTTCTTCTCAAAAATGCTGTAATTTTGATGATTTTTATTCTTAAATTCTTCAGTTTGGCAGATATAGAATTGAAAACTTGATTTTTGATTTTCAGAATCATGCAAATCATCAATTTTTATTTATACATCTTTAAAATTCAAGAGTTTTCCATTGTAACTTGAAAATCGATTAATTCGTAATTCTATATTTTTAAAATTCAAGAATTTTCCATTGTAACTCTTTGAATTGTAAATATCTAAAATTCCACATTTTTAATTTTGAAATTTTACTATTATAAATTATGCAAGTTTTAAGTTTCAGATATAAAATTTCTGCAATTTTGATGATTTACATTTGGAATTTCATCAATTTAGAAGATTTATAATTGAAAACTCTTGAGTGTTAATCTTCAAAAACATCAAAATCATTAAAATTTAAGAATTTTAAACTGCAAATCGTTAGAATTAAACAATTTCCAATTGTGAATCTTCAAAATTGTAGAACTTTTAATCGTAAAACTTAAAAATTGAAGTTTTTAATTTTGAAAATTTACAATAAAAAATTATGCAATTTTAGAGTATCACAATAAAAATTTTTGAAGTCAATCCATTTTGAAGATTTAAAATTGAATACTTGAGTTTCGATCTTCAAAATTATCTAAATTTAAGAATTTTTATTTACACAGCTTTAAAATTTAGCAGAATTCAATTGCTACTCTTTAAAATTGTGGTACTTTGAATTTTAAATCTGTAAATCTTAAGAGTTTCTAATTCTGAAAATCTACAATTAAAAATTATGCAAGTTTTTAGAACTCCTCTTTAAAATTTTAGATATACATCTTTACAATTCAACAGTTTTTAATGGTAACTCTTACAGAACTCTTGTTAAAGTAGAGAGTTTATAGTTTTGAAAATTTACAATCAAAAATTCTGTAATTTTGATGACTTACTTCCGAAATTTCTTCAATTTGGATTATTTAGAATTAAATATTTGATTTTAAAATCATCCAAAGTTGAGAATTATTACTCACACATGTTTAGAATTGTAGAGGTTTTACTTGAAACTCTTCAAAATTGCAAAACTTTTAATTTTAAATCTTTATTAATAAGAGTTTTTAAATTTGACAATTCACAATTAAACATTTCATTATTTCGAAGCTTTACACTTAAAATTGCTTCAAGTTAAAACATTCGTAGTGCATATAGATAGGGCATTTTTCGCCGTATTTTAATTTTTTAGTACGGCATTTTCTGCCATATTTTAAGTTTGCAGTCCGGCATTTTTTGTCGTATTTAAATTTTCTAGTATGGAAAATGTTGACATCAACGAAATTTCTTTCCACATTTCAACTATTTTGGCAGTAAGCATTGCTTTAAAAATATTGAAAACTTTATTAGTGAGAGTCTCATAATCTATCATGTCTCGAAGCCTTTTCCAGCCCGCCCTTCAAAAAATACTTGTTAGTATCTGGTCACAGAAGAGTGATCTGTCACAACTCGAACCCCTTTTCCAAGTCTCCCTTTAAAAAATACGTGTGTTAGTGACTGGTCGCAAAAGAGTGGTCTGTCACATGTCGAACCTCTTTTTGGATAATTTGAAGATCAAAAATCAAGTTTTTAATTGTAAAACTGAAAACTTATTGTATTATTTTTAATTGTATAGATCACGAGACATTAACCAATAAAATTTTAAATATTTTTTAAAGCAATGCTTACTGCCAAAAATTTTGAATGCGAGAAGAAATTTCGTTGATGTCGAAATTCCCTGTACTAGAAAATTCAAGTCCGGCAAAATTTTCCGTACTAGGAAATTTAAATCCGGCAAAAAATTCCGGACTACAAAATTAAAATACGGCAAGAAATGCGATGAGCAATTCTTCAGTGTGTTTTTAGTGCGTATTGTTCTTGATAATATGACACTCTGTGTGTATTTATAACTTAATATTCCTCATCTTATGATAAAATAGTAAAATATTGTACTATTTTTCCAAAGTAGCAAAAAATATTATCGGAACAGACAGATCCTTATTGACACAAAAATTTTCTGGACTAGAAACTTTAAATACGGCAAAATTTGCCAGAGCTCAATACTCGACCTAAAAAATTTAGAATAAAGAACCTGAGATTTAATTTAAAAAATCATCAAAATTTAGACATTTTTATTTATACATCTCTATAATTCAAAAGTTTTCAATTGTAACTCTTTGAGATTTGTAGAACGTTGAATCGTGAATCTTCAAAATGGAAGAGTTTTTTATTTTCAAAATATTCGATTAAAATTTATGCCAGTTTTAAGTTTTGGAATGAAGAATTGTGTAATTCTGATGCTTTTCATGTAAAATTTCATCAATTTAGAAGATTAAGCAATAAAAATAAGAAAAATGTAGCGCTATGCTTGCTAGCAATATAATAGACATATTTATAATATATAATATGATTAAAAATATAACTATAATAAATATAATATATGATGATTGGGAGGGGGAGTGTGTGAGTAAGGGGATTATGAGGAAGGTTGGTGTGACGAGGTGAAATGGTGGTTGGAAGACGCAAAGGGATGGTATAAGGGATGAACGTAAGGGCTGAGGATGACGACAAGAGAGAAGAAAAGGGATTGTGAGGAAGAGAGGAGGGGCGAGGGGAAGCAGTAAGTTTAAATAAGTGGGTGTGAGGTGTAAAATGGTGATGTGGAAAATTGAGGGGTGAAGGTATGATGAAGAGGACGAATTAAGGGAGGGGATTGTAAAGAAAAAAGGAGGGGCGAAGGCAGTTGTGGATGTGAGTTGGACGACGGGTGGAAGGAAAAGGGGAGGTGTGAATTAGAGTGTGTTATTGACTGCTATAATGATTAGGTTTAAACTAATATATTTAAATAATCTGCGACTCATTTTTTAAAATTGTTGACTTACATTTGCCAATATTACGAAAATTCTTGAAATATATACGAAATAGAAAATAGAAATGTATTGACTTTGATGTATTCTGGAGTTAGAGAGAAATAGGAGAAGATAATCTCGACCCAGTGGCTAGCATCAAAAAAGGTTTATCCGGCTTTTCCTTTGGCTCAACATATTAGACCTGAACTTGGCTCATTCTATGACGCATGTAGGATATTCTTTGGAAGTTTTATTTTCAAAAGCCAAATAGAAACTGAGAACCTTTCAGCGTTCAAAGCATGAAACGAGAAACGAGTTTTCTGAGTCCTGATAAATGTTAGCCTTCCCCACCAGTTTCTTTGTCTACCAGATCCCACTTTTATCAAAGAGATTTGCAGCATAAAATACTTCTATGAGTAAACTTCTACTTTCAAACATTTTGAAGTTAAATAAAAAATTTTTATTTAAATTTATTGAATTTATTTCGTTCCTCAATCTTAATTCTTGAAAATATCAGTATTCATAGTACCTTATAATTGAGGTTTCATTTAAAGCAGATAATAGAATGATTTAAATAATTATAATTATCGGTGTTAAATTTAGATTCTATACTTATCCTAATTTAATTAGTGAAATAAGCATGGATATTACATAAAGTTTTGATCAACTATTTTTTTTGCAGTTGGAGAATTCCACTTTTGGAAGAAAATATGCTCAAGTGATGGGGGCTATCTTCAACGTTGATACCACAATTATGACTGATGCCTTTTTGTGGAAATTGTATAAACTAAGTGAACAATACTTTGCGGAATGTGATAAGTGTGTATTATTAAATAATTGTAATAAATATATATGAAGTACGATAATGTATGAAAGCATTAAAATTTTGATTCTAATATGAAGCTTACATAATTGAGTCTTATTATTGACTTCAAATATACACTTTTATCAATTATAAATTACCAAAATAAAATTCATTACTCTTTTCATTGTCGGTTTATTCATTTGGTAAGTAGGTAGCAGAACTTTTTAAATTTAAAATAACATGACATGTGATGAAGTACCTAGAAAGTCTTCTTAGATTAACAAGATTAAACTTTATTTAAAGAAATGGTATCTTAAGAAATATTAGTAGAAAGTAGTACTTTATTTTAAATTTCGAATGAAAGTAGGAATATGGGTACTAAAACGTTCTAGATTAGTGTTTTTTTGTTGTTGTAAAACATGAGCAATTGCATGCAAACTTATTAATTAAATACAAAAATAAAAATAACCTCTACATTGCATAAATCTTGAAGTGGATGCTTTATTGTAAGATTTTCATCCACGGAAACTGAGACCACGAAATCGTGCAAAATGAGTGTTCTATAGAAACCA
The DNA here is from genome assembly GCA_011634705.1 of Andricus grossulariae. Lineage (NCBI taxonomy): Eukaryota > Metazoa > Arthropoda > Insecta > Hymenoptera > Cynipidae > Andricus > Andricus grossulariae. The sequence goes on along the minus strand of JAABKJ010000755.1, from coordinate 38,911,156 downwards.
GGAGTAGTGATTTTAACGGACCGTTTGGTTGCAATGCAAATGTTATTATTCCATCGCGTGCAGTACTCTGGTCGTAATGCGACCATAGCAGAAAAGCAATTCGTGCAGTTATATAACAACAAATGATGATTATTGCTAAAAAAAATTACGTATCATGGAACTTTTATATTTTGCTATCAAGTTTTTATTATTGAAAATTATTGTCGACTCACCAAATTGTCAACTTTTATTTTTTCCACAAAAATGGAAATAACATGGCTTTTGAATTCAAAAGCTTTAAAAACTTTCATTGTTATAGATTTTCTAAACTCGAAAACTATTAAATAAAAGGCCGAGTCTAAACGTCCGGACAGCCAGTAAGCTTATCTACGTTTGCAAAGGCTGCAAAAGGAAAGGGGGCTTGTTTCTGGACAGCCTGAATAAAAAAGTATCGAACTTTAAACTAGCTTAGAAGATATATAAATAAATCAAAGTTTTATTTATCACTTCATAAGGGAACCATCTACCTCAAAAACTAACTTATTCCATTTGGATTTTCGGAATTAATTCGATTTACAGAAAAAATATCAGATTTAAGGAAGAACTTCTGATACAATGGATCGTTCTTCGGAATTAAATTTCTCGGTGCTATATGAGTCGATTTTTAAAACATTTTCATTTGTTGGGTTCCAAACTGACTTTTTTAGTTGAAACTAACCATTTGTTGTATTAATCATAAATATTGCATATTAATTGATTTATAAATAAACTAATTTGATAATTAAATAATTAAAGAAAAATTATTCAGTAGGGTGGTTATAACATTTTTCTCAATTTGAAATCAACAAAAGTTCTTCGAATAACCAAAAAAAAAAGTATATAATTAAATCAACTAATATAGCTTGGAAGATTGATTTTTGAATAATTTCCATAAAATGATGAAAAATAATTTTTGATAATAAGTATGACGAATTTATCCAACGTTCGAGATTTCAAGATTTGAATTTCCCGGTAAGTTTTATTTAAAAATAAATATAATCAATGTCATAAAAAATGTCATAAATAGGAAAAGTAATGAGAATTCGACCACGGTTTTTCATTGTATTTATGTATAAGCTAGTAAGCCAAACTAAGTTAAAAACGTTTCTTCAACATTTTGGATTTTTTTTTGAAAGACTCACGATCGGTTTTTGGTGACCTGTCTTTGAAAATATTTAAAATGGTGCAACTAATTTTGCAGGTCAAAGTTTAGAATAGGCCATGTCCGGAAATTCTGAGCAAGTACTAACAATTTTTCAGAGTTGAATTGATTATGGGACTATACTAGTTTTTCGGTTTGATACATTTTCTCTTAATAAAAGGGAAAGGATAATCATATTTTCACAAATTTTAGAGGGATCTATGAGGATCTAATGATAGAATTCTGCAAGCGGTTAACCACTACTGAATTATACTATCTGAATAATTTTTATTCTTTTGAATTCCTTTGAAGTCATCTGAATTCACCTTGAATTTTCGCGAATTCCCTAGAAGTATTTTGAATTCTTGTAAATCTTTTGAATTTCTTGAAATTTTTGAAAATTCTTTGCCTTCTTTTGAAGTTTTGAATTTAGATGCGAACCCGAAATTGCTAATGTTTAACCTCTCAAAAATCATAAAATAATATAAAACGATTAAATATTTATCGTTCATAATTTCGTCATTTCTCCCCCCTAAGGGACCATTCAAAAACTACGTCATACTGCTAGTATACGGGGGAGATATAATTAGTCCAGAATACAACATTTTTATCCGATTTAAGCATTTTTCTGAAATAAAAGTTAACTAAATTTCAAACAGTTTTGTGAGAGACGATTTTAAAATTTTCTCCTCATTAATTTTTTATTTAACATGTTGTTTAAGAAATATCAACTTTGTTAATTGAAATGTTACTTCAAGCTTCAAAATATCTGAAAGATCTGTGCACGCGAACCGTTGTTAGGGTACCATCTGTGCACGTCCACAGTCGGGAATCTCCCATCTGTGCACGTGAACTGTTGCTAGGGTACCATATGTGCACGTCGACATTTCGACGTGCACAATTGAGAGTGTCCCATCTGTGCACGCTAAATTTGAGACGTGCAGAGATGTCCCGGTGTACAGTTGTGCCTGTTGCCAACAACGTGCACAGTTGTACCAGTGGCCACCGACGTGCACAGATAGGCACAGTTGCCCCGTGCGCAGTTGTTCGTCACCCTTTGAATACTATGAAGAGCCGTGCATAGAAATTTCAAATTCTAAAAAAAAATGGTCTCAAAAACTTTGAAAATGCTCTAACTTTTTGAATTTTCATCCAAAATGGCTGGCTAACGAACTTGACCTTCATTTTAGAGCAGTAAAGGAATATACCAAAGGCCAATCCAATCTGTCAATTCTTTCAAAAGTTATCGTGCTCACAGGCAAACAGACATACAGACAGACATACAAACATGCAGACATGCAGACATACAGACATACGAGGGAGGGGGGGTCAAATTTCACACAAATCCTTCTGATAAGAATGTACAAAATTGAGAGAAAAAATTGTAAGGTCTAGACTAGTTTGTGCAAACAGACTTGTTTTGCCCCATTGTTCGTAGAGGGGAGGCGTTAATGCAGAATGTGAGATCACACATGGAAAATACATATTTGTATAACAATTTTTTGACATGTTTGAAAAAATGAAAATTGGTGACTTTTATTTTTCAAGTGAAGGGTTGCAGTACGGAACTAGATAACCAACGAAATCGAAATTTTTCAGGAGAGCGAAAAAACATTCTGTAAAATCAAAATGACCTTTTAAAGATGAAAAAGTTATCCAGTTCCGAGAAATATAATGTGGAAGCTGACAATCACAAAGTGACCTGAAACTAAAATTGGAAAAATCTCGGCTGCGGATCGCAATACAAAGTGCAATTTTCAGTTTAAACAAAAAACAAAAATAGCTCCTGAGATATTGATTTGCTTAATTAAAAAAAAAACTAGTTTGATCAGATAAATTTAACCAATTCCGAGTAAATCATTGAAGAATTCTGAACAAAAATAAAATTATTTTTCGCTGTAAGGTCTTGAATTAGAAGAAAAGTTTTTTCATAAATAAACGATAATAATTTCAAGAAATACCGTTCCTGATGGCCAGGAAAGAAATTGAATCAAAAAGTATTAAAAAGTGGGTTTTTGTAGAAAATAAAGATTTTAGGTTAGAATTTCATTGTTACCTTGGTGCTAAAGAAGTCTAAAATAATTTTATTCAAGGGCTTTCTCTTTAAAAAAATAAGTATATTATTATTTCACTGTATTTAAAATCTTTTAGGAAAATGAATATGGCCAGGAAAAGGTTACCATGCAGAAAAAAGAAATAAAAATGTGTAAGAATACAATCTGTTATTAAAAATTTTATTTGTTTGAAAGCAGTAATGAGTAGTGATGAGTTTTATTGACTTATATGATCAAAGAGAACCTCAATTTCTTCAAGTTCCAATTACCTTAACGAACAAAAAAGAAAAATCAATAACTAGCTCTTTTCTCATTCACTGTGATAATTAAAGAAAATAAATAGGCGTTTATCAAATGAATTAAAAAACAAAATTTAGTCTTTGATTATCTATGAGGACGAAGGGGAGGGGTGGAAAGTGTTGGAAATAGCGTGACGTAGTTTTCGGATAGCCCCTAAGCTGAGGTGAAAACAATATTTTTGCTGACTAATTACTAGTGATTCATTGATTAGTTAGCACAATTGTTTTTCGACGTTCTGTCTCAATTTGCGTAAGTGCAGACTTCAGAGACATCGGAGGCTCCATCGTCGCCAAAGTTTTGCTCATTACTTAAGTAGCAAGTACGTGAGAACATGCAATTTACGATTGTCAAGCTTCGGTGCGGTCGATTTCACCGGGATTACACTTTATATAGGCGGTACACAGAAACTCTGCGAGGATACTTATACAGATAAGACTTGTTTGTATATATGCATCACTGCATTTTTGGCCTCGTGATGTATAACGGTCTGGTCAAAGTTCTCAGTAAACTCTCGTTAGAGAGAATCCTTCCGGTTGTAAATATGAGAGTAACCCTCGCCCCCAGATCCTTCGATGCAAAATTTAATTCAATTATCCAATTACATTCGAGCATTCCATCTCATTTCTCCAGCATTTATTAAATCATCTTGCATATTTTTAATGAAACATAAAAGATACTTTGAAATAACATTTATATCAAGAATCATGTTATTTTCCTAGATAATAATTCAGGTCCAGGTTGTGGGTATGGAATAACGTATAGTGAAATATTGACGGGTAAATTTCAGAGATTTTAAGCCCAAAAAGAACCCCCTAGGTGAAACAGTGAGGCACCAGGACACTTTTGAAGTTGGAACTTCGAAAAACCACCATTCGAGAAGAATCCATTTAAAGTTGTCGAGTTCCATAAACGCAAGCTTGTATATAAACATAAGGTTAAATATAAAGATAATGTCATAGGATAAATCATAAATCCAAGTATGATTTCTCAAACAGAAATGGAAAATTTTGACATTGACTCACAAAAACGTTTACAGATAAACCTTTATTTTTCGGCCTGCTGGCCTTAAAAAAATTGACTTGCTTACACTGCCATTTTTTCAGAATTTTCTTAAAAACTAACATCCATCCACACCTTATGTCTAATGCCGCTCGCTCTTATCGCCTTTCCTTCTACGCTTCGCCTCGCCTCGCACGCATGTCCCTACTTTCTCGCTGTGCCCCGCATTGCCAAACTCTGCCTCCGCGAATAAAACCTAATTCTTATTTACTATCAACAATATCTACAGTTCACTTATATCTACTTCCTATTCTATTTACAACCTTTCCTTCTGCATCCCTCTTCATCCTTCCTTCTCCATTCCTCTTCATCTTACCCAACACCCCCTTCACGCATGCTACTGTCCGTCTATCCCACCTTTCATGCATCAATACCTCCATCCTTATCCCACTCCTTTCTACCTACACGCACTCTTCCAACCAGTGCTCCACTCTTGCATCCCCCTTCCCGCACAGTTCACACAACCTCTTCTCCCTAGAAATCCAGAACCTATTAAATCCCTTCATGCACCCACATCTCATCCTCGCTATAAGCTCCTGACTTCCTTTCTCTCCTTTCTCACACAATTATTGCGCTCTCTCCCTTGGCATCATCTACCCATAATTCCCGTTAAACCTTGACTCTCTTATTCTCTCCTCCCCTGCTGCCTTCTCTCCCTCCATGCCGTTTTTCTTAACCATCTCATATACCTTCCTTCCTCGTGCGTCCTTCTCACATCATCCATCTGCATTTCAATAGTTCTGAAATACCTTTGCCTTTCAACCTCCATCTTACCACACCCTCACATGTTCTCCTCCTCCCATCAACACTCCCTAACCAGCTTACTTCCCAACTCTTCCAAAAAGTTCTCCTCACATTTACACGCCCGACTCCCCGTTTAAATCCCTGAACTCATTATCCCCGTGTCCCTCCTGACAATATAATTAGGCGTGTTCCTTGCCAACCCCAGTGTTCACATTACATACCTCTCCTGTGTCCTATTTACCTTCTCACTTTCCTTCCACCCCCACACCTCTCGAATAACTTCTTTCCCAACCCCCACACATGCCTCATCACCACATTTGCCCTCCTCACTCTATCTTTTATGTGACCATCCACTCCCCCATTTTTCCGAAACAAGAAGCCCAGGTACACAAACCCTTTCACCTCCTGCACCGTCTTCCCCTTCCACTTCCACTCATCTCTCCTATCACTTCCACCTCCTTTTCTGAACACCATAACCTTGGACTTTTCCACATTCAGCATTAGCTTATTCTTGTCCAGGTATCTTCTCTACCTCTTCTTTAAGGCCTCCTCGCTTCTTGCCAGTAACACTATCTCATCTGCATACGCGAGTGATCAAATTCTATCCTCTCCTGCCCTAACTCTTCCCCCTACACCGGCCTCCAGCTTACTTTCCATATCCACGACTAAAATTGCAAAAAGCGTTGGGCTAAGCGTACACCCTTACCTTAACTTCCTGTCCATCTAGAATCCCTCCGAAATCCCCTCCCCTCCTCTTACCTTATATTTCGTCTCTTCATATATCTCCTTTACTCTCTCGATCAGGCCTCTTTCCACTCGCCTCTCCTCCATCGCCTCCCACAACCTCCCCCTATCCACCGAAGAAAACGCAACTTTGAGATCCACGAAAAACGCGTACACTCTCGACCCCTTCTTTGCTAATTCTCTATCCACCACCTACTGCAGAACGTATATATTTTCGATAGTACTACTACCCGTACTAAAGCCCGCCTGCATCTTCGGCAATATTCTTTTCAACTCGAAATCCTTCCGCAGCCTCTTCGCCACCACCATCGCGTATACTATCGCGTATACGCTGTATTAATTAGCGTAATCCCTGTATAATTTTCCTGCCTATCCCTATCTCCTTTCTCATACAGTGGCACTATTATTCCCTCTCTCCACCCTCCTGGGAATCTCTCCCCCCTCCTTACATTCTTCGCTCACTCCTTCAGCCTCTCCCTAACCTCCTGTGTACTAAACAGCCACGCTTCGGTCTCTACTCCGTCCAGCCCTGCTGCCTTTGACCTTCTTACCTTCCTTATCTGTTTCTCTATCTCCTCGTAATTGAACACCTCTAACTCTGCCTCTCTCGTTCTTCTACTCCCATCATCTCTCTTCCTTGAATCTGATCCCTGAAATTATTCTTTAAAAAACTCCCTCCACTCCTCACTCCCTATCTTCTTGCTTGTCCCCACTCTACGCTTCGCTTGGTAGCCTTGACTCTATTCTATCCCATTCCTTTCTCTCTACCCACGTTTCTACCAGTGCCACTACATCAAATTCCTGGCTATACCTCCAGAACTCCTAATCTTTTGTCTTTACCCCTTCTACGTTCCAGTACAGCACCTTCACTACTCCTCAACCCTGATTTACCTTCACCACCCTACTTCTTACGAAAAAAATTCCCCTGCACTTCCTTCAGTGCCTCTTTCTCCTCGTCCCACACCCACATTTTCTCGCCCACTTTCATTTTTCGATACCCTACGTTCGCCTGTTAGCTCTGTCGTTCGGCATTCTCTACACCTCCCTTTCCTTCCTCGTCAAATCGTGATCGATGAAAAACCCCTTATCCTGTATTATTTCTCCGATCTGCCTTCTCTTTTCTCTCCATTCTCAACCCTATTGCCCTTATCCTTTCCCTATCTACCTTCTTCCTATCTACCTCCTCCGACTTGCCCTCCACCTTCTCGAGCCTTTTTTCCGTCCTTTCCTTCCACACTCTAATCTTCCTTCCATTTGCTTCATTTTATCTTCTTTTTCCTTCCTTACCGACACCACCTCCCTCTCTAATCCTTCTACTTTCGCCCTCAGCTCACTCACCTCCTTTTCCCATTTCTCATCTCTGATTCTAAATCCTCCCTCATGCCTTCCATCTGCTCCTCAGTCCCTCTTACGTCATCCCACAGTCCCCTGATCTCGCCTAACAGCATCCCGAAAGCCTCCTTCTCCGACTTCCCCTCCATTTTTTGGGAAGGCGGCATACGTGTTCTTGCGCTTTTCTTGAACGGACTCTCGTCCGCGCTTTTCTCCGGACCCTCTTGGCTGTCTCTCTTCCTCTTCATAAGATCTTCCCCCCCCCCCACTTGAGCTCGACGCTCTCTTCCTCACCTTCTCGCTTCCTTCTCGTTGCGCTTTTTCCCTCTCCCCGACGCGCCGCTCGAAACTGGGCCACGCACTGTTGGCCGTCGTGGCGTATGGAAAATATCCTCCCCATCAACTTCAATACCAGCGCTGTCATTGCTTTCGCTGACCACCTCCCGTTCTCCCACGTCCCGCTCTTCCACCGGTAACTGGGACCTCTCCATACAGTACATACAGTACCTTACCAACCTAAACGACCCAAGTAGATAGGAAAAAATGAAACAAGATTTAACTGCATCAGTTTCTAAAAATAAAAAAAAAGATTTTCATCTTTAAATAAAGCTTACATGTTAACATGAATTTTCTTATGGAAAAAATATCACGAAATCAGTTAATTAGCTGTATTTAACATTTTTATTAGACCCGATTTTCCACCTCTATCCATCAATAGATAATTGTTTCTGTTATTGCTCTTGGGCATGACAAAATACTCAATTCTCGATAATTATAATTTATCATTAGTGAAATTACAATTAATATCAGTTTATTGAGTAAATAATAGTTGAAACTAACATTATTTTACACAAATCATAAAAGTTTAGATTTTTGACATTTTTATAGTATCTGATATTCCGTGAGATTTGTACGATTGGTACGAGATGTTTAATCTTCGTACCATTTAGACTGACTTGTGATGACAGAATTAAAAGTACAACATTTTTTATTTAGCTTGAAACAACTGCGAGAAAATTTAATGTCAAATAAGAAGTTCTCAAATATTCATAAACAATAAAAAAGGAACGCTTTGTAACAATACATATTTTTTAATAAACTTCAAACTTTGATTCTAATATACGAACATGCCACAAAAATGTTTCGTTTGGGTAAAAAGCATGAATAATGAAGAGGCGACATTTTCTTATTGAGGCTAAAAATTGATTTTTTTCTCTTACACAATAATTAATTATAATATTTCAATGAAACTTGCTGAAATGTTATACTAAAAAAAATACGGAACATTTTTCGTCAGTTTTCCAGATAATTACGATAATCTACTGTAAATCATTATCTACTGTAGGGTGGTTTCTCTTACACATATATTATCGAAGAAGAAACAACTTTGGTAATCCACGGAACTGTTTGGTTATCCCAACTGCTAATCCGACGTAATGGGAGTCATCCAAGTAATCCAGTGCAATTCTAGTTAATCCACATGTAATCATGGGTAATCCGCCTTTAATCGTCAAGAATTTTAGGTAATCCACTTATGATCGCAGGTAATCCAATTGTAATGCTACATAATCAATTTGTAAGTTGACATAACACATTTGTAATCCGAAAAGATGTAAGTAATTTATGGTAATCCACTTGTAATCTTAGGTATATAATACACTTGTCATCTACGACAATTCACTTGTCAATCGGAGTAATCCAAGTAATCCAGTGTTGTCCATTTGTAATTCTATGTTAACCACTTGTAATCGTAGGTGATGCACTTGTAACCTCAACTAATCCACTTGTTAGCCGTGTTAATCCACTTGAAATCAGGCATCAGGCGTAATCGAGTTAATCCATTTGTAATCCTAGATAATCTACTTATAACCCTAGGTAATCCACTTGTAATCGGGTGTAATCCACCACCGCCAAACCGCAATTTTATGATTTCTTACCCCTTCATATATTACGTACTGCTTTTAAGGGGGTGGGAGGTTTCAAGAGAAGCTGTTATGGTCCTCTTACGATGGGTGAAGGTGGAGAGTTGAAGAAATGTTACGCACAATTTTTTTACATGTAATAATATAAAAAATAGTAAAATAATATAACAGGAGTAACGGACGAGTGTATTTTTTTTAAATCTGTTTTGGGGTAATTGTGAAAGTTGAGGTATCCAATCAGATTAACTTGTGATTTAAAAAATGTATATATCACTTCTGACCAACACAAAGGAGGTAATAGTTTTTAAAGCTTAAAAAATAAATAACTTTTTTTAAATTTGTAAAATAGTTGCTGGTGGAATGATTTTAGTTCTGGATTGGTAAGGTTTGAAAAATTAAAAGAGGTTTCTGAGGGTTCAAAATTAATTGCGAATTTGTTCTATGTACAGTTTTTCATATTACAGAAAAAATTATTTTTGATCATGTTAGCATTTTTTGAAATATTAACAAAAATTACGTTTTTTGTATTTTGTTGTTAGGATATATATTTATAATGTTTTCAAAGTATTTTCCATACAATTAGTTATTTTTGAATGGAAGAAACACTCCACTATTTTATTTAACATAAAAATAGTCAAATAATGCAAATTGAGCGTCATTAAAGCTTTCATAAGAATAATTTTTTTAACTACGATTTTATATTATTATTACTTGATATCGAAACAAAACACAGGTAATCCGAAGAATCCAAGAAATTTCAATGAATTCAAGTAATTCGCAAAAATTTAAGAAGGATTTAAGTAAATTTGATTGAATTTAGTCCGGAAATTCAAGGTAATTCAAAATAATCTAGACAATTTATAAATATCAATTTGCATTTAGTAGAAATGTAGTGAATTCAACAATAAAAATTCAGTAGAATTTGAAAAATTCCGAAAAATTTAAATGAATAAAAAAAATAATAATAATTTGACAAAAATGCAATTTGATTCAGCAGAATTTAAATTGATTCAAAATAATTCAAGTGAATTAAAACAATTCAAAGAATTTAGAAGAATCCAAATAATTCAAGCTAACTCAAGGAATTAAAGTAAATCAAATAAATTCTAAAGAATTTCGAAAAATCGAAGAAATTTCAATGAATTCAAGTAATTTTCAAACATTAAGTAAAAGTTAATTAATAAAGATTCAAGTGAATTCGAAGGAATTCAAAGAATTAAATGAAAATCCAATTGAATCCAAAAAAATTGAACAGAATTCAAGAAATTTCAAGATAATTCAAGAGGATTCAAATGAATTCAGAAACATATGTCAGTAAACTTCAATTCCTACCAATTCGTACCTCTTTCAGCAGAGTAGTTGTAGTAGTAGTAGTGCCTCAATTCAGTAGTAGCACCTCGGGTAATGCTAAAATTCTTCTGAAATAAAAAAAGAATTTTGTTTCTATTATTTTCTAATTTGCTCTTGAATACAAATAGGTTTAAATTCAAAGTGCTTGGGAGCCTAATCCCATACAATTTTGCTTCATTCTTTTATTATAAGAGAATTTGTAACCTGATTGTATTAATATATTTTGTTGTGGTTCGCAAAGCCGACGATGCACCACAGTGCACTTATTGCAATTCGAGCGAAAGGGAATGCAATTTTCTCAGCAATCGCGATTTTTCCTGGTTTATTTTAGCCATTCCGCAGAGTCGTTTTGTATGTATCTATATGTTCTATATTACTGGTGTACATACATGGACACGAAAGTATTCTCCGTTCTCCAGGGAAAAGCTCTGCAGAAGAGTCGATCAATTTTTTCTACGATTCTCCAAAACCTTTTTCTCCATTTTCGAGATAAGCCATTGACTCTTCAAAGTTACTCCCTCGTAAACTCAAAATAGGGAGCTCATCAATTTCTTTTCAGATTTTAGGCGTTCTCTCGAAGTTTAAACATTTTTTATAGGAAAAGGCTCAATATACGATTCAAGTCTAAAGTATGTTGAGAAACTTTCTATTAGCTTTCAATCTAATTAAACATATAAAATGGATACTGACTTACTGAAAACTAGATCCGTGGAAAATATTTGCTTTGACTTTTTGAAATTAGTTAGGTGCATTATCGTTTGAAAACAGGTCAGCAAGTTGATTAATTGATCCTGCGAAACTTTGTCTTCACCTACTCAAGAAACATTACCTACAGGGGAAACATAGTTGCTTCTAGGATCGAAGTTAATTTCGTAAATTATATAATAGATAATTATTAGGTTTGAAACTCTGAGCTCGTGTTTTATAGTATTTTTACATTCTCATCTCAATGAGAAGGTATTGGTTTTATATGAAAAATGGCTTTCGCGGATTCCATGAAATGTTGACATTTTGAGGCCCCCGTAGTAAAAAAAAATAGTTTTTACGTCGGTGTCTGCCGGTCGTTGTCGTCGTCTTTATACCGGATAACTTTTAAAATACTAGTACACTTTTTAAGAGTGTAAAAATAAATGAGGAGTTCCTTGGCCAGGTATTTTAGATTAAAATTTAAAAAGTAAGAGCATTTTCAAAATTAAAAAAAAAACGAAAATGAAAATTGTAAGCCAAGCAAAGCACGATATGAAAAAAGTTAGCCAAAACAGATCTAGAAATTTATTCTGATCACTCCTTGATAAGACGCGTAATTTCTGTTTTATTCGTGAAACACAATATTAAAAAAAAAGAAAATTTTTGGACAAACGACACAGGCTACGAAAAAAATAAATATACAAAAATTATGCACCAAAACAAGAGCTACAAATTTGTTATTATTCATTTTTTGATAGGATGCGTAGTTTTTGTTTTAATCCTGAAAAATTACATTAGATATTAAAAAAATTAAATTTTTTGAAAAACGATGTAAGGTACGAAAAAAATTGATAAACAAAAGAGATCTACAAATTTATTACTTATTATTTTTTGATACGATGCGTATTTTTTCTTCAAATCGTAAAAAATAATTTTAAAAATAAACAAATTAAATTTTTCGAAAACCCGCTCAAAGTGCAATAAAATTAAAATAATTGTTTTTTTTTATAGGATGCGCACTTTCTTTTAATTATAAAAACATGACAATAAAAACACATCTGTTTCAATATAAATGCATATTATGAATTGTAATAATATAAATTTTTTGAAATGATACATTTTTCAGGGTAGCTGAGAATTAAAGTTAGTGCAAAATAGGTAACAAATATTAAAGTAATCTTGAAAAATAAAATTTGTACATTATTTTGCAATATCTAAATAAGCAGTCCCAGACCGAGTTACAGAAATAAATATGATATTCATTTGAGAAAATAGAGTGCTAATAATGTAAATATCGATTATTTTTCTCCTTACAACTAACTTCACTCAATGAGAGTGAATTTTGTGTTAACGGTTCACAAGGTTATGCAAAAAATGTATTATTTTGATATTATTATATATTTGTACGTGGGAATAACCTATTAATCGATTGTTTCACAGGTGGTATCTTCTGACAATAAATTTTAACTACAAAATTCGAGTTTTCTGTAACTACTTTCTTCAAATAATTTCCTATGACCGCGAAAAAATAATTGGAAATCCATGATAGAAAAATAATTAGAGGCCAATACTGAATTTCCTACAATATTTTTGCATAAGGGCAATAAAAAATTATTTTACAATTTAATAAAAATCTATTGACATTTAATATGTTCATCACAATTAAACTCGCGTATATCATCAAGTGTTAAATAGATCATTCTGACCCCAAAGGCGTAAAAATCGTGGATAATAACTTTCAACTTTAAATCGTTCAAAATTGACTTCTGTAAACTACAAAACCCTTCCTTGAGGGCGCTTGCCGACCTCTTTGGCTTGGTTTTTGTAGATAAATTTTCATTTGGCTGATCATAAGAATTTTAATAAATCGGTACATTAATTTTTGGCAGGACGCGTATACATTTCAGCGACAGAATTTGAAAGAAGAAAATAGACTTATAAGTATAACCGTTTCTGGCCAGCAAGGAAACATAAAAACTTTCCTAATATAAACTTCGTCTACCAACCCGAGGTCGGGGATGGATTTTATTTCTGATATAATATGGGACACGTACACCGGTTTCTAAAGTGGTGTGCGTGTATGATATCATTACGTGCAAAGTAGTACCTAATAAACATGCAACTGATGTAAGAGAAAGAAAGGAAACTTTAAAATTGTCACTTTTGCTTTGAAAATATTTTTCTACCAGCGTATAAAAATCGTGTGCATTTTTTGTTACTTTTACAGGAATAACCATTGCGGATTTTGACATGATTCCTTTGATGCAAGTGACACCGAAAGAACTTTCCGCGGAGAAAAAAAACGATCTCCGTCGAATGATTGAATTCATTCCGGTAGAGCATCGTCAATATTACAAAAATTTGTTGTATTTGAAGATATTCCAAAGTTGAATATTCCAAAGGTATAGTGATTATTGTCATTAATATAAAAATAGCACAAATTCATTTTTTACCTAATATCTGAACCTTAATCACAAAAATCATTATCATTTTCAACAGCAATAACAATAAACGATATCAAAATTAATAATAATATAACGCAAATAAAGTATCACTCAATATAGTAGATCAGGCTCAGAAAAATGTACTAGACAATAAATAATTAATTTTTTACAACATAACAAATATATGCATTGAAAAATTATTATTATATTTGCTAGTATTTATTTATAGAATTGCACCGCAGACCAGGCAGAACTAAGCCGAGTGAATGCTTGCTGCTCGGGGCTAGGCCCTTTTGTTCGCCTGTACCCCTTTGGGTGAGGCCCGTGCTTAACTTTGATGTCTCATAAATCGAAAACTATTTGACGGATTTGCATGAAATTTTAATGAACAACGTTCAAGAGTGGAGATTATCGATCATATATATCCAATATATTTTTTCAGTAATCTCGCAAAATACAAACGTTTTTTTGGCGTTCTGAAAAATGGGGAAACACGGGGTTAGGCCCTTTTGTTCCCCGACCCTTCAAATACCGAAGAAGAAAATTGTACGTGTAAACGAAATTCATTTATCAAAAAGCACTTAATGAAGATTGAATCTAAACCTTTTTCAATAATTCTCGAGTCACAATCGCGGAATTTTTCAATGTTAAATTTAAGTTCTTTTACTTAAATGTTAGAAAAACGCTTCTTCGTATCCAAAAACCAGGAAAAGAAATTTTTATCTCTAACTTAATCTATTCAGTAATTCTGGAGTGACAACTTCGATTTTTTTTGCAATTTAAAATTTAAGTACTTTTATTTTATCAAATGATTTCCTAGTATTTAAAAACCAGGTAACTATTTTTTAACTTTTATTTTCTACAGTGATTCTCGCGTCATAACATGAGAATTTTTCAATTGAAATTAATATTTTAAAAAGTAGACCTTTCTTCATACAATTGTGTGTATACAATTTTTAATCTTAACATTCAGTTTAATTGTAAGATTAATCAACTATATTGCAAAATTTTTTTCTTCAAAAAAGCGAACTAAATCGATTTTCTAAATATCTTATTCGAAATACAAAATACAACCACAGCATTTTTTCTATAGACTATATCAAAGAAACCGGAGAAGAGAAAAAAATTGTAAGTATAAACGAAATTTAATAATTAAAAATCAGGAAATTAAAATTGTCATATCTCTATTTTCTCAGTCACAACTTGAGAATTTTTAAAGAACCCCGCAGAATTTGTACAGAAATTGGCTTTCGGCTAATTTGTTTGTAATTAAGGGAAAATGTAGTTCATGTCATGGTGATCAAAAGTCTCAATGACCACAACTGTAAAAAATGAGGTTTTCGTGGTGTAGAATTCTAGATCAATCTAAAATATCTATACCTTAAACCTATATACCTATCTACCCTTCACCTATATACCCATCCACGCATCACTACTTTACCACCGAGCAATTCACGCCTACCCCGAAAGGGAAACTGCTTAATGATATAATAATAATGCCAGTCGCTCAAAAAATGCGTTTCGGGTGTATTCGCTCGGCGTTCGGTAGAGGTCGTAACGTACCCACTTCTGTTTGACATTCTGGAGTGTCAATTTGACTATACTGATAGTGCGTCTAAATCACATGCAAATATTCATACAGACTATAAAATTATGGTCTTCCTGACTACGAAGAAAAAATTGTAGATGGTACTTGGTGCTATGTAGAAGATCAAACTGACCATCTAAATTTTACACTTCAAGTTTTACTATCGATTTTTCTCCGTGTAGACTGTGCAGTGTATTTATTGAAATGCTATTTTACAAAATCACAAAGTGTACTTGTTCAATCAATAAAAATTCATAAAAGATTATAAAAAACATGTGCACATAAACTAATATTTATAAATAGAAATGAATATGTCCAATTGCCCAAATTGAAAGAGATGTTCTCTTTGACATTTTAACCTAGGGAGTAATTACTGATAAACTTTTTCTTTTCATTCCTTGAACCGACAACGGACACATGTACAAAGAATAAATAATCCACTATATGTAAATTTATCGTTCACTAACGGAATAATAATTACTCGAACACCTGTAGAATGCACGGCGCAATTGCGGCCTTAATGCACTTCATTTATATCCGATAAAGTATGTGCAAGGTGAAACCCTCGAAAACTCGAAAGGCAAACATAAACAGAATATCTATATAGAGTATATATATAGTATTTATAAAAAATAGAAAGTAAATTTTATACAATAAGTATTTGATATAAGAAACAAAATATATTTTGTATAATAGATCAAACTCTACAATTTAATATGCACACAAGAGTAATAAGAATATAAAAGAAAAACCAAGGCGAAAGCTTGAAAGGTTATATAATGTTGACATTGGAAAGGAAGTTGAAAAGAAAAGGAATAAAATTTCTCGCACAACTTCCGAAACATTTATCTTGATCGATATTTTCTACGAAGTGATAACGGACGGCTTTTTATTATTTGTGTTTCATTCGGCATCTTGAGCTCTGGACAAGGAGAACTCAATGCACAGACTCGTCCGCTTCCTCGATTACTTTCACGCTTAAACCCGTTTTCATGTTGTCCATCTCCATTCTCAGTTCCCACCGATCCGGATCGAGCTCCGGGTACTCTGGACTCGACCTGGACGATGCGAAAATCTAGTAAAAATTGACCTTGGAAATCCTGACCGAGTGAGAATAATATACAAAGGCTTTTCCTCAGTGAAAGATTCAAATCAACATTTTCTTGAGACCAAGAAAGTTTTCAATTTTATTTGGAGAAACAAAAAGTATTAGAAAGGAATATACGCATTTCACTTTCAATATACTCTCGATGGAACGAAAATTAAAAATAATGTAGCTGCGAGAGCACAGAAAAACACAGAGCATTTTCTTCTTGTAACTTCAGACAGCCAATTTGACAGCTGCGTGTAACAATTGATAGCTTTGTTTCATTGTTTATCCGCTGATTGATAAAAATTATCAGTCCGCGAATAAAAAATGTTGGATGCTAAATTCACGTTTTCTCAGTAAAAGATTAAAAAATATATATTTTTTAACCACAAGAAATTTTCAAATATCATTTGATGAAAAAAGAAGAAATTAGACAAAATGAGTTTACTTGAGAATATTCCAAACAAACTGATATTTTTGTATTTACCTGCAATCTGGGTATGGAAATTATGATTGGAAAATTCAATTTGAGCAGGTAAAAAATTGATTAGAAAATAGCGTTCCTATAGTAAATCCTGCAATATAAATTTCATATTACTTCAACATATGTGTCCGCTTGAACGACACACGAAATTGTTCAAGGCTTCCCATTCGATCATCAAAGTTAAGCAGCGCCTGACTTGGCTGCAATTGGATGGGGGCCGTCGTACTGGATGGGGTGTAATTTACCCGCTTTTAAGCTGCGTCTTCACTTCCAAACCAATACTATAACTAATATTAATACCATGCACTTCGAACTGACTTCGCCCTGATACATTTTTTATTTTCCTTCAAGTAGCATCATTATTTAAAGACCCGAATTCGAATCTTTTAACAATGTTAACTATATGCAATTATATAACGCAATTTTACACAATTTTATATTATTTTTTTTATCATATCATATTCTTTGAAATAGATCTCTATTACTTTTTACAGTTATTGAAAGATATAAATGCCCTATCTTTTACAGGTGAAAGACAGCCCACTTTCAGACAAGCATTCTTTTTTACTGCAGTACAAAAATTACTTGAAAATGTTACACCTTGAATTCAAAAATGCATAATTAAAATCAGAGGCCAACTTTTATACAGTAAAAATTGATCTGAATTCAAATAAAGTTGATCTACAATATGTATTATTAAATTCAATTACATTTTTATTGAATTAGGTTCATATCTAAGTCTGAACTTAAGTACATTTCCGAATTTAGGGTGTAACATTTTCAAGTATTCTTTTTTTACTGTATTTGTAATTTTTTCCAAAATCCCTAACTTTCCCCTGTCTTACCAAATTTCCTAACTTTTCCCTAATTTCCATGTTTTCCCTAACCTGCGGCCACCTGAGAAGCAATGAAGTTAGACTGAAGATTCGATAGAATTAAATATATACTTATCGTCAAATTATGATCGATAAAATAAAGTTTTCTCTGATAATAAAATGTAAACATATTAATTTCCAATACACATTTTTTTGTATTTCTTTTAATAAAAACATTTATTAAAAAAATTTGCATTTCATGATACTATTAGATATACATGTACAAATAGATCACCTTTCAAGGTGTGGATTTCTTCATTTTCCCAGTTTTTTGTAATCTTATAAGTTCTGTATTTAAGATGCTTAGTTGTTATATTGAAAAAAATGTTCCAAATAAAGTTATTGATCTCAAGCAGGTCTGAAATTCTTTCATGAAAATTTCGGTATGAAATTCGATATTCTAAAATAATTATCTGCAATAAATAATAATCTGCGGCAAAAATATTTCAAATAATGTCAATGTTGTAGGTTTCGAAAAGGGGCACTTTCTGTTTAAGGAATTTTTATACATTTTTTCTAAGACGGTTGTGAAGAAAACTGTTTAAAAAACTTACATCTTTTTGAAATCTAAGAGCTTGACTACAAACTTTTTTGAAAATGAAAACTTTCATTGTATTTCATTCTCTGAAAAAAAGTTTCACTATTATTTTATCACTAATGAAATTATGAAGAATTTAAAATTGTCTGTAAAAAAAGTAATGTTAAAGGATAAATATTAACTTCACTCAAACTAAAAATAAAGAATGGCAAAGAATAATTATTATGTTGAACAAAAGTTCAGAATATAGAATTTTTAGTTTCTTAATTTGAACCTTTAAATAAAAATAATTATAATTCTCCGCATATTAAATTAACTGGATGACTTCCCATAATCTAATAGTCTTGATTAAATGTTTGACTACTAAATCGTTCCATAAATTATTATACATATAGCAAGTAATTTAAATATTAATAATTATAGTTATACCATTAATTTTAGAACCGTAATAACATAAAATAATTGTATCACTACGGAATAACTCATTCAGATAATCCAAAGTTTTTAGTAAAACCGGGTTAGCTGATTAATAATTATTTCGAACCAGGTAGAATTGAACTTGAAATTGTGCACTAAACGAAACAAGTTACACAAGATCACAGAATAGATAACGATACAACATGCGAGATTCTGACATGCTGACCTACTTTAACTTTAGACAAAATTATACATGCCTAATCTGAAAATGTCAACCGTATTCTTCTCTAATGTTCTATGACATGGTATTTCTTTTCTTATTACCTTTTTCCTTCTTTTTAACAATATGCATAAAAAAGCTATCGATCTGAATTACAAAGATAATTAAAATGAAAAAATTAATTTTCACTCCTATGCAAGTTTCTACTAACATAAATAAAACCCAATCCTTTTTTGCACATGCTAAAATTCAATGAATTCTTTGAATGGGTGTGTACATATGTTGTATAAGAGTATGTCACACTGCACCATTCATTGAAAAAAGCCAATTTGTAGAGCTGCAGTTGGCTAACCCAGTTTGTGTAATAAATTACCTAACTCACGGTCCGTTATCGATGCTATTTTACGGTTAAAATGATTTACAACACAAGTTAATTTTGCCTTACTTTATCCATTTCTAGAAAATGTGGTCATATCTGTCCATCGACGCCTGCTAAATGATTTAATTATTATTAAAATAAATTGCATTATGGGTGATTACTGATTACATACTTCAAAGAAGCAGCGAAGTATAATTTATGAGCCATTTTTTTCAAGATCTGAAGGTTACATTGATGAAGCTTTTCTCTTCGTGATTATAGTTCTATCCGCAAAGATTTTATGATACCACACAACCTTTTTCAAACTTGCTACGGGCTTTAAAAATAATTTTTTTTCACGATCATTATCCTTTTATTGTTCTTATCAAACTTAAGAAAGCAAAGCAATTCAAATATACTTTAGATACTAAGGAAATAACTGGAAATAACCTTATTTTGTAATCCTATATAAGTGGTTGTAACAGCATTAAAGTAAATAAACAATTGATTACATTCTACATTTATTACAACAAGTAACATAAAATAATAGTTTTCTTACTGTGTACCTGAGAATTAAAACTTTCAAATGAACGAGATTTTTGTTTTCCAATAAAATTGTATGGGCTACATATATAGTGTCGTCCCGAAAAATTGGCGGAGCTGAAAAAGGGAATGGACTATTAGTCATCCCAAAATTTCGGGACGACTATAGCCAAAGTTATGGACAATATTTGAATAATAATCCTGAATTTCGAGACGATGAGACACTTCGAATGATATGGCCTTTGTTAAACGCTGAAAATTTAAAGTGAATAATCTTCTAAATTTGATCTTTAATTTAAAATGTTTTGAATCTAAGAAAATGTAATACGTTTTCAAAGATCAAGATAGAACAAAAAATTTTTATCACTTGAAGTTGCATTTACCTTGAAATACTCAAAACAATTATTTGCTTGTGAGTTTGTGAACACAATAGTGGGTTAAGATGTCGTCATAAAGAATAACTGACGTCATAAATACGATCCAATCACAAAGAAAGATGACCTTCGACACAGAAGTATTCCATGTGCTGTGAATGTTTGATTTTTTTCAGAAAGTAACAATATACAAAAATCTGGATTGGTGATCAATGAAAAAATATTCAGTAACGCCACAATGAAAAACTATAAAAAACATTACTATCAAAAAAATACATTTCTGTTTATTAATTCGCTAACAGATATTTTCGAAATACTCAAAAATGTAAAAAACTAGCAATCATAAAGATTGCCCAATTATCAAATCAAGTGTAAAAGGATCTAAATTATTCTAAATCTATGAATCACACTCTGTTTAAAATACAAAGCAAAGTGAAGGTAGCGAGGCACACTTTTTAAAGGAAGAACAGCAAAGTACAGTCGTGGGACTTATCCGGACACAAAAGAATAGAAATGAAGTACTCGAAATCCTTTCTTCGCTAACAAGGCAGATAGAACTTCACTAAACGATTGAGTGCCTTTGTTATGAAAGAATTCAGCCACAACATAACCGCATGATTTCCTAAAGCCTTAAGTTTAAATATATTCCAGATGCTCAACTCCTTGCCTCTGTATTTACCGGTAGATAAAGCTATATCCTGATTACCGTTATTACAATGCTTTTTTTGGCGTGTTGAAGAAAACATCGCCTTGTTCTAGCATTTTCTTATACAGTTATCAAAAGTCCCTTCCGATATTGGGAAATTGGGTACCAAGTTTTTTTTTGTGAGTAGGAGAAAGTTTTCGTTAAATGTCCATAAAGAAATATTACTCAGTCTATTTTAATCAGTTGTTTTTTTAATTTTCAAACTAGGGGTTCATTTCAAATTGGAACGGATCCTATAAATATTTAATCTCGCAATTAAAACTTAGGTTCAAATTTTCTATATGGAAGTGCTTAAACTTTCCTTAATTCCTATCTGGAATATACATTTAGAAACAAACAATTGATATCAACGAGTATCAGTTTAAAAACTTATTAAGCTCTATGTCAAGGTAATTAAACAGATAACAGTTTCTTTTCACCAGGAAAATAAAGAAACTCTAGAAATTAATTGTAAGTAAATTAAATCAAACTTTTTTTTAAACTAAATATGTCAAATGCCCTTTTAGAAAAATAACTTTTATTGACAGATTATCAACAATTTCTTACATTCTTGTAATCATGAGCATACCTAACGAAATATTTTTTTACATAATGAGAATTTAAAATGACCTTAACGAGATTCGTTATCAGAAAATAAGTATAAAAGAATCTGAAGATACTTTCTCGTTAATAAAATTCTTATCGTATGGAGGATCTTTCTAAGTCTTATTTGAAGTGTTATATTAGAATGATTTTAGTAATATAATCTTTAAATTAACATACAATTTAGAAATAAAAGGATAACAACAGAAAGATACACTCGTAAGTGAGTGGGTTTTCCAAATTCCCATTGACTGATTAAATTCTTTCTATATATATAAATGAGATCTGTATCGCCTTAATGAGGCTGCAGAAATATTTTTATGAAAATTTTGAATCTAATTGTTTTCTCAAGAAGAAATATTCTAATTAAACCTATAAGGATTTTCTATCTCGTAGACTCATCTTTAGTTAAGAGTGTTGTGGAATATTTTAGAATCATTTCAACATTAACATCTTAACATCCTCTTCAGTATTTAATTTATATAATTTAACATACTTTTCTAATTCTTACGCAGACTTATTTACAAAGAATTCTTAAGAATTGAACATTTTCTCAATTTTCAATGTAAACTTTATAGCGTTTTTAAGGAAAAGTTTTCAAATAAACTGGCAAAATACTTCTGCTAGTTGTTATATTTTTGTGTTACAAACTTTCAACTAAAAATATATTTAATTGGCAAATCTGAGGATTAAAAAATTTTAAGTTCATGATTTTAGAGAATGCACAAATCTGGAGAACTCTGTAAAGTTCGCAATTGTTAAAATTTCTTTTCATTCAAACTACTACTACTACTCTCTACTCTCACATGGATATTATCTTTTCAAAATTCATTAAAAGGCAAAACTATACATCACAGATCCTAATTTCAGATTTGATATAATACCTCGAATAAATTTCTAGATACAATCTCTTCCTTTCTCTTCTGCAATAATATCTCCTCCAGACATCATCTCATCAGAATCTTTCAAATATGATCAAAGCACCCATAGATGTCTACTTATGTATTACCAAATACCCATAATCATTACATCCAAATTTTTTTAGTTTGATTACAAATTTTCATATTCCAAATTATGAAAGGTTTCGTAATTTTCACATTGAAAACATATGCTTTTTTTGCCGAATTTTTCTGGATCTAAGAAAGATTGTGCCTAATTTCAGAATTCATTATCTTAATTGCGGAATTGATTCTTAAATTCAGAGAAATTTCACTTGAACCCAGATTCAATCATACTGAATTTAAGGCAACAAATTTTAAGATGTAACAATTCTTGAAAAACAAAAACAAAATTTGCCCCCCATCCACTCAGTAACATTGTTGAAAAAAAACATTGAACTCTCCCAATTGAGAAAAACAAGAACAAAAACATCCTTCCTTCCAAGTCAATAAAAATATTCAAAACAAAACAAGTGCCTCTTCCAATTTAGAAAAACTTGAAAACCTACATTTCGTCCCTTCCAACTAGATAAAAATCTTAAAAATGAGAAAATGTTCCTTTTTCAATTCATGGAAATTAAAACCGAAATTTCCTCCCTTCCAATTCAGAAAAAAATACCCAAATTTCCTCTCTTCCAACTTAATAAAAATATTAAAAATTTCCCTTTTCCAATCGAATAAAATTGAAAACAAAAATATCCTCCCTTCCAATTTAATGAAAATGTTAATAATAAGAAATTACCCTTCCTCCAATTCATAAAATATTGGAAACCAAAATTTCCTCTTTTCCAACTCTATAAAAATTTAAAAAATATGAAATGTCCCTCTGCCAATTCAACAAAAATTCAAATCTCAAATTACCTCATTTCAAACTAAATAAAAATGTTAAAAATATATAATTGGTCCGCCTTTAGAAAAATAAAAATGTAAAAAACAAAAAAGTTCCTCTTCTAATTCGAAAAAAATTATTTTTTTATGTATAAATCCTTTTTAGTTGAATTATTATAATTTTAAGTCGTTTCAAATAAATAATTTTTCCCTTCTTAATTGTACACCAAAAGTCAAAACTTTCAATTCAAAATTAAAAGGAACAATTAAAATTGTAACGGTCAAAGTTTAAATTTAGCACTCTGAAATTTTAACGATTTAAGACTTTCTATTTCAAACAATTCAGCTTCAAATTGTTTAGTTTTTTATTGTCCTTTTTTTTTTAATTAAAAAATTTGAAATTTAATGGGTCAAAAAAGGGATAGTTTATACTGAAAAAAATATTTGAATAAGGTTTGAAATTGAAAAAAGCGTTTAATTATAAATCTATTAATTTGAAATTATTTATAAATTGTAAATAGTTTATAAAGTTTCAATCCGACGTTTAAATTTGTTTAAAGACTAAAGTTTTCGAATTGAAAAAGTTCAATTTTCAACGTTAAAATCTGTAAATTGTTCAATTTTGAACAGATTCAGAATCGTCTTGTAAAATCAATTATTGTTCAATTTTTAGCACTCGAAATACAGTTCAGTTTGAAAAATCATTTATTATATCATATTTACGGTTGATCAACTTAAAATCTTTTCTATCCAAAATGTTCAAATACAAACGCTTTTAATTTTTCATTGTTCACGTCTTCAAAACTGCATTTTAAAATTCTTGAAATTGAAAATGTACACTTAGAAATGAAGACCTAAAATGCACAACTTGAGTAGAGTTTGCTTCTTAAAATTTGTAAAATTCCCAGACAAAAAATAAATTCAGTGCTATTTCACGGTTTTTCAAGTCTCAAAAAATTACCGGTTATTTCCCGGTTTTTCGATCTAGTGGCCAGCCTAAAGTTCAGATGATTTCAACTCTAAAATTTTTTGAAACATACTTCCAAGCATCTGATCATAATCTTCCAAATATTTAAAGCATCCAGATGGTCTCGACTTTATTGATCAAATACCAAATAATTTCATCTATATTTTGAGTTTCTTGCTCTTAATTTCTACTACTAAATACCGCTTAATTCCCTCTGAATTTTCATTTTCTGGAATTTTAGCTTTTAGGCTTCAGAAGCCAACCCATGTCTCTTGTTTCAGAAGGGCTTTGCGGAGAATCGCGAACCGGCACACCGTATATAGTAAGGTAAGGCGTACGAGTCAAGAAAGAGAAGCGAATTAATGCTCGTTGTAAGAGCAGGTTGTGTGCAACTCACCTGAATGCTCGGTTTGCTGCACGTCTCACAGGCAGCTCTAATAATACGGTACGTTCTACGGTACACAGACACGAGTGCAGCGGCAGAAGCGGCCCAGACTCTGATTCAGCGATGTCATCCGAAATCTGTTGGCAATCTGCTGGATCAAACTAGCACTCGGCAAACTTGAAAAATTGTCTAAACTAAACCCCCTTAAGAATTTTACCGCACATCAAACATGGTTCCATAAACCTACTAATCCTGAATTTTTCATCACCTGATACCACAGAGTTCGATCACCAAATGAAGTATACAAAGTCACGAAAGAGAATCTGCAGAAACACTCGACAAAATGTCAAAAGTCACAGAACAGATTAAATCCAAAGTCACAGAACTGAATTGTAAGATGTCAAAAACTGGAGGTCTAAACTTGAAGTCACAGAACCAAATTTCAACAACCACGAAACAAGAGATAAGGAGTCACAGAGTCTAATTAGGTGTCACAGATTCAAACTCTAAGCTGGAATTAGTCACAGATTGAAAACCAAAATTGGAAGTCCAAGTCTGTGTGTTTGAAGAATGACGGAATGAAACTCGCGGGAAGAAAAGTTGGAAAAGCCAAGGTGAGATCGAGAGTATGATCGCCACACCTTGTCCCGATCGCGAGTCGATCGGTAGTAGACGGTTTCGAGGCAAAGCAGCAAAGTACCACCGCGACGGATTTTGTCCTGAATTCGACGCCTTGCCTTTCGAGAGAAACGAATGCGGCGGCCCCACTTCGACTTGGAAGTCTTCTGTTACCTGTGCGAGGATGGCAGTCTGGGCAGCCTGGCGAACTAAGCAAGCAGGCAGGCAGCCAGCCAACAGGTAGGTAGGTTCCTTGGTGGGTATTGGTTGGTGGAGGCACCTTGGTTTTGTAGGTATGTGGAAGTGAGAGAACGAGTGAAGAGAGTAGAGTCGACTCGAGCGGTTGAACGCGTGGTCTCTACTCTCGGAGTCCCGGGTACCGAGAGGCCTCCAGCTCAGAACTCTCAACTCAGAGACTGCTCCCCCTCCTCCACCTACACCTCTTGTAGCCTGTAGGTACCTTCGTGATTCGCCTTTACTTTACTTGTCTTTCTTCAGGCTTAGAGGCTTAGCCAGGTATTATACAAGGTGCCCCGAAAACAACATCGTTCTCCAAACCTGCCAATAGTAACTGTGCAGAAGCGAGAAAACGTTGCGTGGATGTAATAAAATCAATTTTGATGGTGCTGTAGTAAATTGGAGGCAAACATAGACCCCTTACTTTTATATTTTCTAACAAATTTCGTGTAGTTCCTAAGAGGCTGCAAATTTAGAATTCTCTCTAAAAGTAACTATGCAGAAGCTGGATAAAATTTGCATTGATGTAATAATAGGTATTTTTGCAAAACAGGCGATTGCCAACGAGTATGAATCTTGCTCGAAGCCGGATAACGTTGACGAGAGCGAAGAGTTGAAGTCGAATGCTGCGAGAAAATTATTTAGCAATTTTTAAAGTAGTACAAAAACTTCCGTGAAGATTTCCTGAAACTTGCATTGTAAGGTTGGGAATATTGCATTGAAAGTTAGGGCAAGGTTCGGCCAATGAAGAAAATGTCCGCTTGTGAGGGAATGTTGAACGGCAAGTTTCAGGACAATTTGAAAGATTTATTTAACTTAATTCGGTGCGCAGTAGTTTTCTATGGGACCTTTTTTGGTTTTACTTTTTTTTTGCAAATATGGGAAATAATCATGATACGTGTGTCTGGTGGTCTACTAGGAGGGTTACAAAAAATAACTGCGCAGCCGTAGGTCCCATAGAAAACTACAAGTTTCAGGAAATCTTCACGGAATTTTTTGTGCTATCTGGGTAAATGTGTTTCAAAGTGTGCATGTGCTAGCATTATTCTTGCACAGTCTTCTGGATCCATTCACTTTTCAGAATGTATAAAAAATTGCATGGATATAATAAAGTCAATTTGGTAGGTGATGTATAGTGAATATAAGGCAAAAATAGACAAATTTATCATTTAAACCTGACCCATAACTTCAAGCTTTTCTTTAAAAATTCCCCGTTGTTCCGAAGAAGCTTCGAATGTTGAATTATCTATGAAAATGACCATCCAGAAGCTAGACACATTTGCATGGATGTAATAAAATCAATTTTGGATGTTCTTTAGTGGATTTGAGTCAAACAAAGAAAAAATTTTAATTTTCACCCGAACCCAAACTTTAAAATTTATTTCTAAAAATTCCCTGTTGTTCCAGAGAAGCTGCAAAAATTGAAGTCTCTCTGAAAGTAACTGTGCAGAAGCTAGAAAAAATTACATGGTTGTAATAAAACCAATTTTGAAGGTGCTGTAGTAAATTTGAGGCAAATATTGAAAAATTTCAAATTTAAACCCAACACATAAGTATAAAATTGTCTACAAAATTGCCTGTTGTTCCTAGGAGGCTGCGAATTTCGAATTCGCAACAAAAATAACGAAGAGAAACTAAAAAAATGTGCATGGATATAATAAAATGAACGTAACATGTTCTGCAGTGAATTTTAGGCAAACAGCAAAATTTTCAATTTTAATCCAGCCTTAAATTTAAACTTTTCAACAAAAATCGCGGTTGTTCCAAGGAGGCTGTAAACGTTGAATTATGTATGAAAGTAACAATGCAGAAGGTAGTAAAAATTGCATGCATATAGTAAAGTCAATTTGGTAGGTGCGGTAGTGAACTTGGGGCAATCAAAGAAAAAGTTTCAAATTTTCATTCGACCCCTGGCTTTAGAATTTTCTAAATAAATCCCTGTTGTTCCTAGGTGGATCGAAACTTTGAAGCCGCAATAGAAAAACAGGTAAAACAAGCCAGGAAAGAAAGTAAAATAAAAGAAGAATTATCTATCTTTTTAAAAACGTATTGGCTCCATCGGAACTTATTGCAATGGAATAACGTTCAAATTTGTAGGACCAGGAGTTAATTGATCAGCTGGATTTTGAGTGAAAGAATTTCAAGTTTGGATGATTATAGTCATTTGAGGTCCTTTAAAAAATATTATAAAAGAAGAAAACACCTAATCAGCAAACTCTTTCACCGGTATGAATAAAAAAACAAGAATAATAATGCATGTTGCATCGACCGCAATGGTCATTAGCGACTAAAATAGCGTTTATAATTTCTGCGGTGGAAGAAAAATTATTTATGTTTAATTTAATATAACGATTCTTGTTTTCTATCATAGACCGTCTTTTTAAAAACAAAACTTTTTTCTGCGTGATTTCCGGTTATGGGCTTTTAGAGTTTGTTACTTTTATAGCTACTCCACTATCTGGAAGCAAAACAAAATTGGTGACTAAGGTTAAGTGCTTTTACGGCAGCAAATAAAAGGGAAATGAAATGACCCTATAGTATGGGGTAACGACCTCAATATTGGGCCACGTACCTATAGTGGGCCACCCCATGCAAAATAAGTATTTAAGTAAATAATTATTATAAATATTTATGAAATAATAAGTAATTTTTTTTTAATGGAGAACCATATATTTTTTTAAATGTCGACTATTTGCAAATTCGATTCCTGATTTCTTCTATTTTGCCTACCCATTATAATTATAGCATGGAATAAAACTTTATAGATTCCATAAATTGGAAATAAATCATATTATACATACATTAAAGTGCATTAAAATGTTAGTAGGTAGTCTCTTTTAATATTATAAATATTATTATTTAAGTCGATTTTAACTGTAGATGTTTTTAAATGCGACTACATTCCAAATTAGCCGCTTTTTAAATACAAAACTTTAATCAATAGCATTCAGTCGAAAGTTAGTTAAGTTAGCTTAGAAGTAAAATAACAATAGTATAGTATTAAAAGTCTTTTAATTAGCATGTTTCAAAATTATAAAAATTAAAAATGCGTAATCATCTGAATTCGAAAATGTTCTAGTAGTTCAATTGGTTCTAGCAAAAAGAAGAAAGTGGTTTGACGAGTTTGATGGTACATTCACATTATAACAGATGGTATAGTCGTAATAATAAAAGATGAGGTGATCGATGAAAATGGGTCTTCAATTGAAAGCTTAAATGGAAAATAATAAAAATTGTAGTAGAATCTAATCTTTGATAAAAAAAAAACACAAATTGTTATTGTTTTATAATACCATTGCTTATATTAATTGGTTAGATTTTTCTAATCAACAAAACAATATTGTATAGTCGACCGAGAGTCGTTTCTCTTTAAAATGATCGTAAGCCATCATATTATTTTCCCATGCATATATGTATTGGAGCGGTGACCCTTTTTAAAAAGTAAACCCAAGTTACTGATAGCTACTATCGTTATCAAACGCACCGGAAATGAGGAAAAGAACTTGCAACATGTTTCCTGCTAAAAGTCGTGAAAGAAAAACAAGAATCACAAAAGAAAGAATAAAAAAGATGTTTAAAAATTTCTTTTTTAAATTGAATGATTTAAGTTGGAAAAGAAAGTAATTAAAATTAACATCGTGTTAAGAAAGCATCATGTAATAGTGAATAATAATGGCACAAAGTTGACATTTAATGTTCGAGCGTTAGTATCATCTTTTTTTCATCGATGGTAATATCCTGGTTGCGAAAATCTCGAGCCATGTTCTAGCTGAGAGCTCCGAGATGAAATTAGTTGAGGCCATTCGTCTTATCGAGTAGGCAGAAGAAAAGAGGAACGAAACAAGGGAAAAACAAAAAGATATTGTATCGCATTAGCCGCTCCCTGATACGTGAACTGGATACAAGAGGCTCGATATAAAATATAATAATATAATAATGTAACGATTCATCTCGATTAAACGGTCTACCGTGCACTCAAAGTCACTGCGAAATTACACTTTCCTTCTTCCGCATTTGGTCCTCGGATCGTGACTTTCTAAAAGCCAACGTGCAAAATCAAGAATACCTTTTTAATATCGTACAAAACTATTTTTGCAAAATCTATATTTAGAGCTGAGGGTTCACCACCTTAGAAATCTAGGGTATAATTTATCCCAAATTCTATGAATCCGTTCACAAATTCCGAAGGGTCAGGGGAAATTCCAGACAAATTTCATAAAAACCACTAAAACGGCATGAAATTCCCTACAATGAGTTCCATACCACTTTTGTGGTTGCATCTTGCACTCGATTGCATGCATCAAGTACAAAACAATCAAGTCGCATGAGAATTAAACTACAAGAAATCCCTTGAAAATTCGTAAGAACGCCGTAAAATGCATGTGACATAAAAATCCTTAAAAGAAAGAGAAATCCCATAAAATGAATTACAAATTTTCATGAAATTTCTTCAAATTCCCCCCAATCATACTAAAATTACTTTCTATTGACACTTCATGAAATACCAGTAATAATAAAATATCGAAGAGTACTGCAATAGTATCGAATTCGTTGTAATTTAATATATTCTCCGTGAAATTCCATGAAATCTCTTTCATTTCATTAACAGTCAATTAATTTTATTAAAACCCCCTTAAATTCAGTAAAAAATTGTAATATACCAAATTGTAAAATACCATGAATTCTCTTTAAAACCGAGAATCCATATACATATGTTTACTGTGTGTTGAAATTTTATAAATGTCAAAAAATCAGTTAAAATTTTATGACACGGGATGAAATCCCTTAAAATTAAAGGAACTTCTTTGAAGTCCCTTGAAATCCCGTTATGCTAAACTATCCAAGACATAGCATGAAATTTGGTGAAATTACTTAAGATCTATTTGCATTCTTTAAATTTTTGGGCATAATCTGGAATCCTTCGAAATTCTCTCCTGAAATCACGCGAAATTGATTGAAATTCCACGGAATCTAAAGAAAGCCTTTGAATACTCATTTCAAACAATATCTTCTCAAATTTTTCAAATTACAAGAGTATCTCCCATGAAGTCCCTTCAAATATGAAATCCCGAGGATTTATGAAATTGGGATAAATTCCCATGTCATAAAATTCCTTAATAATCCATGCAATGAGGTTTCTTAAACCACGGTGGAATCCTACTGAATCTACATAAAAATTCCAAAGAAAATTCCTAAAATTCGACAAAATCTTTCAAATTGCGTGAAATATAATTCTATCCTTGAAATAATTTGAACTTTTTTGAAATGTCATGAAATTGAGTGAAAATCAAAAGCTGACTCAAAACCCATTGAAATACTTTGGAATTTTAAAATCGAGAAATATATATAGAACACTATAAAATCCAAATGAATTGGGAAACTCTTCAAGTAAAAATGAATATTTCATAATAATCGAAAGAATCAATTTGCTAAGCAATTACAAAAAAATACTGTTCTATATCATATAAAATTCTATATGTAACAATACTTTTGTATCATGTAACCCAAATATAGTAATATTATGGTTACATGTAACTGCTCAGTTATCACTCATAAACAAATCAAATCAAAATAACAATAAACAGTACATAAAAAATATAATATTTCCTTGATCCAATAAAATCTTTCTAGTTATCTCAAGAAAACGTACTTGATTAAAAAAGTCAAGTTTCTTCATTCAAATATACATTTTATTCAGAAAAAGAACAATCTTCTTGGTCCGAGAAAATACTGTATCGTCCGTATTCGTATCAATATTTTTTTCCTCCAAATGCTATTTTTTCTGTGTACACATATCATAAACCTTTAAAAACTAGATTATTTTCTATACTTTAAAGAAATGCATAAAACGATCGATTGAGTTCGAATTCCAGAGAACTTTGTAAGACAAGAAACTCTGCAATAAACGTTTGCCAGTTATGTTTTTTACATAAAGCATCCTTTCGCGTAGCAAATAGATTCTCCTCACGGTCAAGTTTCAAATAAAAGATTCCTTTAGCGTGATCGAACGTGGAGGATGTTTTTATAGAAATTGCGTGCTTGGAAGAGGATATAGAAAGTCAACGTGATGTAATGCTCAAACTACCATCAGTACCGCATATTTCTGCAAGCACATGCTGTGTCCTCCATTTGTGTTAACTTTCGTGTAGAGAAAAAAATTGTGATAAAATATTCACAGTGTAGTCGCCATAAGGAGAAGCCAGTTCTCTAAACTGTAATTTACTTCTTGATCGATGACGTAAAAAGACAATCAAGACTGGAAACCAATATCAAGATGAAGTTAACATTTATGATCAAAACTGATGAGAGTAATAATAAATGATTAAAAATAAGAATAATTTGCAAACTTGACTTTATTAAGGCCAATCACAATAATTATATGCAGAAATATTTCTATAATAATTATACCCAAACTGTTGATACTACACTGAGCAAAAAAAAAGGTTACGGTAAACAAAATAGTTTTGTCAAGTAGTTTTTGTTCGTTTTACGAAAATTTAGTTGTAATTACCAAAGGTTTATTTGTGATTACTAAAAAAGTGGTGCATGTGCAGATGCCCGAAGTCCCAGTTTTCAATATAGCTGATGTCAGCTGATATGACCGAAAAAACAACGTATTATCGTTTTGATCTGTGAGGTTTTTTTAAGCAATTTTAAATTAAATAAAGTTTCATTGCGTGTGACTAGTGTCAGGTATATTTCGGGGAAAAGATACAACTATTTTGTGAATTAAACATTTTTGCTGTTTAGAGATAGATTCTAATCAAAAGTGACAGAAGTGATAATGATTTTCCTTCATTTGACTTTATAATTTAGGATTACGAACATAGCTTCTTTATTTTTTGTTTACAAAATAAAACCAAATATTCCTTGTTTAAAGAA
This sequence comes from Andricus grossulariae, assembly GCA_011634705.1. NCBI lineage: Eukaryota > Metazoa > Arthropoda > Insecta > Hymenoptera > Cynipidae > Andricus > Andricus grossulariae. The sequence continues at coordinate 38,878,731 of JAABKJ010000755.1, read as the reverse complement.
AAAGCTCGAAGAAGAAAAAATACTTTTATTCAGTTAACTGCATTTCATTTCAGGAGAAGTCTTTCGGTTAATCACAATTTCGTCTATATTTATGGATTGTTCTGATGCAATTTAATTGTTTATAATTATTAAATTATGCAAGTTCTTTGCAAGTGGAACGGACTGTATTGAATTATATCTACAAAATACAAATTTTCCTCCAACAAAACCATATTCTTACTTAAACCAAAGAGTTTTGTTGCTTTTATAAAAACATGGTTAATTCTACGAAATATATTTGTCCAACCAAAAAAATGTTTTGCTGCGCCCAAAAAAATTTTTTTTTTGACTGTACTAAAATATTTGGTTGGATCAAACAAACGATTTTGTTGCTTCTATAGCAACAAAAAAATTTGTTTGGGATAACCAAACTTTCGTTTATCAAACCAAACATTCTTCGCAGAGTATAATTGTATATTCAAAATGCAGGAAATTCACATTATTTTGCCTAATTTACTTCTAAAAATAATGAAACTTTTCTTGACCTGAGTTTCACAATCGATACCGAAAGTTACAGAAAACGAGTGGCTGTTCTGAATAATAAACATTTGGCTCAGTATTTTGCAGTAACTAGGCTGTGCTACAAATTCGTATTGAATACATGAAATTCAAAATGATTGCCAACGAGAGTCTAACTACATGGAACTTCTTCAACCGTATTGAAGATCTGAATGGATATCGTTTTCATATAAACTGCTCAATTTTCTACATTCCATGGAAATAACAAGAATTTTTTATTCATAGAAAACCGATATAAGCTATCGATTATTTCTCTTCTCGTTTCTCTTTTACTGCATTCCGAAATGACTATTCGATTATTAATAGATTATTCAAAGTGACACGCACTTATAATGCAAATGAAAGTGTCGTCTATTTGAAATTTTTTACTTATGTGTGTAAACGTCAGTCATCCTTCGATAAATCTATACGACAGGTAATTGCATTATAGGTGTGAATCGAAACCCCCTGATTAAAAAGTTTATTGTTACCGTCCAAGGAAAGGGAGATAATTATTGGTAATTTGTAATGACAGGTTTCTTAATTCTTGTTTCAGAAAGAAAAAGAAAACAGGGAAAATATATATTTGAAACATTGTAAAAGTTCTAATATATTTCTTTGATAGCGTTAATTTGAAAAAGGACCTATGAAAAGAGAACTACGATCGCAAACAAAAATAAAAATTTGACTATCGACTTTGCGAGATTTCAATGCTGTGCTTAAGCTTTCTTCATAATTTATAGGCAGAAGGTTTAAATTTAATTCCAATTATCAGTAGCTGAGATAACTGATTTTGTTAAATCCTTGAAAGAGTTTGTACAATAAATCTATTTATTCTATTTGTAACTGTAAGTAAATGAAAACAATTATATTATTCACATTGAATTTACTGGAGTTTTCTCTACTATTTTAAAAATAACTAAAGCATAAACTTCGAGAATGGAATAACTTTAGAAGCTTAGAAATGAAAATAGTAAAACTTTTTTTCATTTCTGAACATTTTATGCAATACGTTCCGGACGTAAAAAAAACTTGGATGAAATTTGTACATGTATTCAAACATTAGAAGCGTTATTACAATCGCAGGGTTTCATTTTCAAAATCAAATATTACCTTATAAGGTTAATTTTTTAACAGACTTTTTAGAATTTGAGCCATTTTTCAAATTTTCGATGCTGAAATATTAAAAATTGTACTTTGAAATTCGCCATTTTTTGAGATTTTGTTCAAATTTTGAAATGAATATCTCATAGGGAGAAAAATGAATAAATTCAGAATTTACAGTATATATAAACCAATTCTTCACTTAATTACTTTGAAAATTTCGCTTTGGTCCCGAGCCTTTTCCTACTAAAATAGCAATTGAATGGTATGGGAACATAAAGACTAACCCTCATTCAGAAAATTTTTCAGGAAAACGGAAAAACTGTATCACTTGTCATTTCCGTGTAATTTTTTGTTAGCGTTAACAAAAATGAAAGGAAGTAGTACAATATACAGCATAACAAGGTTTCAGAGCAATAATTGTAATATTTTTCCAACTGTCAGCTCTTGAAGTTTCCCCGGGGCTATCCCAAGAGGTATTCGGGGGACATAAGGACGTACCCTCAAGCCATGCCTACATTCGTGCTGCATTTAAAATACGATTGACACTTTTTCTCATTTTTCTACGCGAAAAACAAAAAATCATGAATCTCCGTAAGACTCTGTACGGGGTTAGCCCCTTATGTTCCCCAAATACCCATTGGGATTTCCCTTTTGGGAACTTTGTTATCTCATGAAAAATAGTAAAATTCAATTTTTTCACTTTCTTAAAAACACGATACGTAGGACAGAAAGGACAATACAAAAAGCCGAAAAACTATTTTGAGTTTTGGTTAAACGAGATATCGACTAAGCGGAAGTTAAACAAATATTACAAAACTTACATTTCTCGCAGTCGAATCACAAAACCGAAATTTCACCTCAGTCGATACGTCGTTTAACCCATGAAACCTCAAAATAGAAATATTTAGAGCTATCTTTAAAATGGCTATTTCATTACAAAAGAAAAACATTTTTCTACACACTTGCATTTCAAAAATCAAAGTATGAAATAAAAAAGTAATTTAATAAATTGATGTGAGAAATAAGTTTGGAAAACATATATATTATTTATTATAGTTAAGTATCAAAATTGGTTCTTATACAGAATTTGTTTCACCTCGAACTTTTTTTCGAACAATTTGATTAATTTTGAGATTAACTGTACATAAAGTACATATATCCTTAAATTTTCAATTTAAGAATTAGCAAGCCCAGTTAAAAAGTATGTTTGCGCATTTATAGTTTCTTTGATGTTGTACCGAACAATTTCTTGAAGTCGTGAAATATTCATTCAGTAAGCGATGCATATTACATATAATAAGAAAGTTTGCAGTGTCCTAGGTGCATTTCTATTGCATCTGTTACACGGATAGTAAAGTACAACGTAAATAGAATAGAATGAACCGGCAAACTAAATAATAGGCACCTATAGACACGCGTGTAACTGTGAAAGATGAAGGCCATTAAATGTTCAGTCAAGAATTGAAGAGGAACATTACATATTTCCGCTTATGTATATTCGTTTACCGTGTTCTCTAATTTCAGCAAAATATTTGTTAAACATTTCCACTTCCGCATCTTCGAGAATTTATATCTATAAAAAAGAATTTTTTTAAGATTCTACCAATAATTGTGCGTCTTTATGACATTATCTTTTAAAAATGCTGATTAGGGTCGATAGGGGTAAGTGTGATAACGGGCTTAGTGGGATATCGAGAAAATTTTTCATGAAAAACAAATTAGTTATTAACTTTTTTTATTACAACATAATAATTATATCTCTTATTATTTGTAGAAAAAAGGTGTCTGTCATTATTTATTGCTTTAATCAATTATTTTTAAAGAAACTGAGATGCTTTTAGAAAATTCAAGTTTGTGATTGTGTCATCTGGTTTTTTGATTTGATTTTTTCCTAATATAAAGCACCTTTTGTTGAAATTGTTTTTAGAAACAAAAGAGGCTATATTATATTTTCTTTGAATATCCGTTGTTTGACACCAAATTTGACATTTTTATTATTTTTAATGATAAATTACAACACGGTAATGAAAAATGAGACCAAGGGGTAAGTGTGATATCTGTTTTTTGTTTATTTTTATTTTTCATTGTAAAATACGAAAATCTGTCAACAATTTGTAATAGGTAAGTTTTTCAAAATCACTGAACATTCCAAAATCAAATTTTTTTATTTTACTTTCATTAATATTCTTATAAATGACGAAAAATCGAAACCAAGCATACATTGTAAAAATGTGTGGATGTTCAATTTATAGCTACGAAAGTAGAATCTTGTCAGATTTATATTTTAGTGTTTTTTACACGTATCGCACTTACCCGTAATTACAGAATATCTGAAATCTTCGACGCACTACCAAAGAAAATTAAAAATATTTCTTCAGACAAGTTTTGGTTGATTGAAGAAACGGAAGATTAAAAGTAGAGCGTCCGAAGATGTTGCTTATTCTGCAAAAAGTATTCATCTTAAAATGGATTTCTTTTCAATCTTAGAATATAAAAAATTTAAATAGAGACACTAAACTCATGATTCTTTCCAATCTGCAGGGTTTGCCTAGGAATGAAATTATTAAGATTTCTTTAAATTGAGTTCACATATTTTACTCAATTTTCTTGTTCCCTTTTTCATCCTCTTTTTTCATTGTGTTTATTCTTGTCTCTAATGAGCCGAAAAGTGAGGTTTTTGGGAAGTTTATTTTTAAATTGTGAATAAATTTGTTGCTTATTCTGCAAAAATTATTCATGATAAAATGTATTTCTTTTCAATCTTAATTTATAAATAATTTTGGCAAACATTTTACAAGAATCTTGTCAAATATTTGAAATAACACTAATCAAAGTCTAACTTTGTAATTTCGTATCACACTTACCCACTTACTTAAGTTTATTGAAAGAAAAGATGGATATTCAGCAGATTTTTTTAAAATAATTTTTTTTTACTTGCAAAGGGAGCGTTCACATATTACCATCTAACAGACCGTGAGATTTCCTTTGGACCCCACCGCCGTTACGTAACATTTTTGTATTATGTTTAAGAACGCATTAGACGCTTTCTAAATAAAAGAAATATTTTTCAAGATGAAGTATTGTCTAGAAATAAATAAAACAATATTTTGATGTAACATTGAATGCTTTTTCAATATGTATTTTCTTTAGTCATACAAATATTGAAGTTACCTAATGTAAGTACTAATTAAAATTCACTAATTTAACACTTTTTTCATTACCATAAAGAATACAAAATAATAATAATATTACATAAAATTTTCAAATAAATATTTATATGTTAAACGTTTATGAACACTCAAATTTGAGCTGAAATTAAATTCTGAGAATTGAGAACAAGAAAATAAGTATTATCACTTTGTTTTTAAATTAATATAAATATAATTTTTATAAGATTCTTAAGAAAATTATAAAAATATTTTTGAATATTTCAGATGTGCCAAAAAATAATCTAGAAAATTTTAAAGAAATTTTGTTTATTTTATAAGATTTTACAAAATATTAGGAAAAATTCTATTCTTTTTAAAAGACGTTCATGACTTTTAGAAGTTTGGAAGAAATCAAGAAATATTCGATGAATATTCGGATATGTTTCCAATTTTTTAAAAATATTTCTAATCTATTTAAAACGCTTTAAATTCCTAAAAATATTTTTGACCGCTTCGAATTTTTCTTACAATTTTGAAAAATCATTCCAAATTAAAAAAAATTGCCTTATAATCTTCTAAATTTTCCCAGGAATTTTGAGAAAACTTGTTTATTCTCTTGAAACATTTTGAAATTCTTTTAAAGCTTCTAAATTTTATTCTTGAAATCTTTAAAAATCTACATTTATCAAAATCTTTTAAAGTTTAAAATTCTTTTTGAATCTTTTCAATTCTGCAAAATATTTCTTGAATTTACTCGATTTCTTTTTTGATTGTTTAATCTTACCAAATTGAAAAATTTGTTCATTTTCCAAAAGTTCATTTTTCAAAATAAAAAATCATCAAAAATTTTCACACGAATATTAAGGAAATTTCTTTTTAATTTTGTCAACCCTTCTAAACCTTCTAATCTTCAAAAATTATTCAAATTTTTCCTGAATTTTTATTTAATTCTGCAAAATAAAAAGAATTGCTTCAAAACATTTCAGATTTTACCCTGACAATTTTTTTAAATGTTTTGAAATCTTTTCAAATAATCTCTTTTAATTAATTTTTCTAAATAAAAAATTATTTCAATTTTTCCTAGGAACCTAAACAAATGTTTTCATTTTCATGAAACCTTAAAAAAATTTTTTTTAATCTTCACAAGTTTTAATTATTTTTAAATCGTTTGAAAATTTCTGAATATCTCTTAAAATTACTCGAATTTTCACTGAAATTATATAATATCGCAAAATTGCACAATTTGGCTTTAAAATATTTTACATTTTTTTTTGTAAATGTTTGGAAATAACTAAAATGTTTTGTAATCTTTTTCAATTTTCTCTTAGAAGTCATTACAAAACAATCATTTAAAATTTTCCCATGAACCTTAAGAACATTCTTCCATTCTCTTGATACCCTGCAAAATTTAGTTTATTTACAAATTTTTTAAATCCTGAAAAATTTTAAAAATAATTTCTCAATGTCTTCCATATTATTTTTCCACACATTTTGAAATCTTAAAAACTTAAAATTATTTTTTTTTTATCAAAAACTAAGTCATTTAAAATTTTCCCAGAATTTTTGAAAAAAATTCAATCTCCTCAAATCTTTTATAATTATTAAAAAGCTTCTAATTTTTTTCCAATTCTTCAAAATAGGTGTCTGTCCATAATTTAAGTTATTTTATCTCTTTAAAAATGTAAGAAAATTGACAAATTATAGTGTGGTAGCGAAATGTTGAGAACCTAATTATTCCCATTATTGAAGAATCAATTACAATTTAAATTTTATCTTTTTTCAAAAATGTTTAGACAAATTTAGAAATAAATTTTTTGAAGAAATAAAATTATTGATTTAGAAATTTTGATATTAAAAGTTGATGGTACGTAATCTGGTAAAAGTAACCCCCCCCCCCCCCACACACACATAACAGACCGTAACGAAACACGAACCCCTGCGTCTTTTTAAATGTTACGTAATGCGTGAACGCTCCCGAACCTGTATTTTTACAAACTTTGAAAATTAAATTCTTTTTCAAATTTATGAATAATTTTCCAAATTCATAAAATTAAAAGGACTCGATACAGGCAAGTCACTTTTTAAGAAATAATAATGATATTTTCATATAAAATTTAGATAATTTTTTTTAGTGTCATCAAATAATTCCATGCTTCTTGAAATTGGAAATTACTCAGTCCAGTTATCTATGAAAATATTTCATAATCCAATAATGAGACAAGAGAAAGTGAGAATCAGGAATCTCTTGTGTGCGAGACTTAAAGTAAAAAATGTAAATCAACGCAGCCTCGCGGACCGTGAAATGTCAGGGCTGTGACCGATTCGTAATGGTTCTTTTAAACTTTAGAATTTATTATTGTATTATTTTTTTAAAGGGCTTAAATTCACGTCAATTAATGAAGTAACGTGTAGCAAGATTATATAACTAACTTCCTATATCTTTCTGTTCAAAGTTGTTTTTCAATGGTTAGGAAAATAGTGGGGACAATTTTTTGAAAGAATTAAAATATACGTTCAATAATATGAAACTTTTAGTAAGCATCAAGGTTTATTACATTCACTTGATCAGGAATTTGAATTTTTGAAAATTGAATAGCTTTAAAGTAAAACTTATTTTTAATGCCCCGAAATTATTAAACTTCAAGAGGTTTTAGAACAAAATATAATTAATAATAAAATAGGTATTAAATAAAATCTATATTTATATCATTATTCACATTAGGAAAGAGAGTTTAATGGTGAAACTGAATTATTACGCAAAATATTGTCAAAAAATCTCTGTAATCATTTATTACCAATTCGCGGCCTATTCGAAAATGATAACTTCAAAGACCTTTTTTCTTGCATTATACATTATGAAAAAGAGATTAGTTGTACAAACAAATTATTACGCAAAATATGTATTGTAAAAACAACTCTGTAAAATTTACAGATATGATGAAATAAATTTTTCAAACGTGTTTAACGATTTCGTAAACTTCCCCATTTTTTGGCCAACAGAAAGTTACGTTTTTACGATAAAAACTAACAAAATTAATTAATACTTGCGATAATAACGAATAGAAAATTCACGATACATTATGATTGGCTAGTATTCAATCAACTTCTTTTCCTAATTGGAAAATGTAATAATCTAAATAGATTGGTTCATAATCAACCATAAATATTTTTTTTAGTTGTCTATACATTCAAAAAACTGATAAGAATTTGAATTGTTAACAATTTTTTTAGGATTATGGACAGCAAATCTATATTCCAAGATTGGAAAAAAATGTTTGACGATAATTTCAATAAATTTAAACATTGCATACTTTCTGTTAGAAAATCTAACCAGGAAGTGCTGCCATCTCCAGATAAAAGCGCCAACTTTCTAGTCGAGTTATCAGCAGTATAAAAACAATTTTGCTTATGGTTGATTATGAACCAATCTGTTTAGATTATTACGTTTTCCAATTGTTGGTTCCTAATGAGCCGAAAAGTGAGATAGTTTGGAATTCTGTTTTTTAATTGTGAATCTTCTTCATGCTCCTTTTGCATAAAATTGTTCATGATAAAATAGATTTCTTTTCGATCTTAATTTAAAAAATATTTAAACAATATTTTTTAATTGTTTGAACAATTTTTCTCCCTATAGATCGTGAGAAGTTATTATTTTCTTGAAATAATGACGCAGTTAAAGAATGCTAAAAGTGATATTTTTTTGAAAAAAGAGAATTCGCAATTATTTAAACAATTAAAATCACTTGTAAATCTTCTCATAGGAAAGATGGAGAAAATTCTGATTTTTTCGAATCTCTTACACTATGCCGCTTATTAATCAGTATTTTCTCAGTTCAACGAAAGCGATCCATAACGCAACTGAAAGAATTGTTTAAAAAATGATTATTGATCAAAAAATTATGGTATTAGTTCTGAGATAAAAAATACCGAATAATAAGCGACATAGTCTAAGAGAATCGAAAAAACTTGAATTTTCTCCACCTTCCCTATGAAAAGGCGCAAGCGAATGATTATTATTAATTGTTTAAATAATTGTAAACTCTCTTCCACAAAAATATCACTCTTAAAATTCATTAGCTGCGTCATTATTTTCAGATTTATAGGGGGAAAAACTGTTGAACCAAATGAACTGTATCATTTATTCCGAGAAATGGGAAAAATTGTTTGAACAATTCGAAATTAGTTAATAAATCCTTGGAAACTTTGCAGTTATTAAATAAAAATAATTCTTGTAGAAAAAGTTCCAAAAACTACCATCCTTAGCATTAATTTTACATAAAATTGCTATTTTTCATTTTTTGGGCACAATACAAAGGGGTTGAGGGGGGTTAGAATTACAAATTTGTGCATGAAAATTATTTCTTGAACATTTCTAAAGAGGTGACTAAACATTAATTTACAAAGAAATCGGGGGAGGGGGGAGTTGATCACCAAAAATCGAAAGTCGAATTTTTACAGTTATGGACCACCCTAACATATTATGTAGTAAAAATAATAACATAATTGTCAATTAGTTAAAATAATATTATGATTTTTCGATTTATTGGAATATTTTGTTTGTAAATTGATTTATCTTGGTTAATTAGGATTAGGATGGGTTCAGCATGGAGAAAAATTGATAAAAAATTAGAATGTAAATGCCCCTAATTCGTTCATTTCTTAATCTCAATAATTCTGTTCGTCAATTTAAAAATTTGAAATTTAGATTAGATGGATACGTTGGCGCTCGATCATCATTTTATATTACATATATCTTCCATAACATAAATTCGTAATTTTTCTGTCGCTCACGAGTTACAATACTCGCAAAAAGTAAATTTATGGAGGTAAATTCATAAGGTTTAATGTGAAACATCTATCTTTCACATTTCTTCAAGCTGAAGTGTTTAAGTCAATTTATGTGTACTTGGAATATCTGTCTTTTTCACTTGGGCAATTATTTACAAGAAATTATCAGCAAAAAATTCTACAAAACAAACTTGTTTAACATATGAATTAATACAAAATGTCGTTATTTTTGTAGGTTAGCATAATCTCTATGTCCATTTTTGACATAAATAAAAGCAAATTAATAGATTAAATAGTCTAGGGATGGTTTTTATCTTTATACCGGTATACAATCATGCGTTTGGAATATGTCTGTCTACTTTTGAAAATGTGTATGAAAAAATTATTTAGACAATAAAATTCTTGTTTACAGTATGTTACAATACGTAGTTGGGTAATCAACTAATTATGCTCTATCTTATAAATTATTATCTGAAAAAATTATCATTATTATAAACAATCTTTTTGAGAAAGATCATGATTCAGTAACTTTTCAAGATGTAACGATTCTATTTTTAGAAGTATGCAGAAAAATTAAAAGTTTGAAACGACTCAAGTTCGACTTTGTTCGAAAGTTCGAGAAGCTTCGAGTACTTCGGTAATTTTAGCGTACTCGATAATAATGAGATGATAATGCATGAGATAGAACATTATTACAATAACCTGTTACGTAATGCCCCACACGTGTTTAATGCGTGCATTTCGACTGCATTTTTTCAAATATAATAAATATTGTAACTTAAATCGAAACTGTGATTTAAACCCCTGACGAACTGCAGTCATAAATTGGAACTGAAAGGGGGCTTCAATATGCTTTTAAAGACGGTTCTAAAAGCACCTGCGGCTTTGACGATTACATTCTCATTGCGACACTCGCGCTTCGCGCTCGACATTTATTTATACAGACGGTTCTCTTTCAAAAATAAAACGATGTAGAGAAAAATGGGGAAGGAATATAGGAAGTAGGTATTTTTTTCGATGTAATGTTAGTAACAAATATATGTTTTGTTTTTTTAATTTACTTAACAGAAACATTAAGCCATAGACTTTCATTCCGTTAAACAATTTTTAGTCAGTTTCAAAAAGATGTTGGAAATCATTTCACTGCGTTTTGAAAATATCCCAATGTAGCTAATCTAGTTAATTATTAATTATCTAAAAAAATTTTAATTTGTGTCCAATTGAAAAATATCATTAAGATAATTTGTAAATCTTGTTGAAATATATCAAAACTCACGATTAAAACTTACGGAACGCTTAAAAAAATGCATAATATTGAAAATGATCTAACTTTTTGAATTTTTGTTAAATCGAAAAATTTTATTGGGATATCAAATCCTTCAAAAGTTAGGGTGGCCACAACATTCAGGTACCACAAATACAGACATAGACAGACAGACACGGACAAAATTTTATGATGATTTTACATTCTCATGAATGAGAATGTAAAAATTATAACTGGAGGAGCGAGAACTAATTTTAGAGGGTGATTTGGATGGTCATAAATATTTGAAATTCCCTTAATAATGTACTTCCTTCTCTAATATTTTTTTTGCCATTAAGAATATAGTAAGATATCCAACATGAATGTCCATTATCTAAAAAAATTGTCTTCATTTTAGACTCTTCCAAAAAACCGGAATTTAAAATTATACTATATCGTGATTTCGGGGGATGATTTATTTTATCTGCGGGTATTTTGTGAGGGTAGTAAAGATTTGGATATTTTGTAGAGTGCACTTTCAAGTTTTAGCATCTTTTCTAATTGAGAGTGGTAATGAATATCAAAATTTACAATTACAATCTTTTCTAATTTCAGAGGTAGATTTCATTTATGAGGGGAACGGTTTTAGGGTTCATTTCTTTTATTTGGGGTTACTTAGTGTATACGTTTTTATATACATTTAACCCTTAGTAACCACAACTCTACTTATCATAATTAGTAATCACACTAGTGCGATTTGGGATTTTAAATCTTTCAAATTCAATATCTCGGAAGTAATTAATCCAAATTTAATGTATAATTTAATGTAACTTTGGGGTAGAAATAGAAATTTCGTAGTGGGGAGAAACCCTTGGTCTACGCAGGTAGAAAGTTACAGAAGCAAGAAATTTCACGAAGTGCGAATCCGCACTAGTGTGGTTATTGAGAGTTAAGACTGGTAAAAAATAACATAAGTCTGCAATCATCTTTTACAATTGATGGGCAGATTGTTCCATCCAAAAAACGGTGTTTTTAGTAAGGAAATGCGTTAAATTGGTGTATTTGTTTACAATAAGTTTTCATGAATATAATAATAAATTTTATTAAATGCTAGTTTAGTTCAACTTAGAATCGTGCACGAGGAGTTTAATAATATTTTTTGCGAAAAAAAGTAGTAAAAGTAGGCGCCATCTGCCTACAAGAAAGTGTTTCATTGCCTATTAAGATGTTCATAAGTCGTTCAAATCTCTCCTTCCCCCGATCACTTCCCGTAGTAATGGTCAATCACAAGCTCCAGGAACGATCTATAACATCCTCTAGTATTTATCAATAACAACCCTTAGCAATGGTCAATAACATCTCCTAACAACGGTAATTAATAACCCTTACCCTTAGCAATGGTCAATAACATCCACTAACAACGGTATTTAATAACCCTTAGCTCCAGTCAATAAAAACTATTAGCAACGGTCAATAACATCCCGAAACAACGGTTATTAACAACCCTGAGCTACGGTCAATAACAATCTTTAGCAACGCTCAATAATATCCCCTAACAACGGTTGTAACAACCCTTAGCAACTGTCACTAACATACTCTAGCAACGGTAATTAACAAAGTTTAGCGACGGTCATGAACAACCCTAAGCAAAGGTCAATGCAACTCACTAACAACGGTCAATAACAACGCTTAGTAGCGGACAATATCAGGCCTTAGAAACGATCAATAACACTCCCTAGCAACGGACAATAACAACCTTTAGCAATGGTTAAAATCAACCCGTAGAAACAGTCAATAGCATCCTCTAGCAACGGTAAATAACAAACTTACAAACGGCTAATAACATCCCCTAGCAACGGACAATAATAATACTTAGCGACGAGCAATACAACTCCCTAGCAACGGAAAATAGCAACCCTTAGCTACGATCAACAGTAACCCTTAGCAACTGTCAATAACATCCCCCAGCAACGGTCAGTAACAAACCTTAGCAACGGTCAAGAAAAGCCCTTCGCAATGATTAGTGCAACTCCTATAAACGATCAATGCAACTTCTTTGCAACTGGCAATAAGAATCTTCAGCACCGCTCGACATCAACCCTTAGCGATGTTCAATAACCTCCCTTAGCAGTGGCTAGAAACAACGCCTAGCAATGCACAATAACGATGCTTAGCAACGATCAATACAGTTCCCTAGCAACGGATAATGAAAAACCTTTACACGATCAATAACAGCCCTTAGAAACGGTCATAGGATCCCCTAGCAACATTTAATAACAGCCCGTAGCAGCGGTTCTTGAGATCCTCTAGCAATGATCAAGAACAACCCTCAGAAAAGATCAATGGAACTCCCTAGCAACGGGCAATAACAACCTTTAGCACCGACCAACATCAACCCTTAGCAATGTTCAATAACATTCCCTCGAATCGGTCAATGAAAATCCTTTGCAACGATCATTACAATTTCCCAGAAACGAATAATGACAACCCTTGGCAACGGTCAATAACAACCCTTCGTAAAGGTCAATAAGATCCCTTATTAACAATTAATAACAACACTTAGCAATGCCCACTGACATCCTCTATCAACGGTCAGTATGAAGCCTTATCAACGATCTATAAAACCCTTAGCAACGATTAATAACAGCCCTTAACAACGGCTACTAATAACTCCTAGCAACGTTTAACAAGAACCCTTAGCAACGGTCACTTACATCCTCTAGCAACGATCAGTAACAAACCTTAGCATCGGTCAGGAACAACCGTTAGCAAAGGTCAATGCAACTCCCTAGAAACGATCAATACAACTCGCTAGCAAAGGGTAGTAACAACCTTTAGCACCGGTCAACATCAACTCTTGGCTACGCCCAATAAAATCCCCTAGCAACGGTCAATAACATCCCTTAGAAACGGCTAATGACATCCCCTATCAACAAATGATAACATCCTATAGCAACTGACAGTAACAAGCCTTAGTAACGGTCAATATAGATTTATAGTAACGGTCAATAAAATCCCTTGGCAACGGCTTGAACTATCTCCTAGCAACGGATAAAAAAAGTTATTAGCAATTATCAATACAACTCCCTAGCAATAAATCAGAACAACCTTTAACTAAGGTCAGCATCAACCCTTAGCAATGCTCTATTACATCTGCTACCAACGGACTATAACAACCCTTACTAACGGTCAATAACATCCCTGAGCAATGAATAATAACAACCCTTAGCGACGGCCACTAACATCTTCTAGCCACGGTCTGTAACAAACCTTAGGAATGGTCAGTACAACTCCCTAGCAACGTTAAATAAAGTCCTTAGAAACGACTAATAACATCCCCTAGCAATGGGGAAAAAAGCAATTAGCAACGATCAATACAACTTTCTAGCAACGGTCAAGAACATCCTTTAGCTACGGTCAATATCAACCCGTAGCAATGCTCTATAATATTCCTTAGCAACAGGCAATAAAAACCCTTAGCAACGGCCACTAAAATCCTATAGTAACGGTCCGTAACAACAATTAGCAATGATCAATAACAACTCTTAGCAACGACCAATACAACTCACTAGCAACTGTCAATAACATCTGCCTAGAGACGGACAATAAAAACCCTTAGCAACGGTCAATAAAAACCCTCAGCAACGGTCAATAATAACCCTCAGCAACGGTTAATAAAAACTCTTACCCTGTAGGATAAGGTGGGTCCCGAAGGATAGTAGGGATCACATGGGATAAGGAGGCTTCCGAGGGATAGATGGGCTCCCAAGGCTAAGGGGAGTCCTACGAGATAGGAGGATTTCTAGGTTGAGGGAGTCCCGAGGGAAAAAGTACGATGGATGGACGGACGGACAGCCGACCGGAACTATGAAGGTTTTTGCCCGATACTACGAAGCCCTAAAAATAGGGCTTTCATGAAGGTAAATAGCTCAATTATGTATTTGTTGATAATAATTGCTTATAAAAATAACAGGTATTGTTTAATGTTAGATCATTTTGACTGAAATTTGTTCAATATGTATCCAGAAATAATGTTACGTGACAAAATAATGTCTACGGAAAGAAAATGGTCGAAATTTTGCATTTATTTAAAAAAAATATTTTTGTTCGACCCCCCTTGAAAACGCGCCATTACATGCACGTAAAGCAGGCGTAATGTGGACGCTTCCAGCCCAATGACGTTCGCACATGCGCACTCCGCCGCCGGGCCAACATGAAACTTTACGCCCGCTGCATAAAACTTTACGCCTGATACACATACACTGCATCCCGCAAGTGTGAATATGAAGGAATTCATCTTTATCTTTAAAAAAATTGTATTGCTGGACCCGATAGTCTCCCTCTGCAATGTACGCTATTTCTTCCTTTCACCTATAATGTAAAATTGTCATGTACACCAAACATCCTCTATCTGTTTCACATGCTTATTTTCGAGGAGGGGGACAAAAAGTATGGTGTGTATCAAGGGCGTAAAGCTATTTTGCCTCGTGTGACTGCCGCCCTCGCTTCGCTCGGGCAGCAAATTCACGTTCGTCGAAATAGCCTTCTTTACGCCCTCAATACACATTATACTATTATTGCTAATATCTCGTAAACAGCTGTCCATTGTTAGCTAATAAAATACGTACCTAATGGATTTCGATATACTTTCACCTAATTAAGCCCTATACAAATTGGTGATCCATGAGGATTGTTCTCCCCTTGTTAGCAGGGATTGATAATCTCTATCCAGGTAAATAATGCATCGTTTTTCGTGACACTGTCGCTACGTCCCTGGCTGTACACCTTCGCGTATTCGTCCTATAACGTACGCCTGTGGATCCTCTAGTAGTCTAGTAGATCGGTGTTACAGAGAGGGTTGGTGGGTAGTCAGCGCCACTTTTCAGAGTCAGTCAGCACTCGGTCACCCTGCTGAGGGGTTGCTCTGGTCGCGCTGCTCTTTCCTCCCGTAACCGCCGTCTCCACGTTAGTTCGCGGCGAGATTAATTAATCGATTCATTATCTGGCTAATTAATCGGGTAATATCGTGGGTACCATTAAGGGACGATTCGGGGTGGCTGAAGGAACTACTCCTCTCTCTGGGAACCACCCCCTGATGTACCTGCCTTGATGGAGAGGACTTGAAATTTCCCTCTTATTCGAGAAAAGAGCAAGAAAAGGACACTCAGTGCAAGGACACGCGTTCACGACCTTCCTCACTTATTACCCCTCAAATCAACCCCAAATTTTCCCCAAAATTACGAATCTAGTTCCTTCGAATCCCAAGAAGTGCCGAAAAGATCAGCTCCTCGAACGATGGCGACGACGTTCGGGCGTAGACGGTTTCGCTCATTGTACATTCAAATTTTTCCTGACCCTCCTCATTATCAGTGATGAACACGTAGTGGACATATTTCGTCCAAAACTTCCTTATGAGATTTATCACACGAAACTTTGCGGAGGGAAATTCTCGCGTTCTTCCTTTGTGATGATCTTAATCTTTTTGTAAGATTACATTTTGTTAATTTGTTTACATTTTTTGCTTCTTATTAAACAGTTGTAGTGGAGAATATAATTACTTTTATATAAAGAGCTTATTCTGCTTCAAGAAGTCACTCTTTTTTTTAACGTAAAAACTTACAAGTGCAAACCTTGAACTAAGCAGGCACAACGATTTAAGTAAATTCTAAATGTCGACTCAACTTTATCAGACTTTTACACTTCTTAGACGATATTTGCCATTTCTTTATTTTATTCTAGAAAGATTTAATCAAAAGCGAACATTTTGCAAACTTGCCATATTGTGCGAAAAGAGAACAAGAGTTTTTGTTTTTGACTTAATAGTACATATTCCTCAATCCTATTTTCTTCTTTACCTAGATGCATTTAATCCTCGGAGTTCATTATTCCCTCTAGTTTTGAAATATTCTAAATTTTTAATAAACACAGTATACTTTTATTTTTGCACAGTGTTCTAATAACCCAATAAATACAGAATTCGTTTAATTGAAGCCTTTTAAGCAAAGTTAATTATCATCCCAATAATTTGAACAAGATTTGTTCAAAAAGGATCTATTTTTGCGAGGGTTTGGCAACTCATCCGATCAGTTGTGAATTCAAAATACTTCAGGATATTCCAATAACTTCAGAAGATTTTACCAACTTCAGGAGATTTCAAGAGAATCCTAGTAATTTCAAGTGATTTCATGTGAATTCATGTGAATTCAAGTGACTTAAACTATTTCAGCATATTTAAAAATAACCCAAGTGACTTCAAATGAATTCAAGTGATTTCAAGTGACTCCAGATATTTCAAAATACTTTATCGACTTCTGGAGATTTAAAAAAATTTCAGAGAATTTTCGAAGAATTCACTGATCATTAGGGTGGATGGACAAAATTTTAATTGAAAATCAAAAACAGCAACCCTTCACTTTAGACTACATAATATGCTCGATTTTTTAAAATCTTGAAAGATTAAAATATTTGCAGGGTTTTTAGTACAAAATCTTATTCTTATAAATCTCAAAAAACTAAAATAATTTTTGGAAGCTTTGCAAACCATCCTAAAATTTTGTTGAGCATATAGAAACTTTCTCGCACTCAAAGATTATCTACAAACAATTGAGAAGATTTTAGAAATTAAAATGGCTAGACCCTATATTCAATATCAATTAATTGAGGAATATTAATTTTTTTTTGCTTCAAATATTAGAGTATCAGTTTTGATATGACAAAATATTATTAACATGAACCTCAGAAGACTAAAATAATTTTGTAAAGCTTTGAAAACTATTTGAAAGTTTTGTTCAGCCTGTAGAATCTTTCTCGAACTCAAACATGACATAAAGTTCAAATTGAAAAGGTAATTAATAGAGGGTCTTGCCATTCTAATGGCTAAAATCTTATCATTTTTTTCTTTTAGGTAAATTTTGAGCTTCTAAAAATTGTTTTAGTTTTTGAGGTTTACAAAAATAAGATTTTGTCCTAGAAAAACTGAATATTATATGGACAACAAAATATTTGGTTTACCCAAATAAATTTTGTTGTTGTTTCAACCAAGGCACACAAATATTTTGTTGAATCAACCAAAATTTATTTTATTCAACCAAATTTTCATGTATATCCAAGAAAACTGTTCATTTGGTCCAAGAAAAATGTTTTCCGAGTGTCTTCAAGTGACTTTAGAAGTTTCTGAAAAATGCACTGACTTCATAGGACTTCATGTGAATTCCAATGACTTAATATATTTCCAGAGATTTCAAGAGAATTCAAGTGAATTGAAATGAATTCAAGTGACTTTAAGTGAATTTAAAGTGACTTTAGGAGATTTCATTGCAAACATACACCTGACTTGACGAGTTGTCAACCCCTCGTATTTTTGTTGACTGAAAAATATTCTTATGAAATATTTTGAACTTAATCTCTGGAAAATATTCAAAGAATTTTCCGCCGCAAGTTTTTCTCGTGGGAGATTTCAAATGGTGTTATAAAGTGCCTTTCTCAATTCTAACAGGACTTTTCATACGAATCTGAATTCCCATATTTTTCACACATGAACGAATTTAGCAGTAGCGAAGCGAATTTCCTTGTTAAGAAATCTATAAAAGTGCAAATGGAATAGGAGACGAGATTAATAATCCTGGGACTTAAAGGAATGTCTCTCCTTCCACTCTCTCTGAGGAACAAGAGGAAGCCATGTAAGTTGATAAAGTGAGGATTGGAATTCAACCCGTGTCCTTTTTCTTAAGAAAGTTGTACACCGAGAAAGAAGGACCTGATATTTCTATAAAACTTGCGAGATTCATTTGAAATTGGAAAATATTTCCTTAAAACTTTAATGAGTGTTGTGATTTTAATGGGGCGCTGCCAAGGCGGAAAAGTTATATACTAGTGGGAATAATTTTGTATAATTTTCATTTGTTTAATGCATTTTTTAAAATAAAACAAATGAAAATTATACATGATATTTCCCATTATGTATAACTTTTTTCGACTGGACTGTATAAGTGCAATTAGAAGTCCATGGGATACTTTTCCTTCATGATTTTCAAGTGGAAACTATTTTAGAGAGAGGTTAATTAATGAATGTTAGTAATTACGATGTGAGGTGAAAGTATTTCTCACAGAAAGTAGGATAACATGAAACTTTTTATAATGCTGGAAACTTTTTCGCAGTTTGTTTAAAGTCGAGGGAATTTTATAAGCTTATGCAAATTGCTGATTGAAATTATATTTTTCAACTAATTAGCAGTTTATTAATTTTTAGGTTAAAATTATATAAACAGCATCATCTTATTATTAGTCTAATTTCAACAGTCAATTATGAAGGGTGGTTGCAGATCAGGAAAAACCTGGAAATCAGGGAAAACTTTTTACTTTACTTTATTACTTTTTAAAAGTAAAGACACTATGGTCACTTTTAAAAAATGTAAAGATCACTTCAGTCAATTTTCTTTCAATGACTTAACCCATGGGTTAACCACTATTAAATTTAGGTCCATACCTATTTCTGAATTTTCTTTAATTCTTTTGCAATACTGTAGGATATTTTAGAAGATTTGAAATTTTTATAAATAGATTTCAATAATTTGAACTGATTTCACACGATTTTGTAATATTTTAGGGTATTTTTAAAAATGCCACGTAATTTTTAAGAGCTTTGAAAAGTATCAAAGAGTTTCAATACATTTCAAAGGATTTTAAATATTTATGGGTGTTTTAAAAGATTTTGAGGCATTCTCAATAGATTTTAATAATTTGAGGAGATTCCAAAGGATTTTTAAAGATTTTAGGCGACTTTTAAAAGTTTCAAGGAATATTAAAGAGTTTTAAAAAGTAGCAAGGGATTTCGAGAGATTTCAAAGGATTTGAAATATTTTGTTATTTCAAAAGATTCCAAAGAATTTTTAATAGATTACAAAATTTTTAATGAATATCCGAAGATTTTAATCATTTGAAGGTATTTAATTAATTTTCATTGGGTTCTAAGAATTTTCTAGATTTTCGGAAGATATGAAGCAATTTTTCACGACCTGTAAGGTTTTAGGATCTTTTTGAAGATGCTAAGGGGTTTTATAAGATTTCCGAAAATTTCAATTATTTCAAGGAACTTGAGAAGCTCTCAAGGTATTTTGATAAATTGTCCAGGATTTAAGGAAATATAATATTTCATGTAATGTCGCAGGATTTCAAAGTTTTTCAAATATTTCAAGGTATTACCAACGGCTTTAAAGAATTTGAAAGATTTTAGGATATTTTAAAAGATTCCACGGAATTTTAAAATGATTTCAAAGATTTTAAAGGATTTGAAATATCCTAGGGAATTATTCAGAGATTTTAATAATTTCAAGTAATTCTAAAAGATTATTTTAAATAATTCTAAAAAATTTGAAAGATTTTAGGGTACTTTAAAAAAATAAGGGAATTTCCAAGAGTTTTAAAAAGTTTTAAGGGATTTCAATGAATTTTAAGAGCTTTACAAAATTGCAAGGGATTTCAAAAGATTATCGTACCCATATACAAAAGGAAGGTAGATTAAAACAACTGCAATAATTATAGAGGTATCAGCTTACTAAGTACCGCAAGTAAAATATATTCAAAAATACTTATTCGTAAATCGAGTGCGAAGCACGAGATACGTGATGAGAATGTGTTCGTTAAAGCCAAAGGAGCTTTAACAAAAGAGAAGTCGCAATCACCAAATTACAGTTGTCGATGATTTGACCTTTAATTTTGAAAGGTCTGGGCGCAAATGTGGGGAAAAACAGAGACCGAGCGCGTAGCGCGAGGTAAATATATCATCGAGCGCGAAGCACGAGATAAATATATTATCGAGCGCGAAGCGCGAGAAACAACAGTCGCACGCCCTAGGCGCGCTTAAACGTGCTATGCATATTAATAGATCAAAATGGAAAGATTGGAATTTTTTTTCTACTATAATTATAGAATTGCTCACTTTTTCGGAAATAAATAACAAATACTTTCTAGAAGTAAAAGAATCTTTCAGCCAATAATTTGTATTTAAAAAAATGGAAATCCAACAAATTTATTTTCACGCTTCAAAGGGGGAAGAGTATAAAAAACGAGGGTTGAGGGCTCCTGGAAAAAATATTCTAAAAATATTGATACTTCGAAAACTTTTCCAGATATGGATTTGAAAGTTTCAGATCAGCATTTTGTTTTAAAAAATCCTCTTGAAGTCCGGACTGAAAATTCGTCACAAAAATATCGTCCTTTTGCACTTTTGTAACAATTGGAGTAAAATTTTCAATATCTTTAGTGTACCGCTTGGAATAATAATGCAAATTCCCCCTAGGTAAATAAAAAACCTCATTTTGCCCAATATTCGATTTTATTCTCATTTACCTTTTTATCTTTCACCTGTTAATTGTAGACAAGAATATAGATGTTAAATGCGTTCATGGAAAATCGAATCTACTACATCTTACATGACCAAAATTTCAATCAAATTCTTAATTCTCACTTTCTACCTGTTATCTTTTTCACAGGCAGACCCACTTTTATGTTGGAATTAAGTTCTGAGAATATTACTTTATTGAAATATGTTTTTTGAAAAATCAACTGAAATTTCTTAATACAAAATTTTGTTAGTATATTTATATTATTCTGCATTTTTTGTTATATTCACCAACAAAATCGAAAATAGCTGCCGAAGATAAGACCAGAGTCCAGACAATCATCATATTTTTTAACAATAGGGGCAACTGATCAACTTACAAATTAAGAATTTGGTTAATAACGTAGCTAAAAAATATATGATACTGCTTCATAAGCTAATGTAATCTCTATAATGTCGTTATCTCTTAAATTAGAGGCGTCAAGATTCTTCATCTATCATATTTACATGTGATAAAAATCTGTTTCGAGGAAAAAAAATGTTCTACAGATTTAATGAGAACTGATGTTACAATTTATATAATCTTTCACATTTTTAGAAAAGCTGCTTTTTACATGGCAAATTTATATATTGTTTACTATAACGGCCAATTAGAAGCCTTGAAAAAATAATATAATTTCTACAAGTTAAATTGTGAAACAAAGAGATGAATATACAACAACAACAAAAGTTTTTTTAATAAAGTAGCTTAACTTTTAACCAAGTCCTTATCTCACGAGGCACTCAACTTAGTCCGTGGTTGATTATGAAAAATCGGGTTTCCTTGTGAAAAGGTTCTAAAAGATAATCTATTTCAGGACATTAGTTTTGATCAGTTTAATCACAAGATATCTTAGTTAGTACTCATAGTTCCTCCTCTAAGGGCTGTACCACCTTCTAGATGGTGGGGAGGCCTAAGGGTGTGGGACATGGGGGTCGAAAGGACCTCAGCCTGCATGCGTATGGAGATGTATGAAAGGATCCCTATAAACGGGCTCTCCCGGGTGAGAGAAGAAGCATCCCTATAAACGGGCTCTCCTGGTATGCGTGATAACGGTATGGTGGAAGGGTGAAAGAGCCTAGCTAACACGGGCCTTCTGGATCCTTGGGTCGAGGCCATGCTACTTCCCACCATACTTTGTGGGGCAGCACATACATCAACTCAAGAGGTAAGGACCTACTGGAATACTTCATCACTACTAATTTAGATATCCTTAACACGAGGAACACCCCGAGGTAACGTAACTGGGTCAGTGAGGAAGTCATTGAAATCTCCCTCTGTACCAGTATTTTTAGAGATAACATCAAGAGGTGGAGAGTTTCAGATGAACCCTCTCTCTCAGATCACTCACAGATAGAGTTCGTGTTGGAATCCATTGAACCCGCTGGCTTCAAATGTGTCAGAAATCCATGAAGAGTGGACTGGCGTCAGTTTTCCGCGAAGTTAATATGTGCACATTCAGAGGTTCCCAGATCACTTCGAGACGTGGATACTCTGGAGATGGCAGCCAACATTTTCACGTGAGCCATCAAAGCTACTTACGAAAGTCCTTGTCGACCTCCAAGAGTCCGAAAGGCTGCGGAGACACACTGGTGGAATGAGAAACTCAAAGAGCTTCGCCGGGAAACCAGAGAGAGGTTCAGACGCGCCAGTACTGGAAAAAGGAAGGAACTATGGACCTCATTCACAACGATCATGAATGAATAAAGGGGTGCAATACGTAAGGCAAAACCAGAAAGCTGGAACAACTTTTGCACAGACATCGAGAAGGGAGCTGAGGTGGCTGGACTGGATAAGCTGCTTTCTCGAAATCCAGGCGCTATTTTCGGCACTCTGAAATTGCGCGGCGGGGGTTACTCGGAGTCGGACGGGGATACCTTAGTTCACCTGATCAAGGCACATTTATCAGGGTTTTGAAGGTTTGGAGAAGTAGGGGCGGCACCTCAGAGGCAACCAAATGTGACTGCGGCCCAACTGAGCACGAAATGGCGGCTAGTGAACGAGATTGTCACTCCTGCCAGGGTCAGGTGGGCCCTGGAGTCCTTCAGCTCTTACAAGTATCCTGGCCCAGATGGCATATTTCCAGTCCTCTTACAGAGGGCTGGAGAGACCGTCATAGGTCCACTTGTGAGACTTACTAGGGCTAGTCTGACGTTAGTATATGTCCTGGCGGCATGGAGGGATATGAGAGTAGTCTTTATTCCGAAAGCAGGTAGGATCGGCTATACCTTACCCAAGGAATTCCGTACTATTAGCCTGATATCTTTTTTACTAAAAACAGTGGAAAGACTTGTGGATAGATATATATACACGACAAGGTCTTGTCAAGGAGGCCACTTCAAAAAGAGCAACACGCCTATAGGGCTGGTCACTCGACGGACACGGCCCTAAGCGGAGCAGTGAACCTAGTTGTAGGAAAACTGAAGGAGAAAGGCCTCGCGATTAGAACCTTCATGGACATCGGAGGAACCTTTAGAAACACCTCTGGAGCGGTGATCAGGGCGGCCATGATCACACATGGTGTGCCTACTACAGTATAGTACTTGCCGAGACAATTTGTTTTGAAATCTTTTCAATTGGACTATTAGTTCAATTTTTACAAAATTCGAAATAAATACAAATATTGAGTAGGGTGTTTGCCTATGTGCGCCTGTGTGCGAGGGTTTGGTCGAGGTTTTAAACCTGCAGCTTCCAAGCCTCCCCCGCTGTCACGATTCCGATGCTCTTACTAACGCTCGTACACACAGACGTGAAAAGACTGAATTTATTTCGAATTTTGTAGCAAGTAAACTAATAGTCCAATTAGAAAAATTTCAGAAAAAATTGTCTTCGTCTCGACGAGTACTATATGACTAAACAACAAAATTGCGAAATTATGAAAAATACACTATAGACATGGTTTTTCAATAAAACGCTATGTTATTGTTTTTCACGAAAAATGTCAATTAAATCAATATACACCATGAATAAAATTGGTGCATATCACACTTCTTCAAATGATGATGAAAAAATATTTTCAAAAGTTGCATAACTTTCCGAGATATGACATTTTTTATTTAAACACAGAAAATGTCAAATAACAACAAAACGGACTGGAATTTGCCATGTGCACATAATATAGTCGGAATCAGGAGAACATTCTGTACAAGAATCCATAAATAAATCTCACAGATGTAAAATGGACACTAAATCTCCTCCTCGGATCCCAGACTACAAGGGGACGCAACGGGATTACCCAAGCGTGAGGGGCTGTCACTGTCTCAAACCAACTGATAATAATAATAGTACTCATAGTTAAAATAGTCAAATTTCCCACGTTGTGCTGACACAAGTTTTATCATCTATTTATGCCTGTCTGTCTGTAGTCAGTAGGAGTCTGTAGTCCTGCAATGTTTTCACTTCCATCCACCTGATCACATGGTGAAACAACTTTTTCGTTCTGCGCTATTTGGTCTAAGCAAATAGTAATTAGTAAATTAAGTATGAAATAATATTTACATAATGCTTGATTCCCCTCCATTTGATCACGTTTATTATTGATTAAAATTAAAATAAGTAGTTCGTATTACAATACGCAATTCTTAGGATAAGACATGACCGTCATGACAATCAAACTAAAGCAGGGATGCAACGGCCAAGCCATGACCGTCTACATCAATTTTTCTTCAAAAAAATCAATAAATATAAATTGTTACAAATAATTATCTTTGTAAATGGAATTGTCTATGCAGTTTACCAAAGAAAAAGAAGAATTCCCAACGAAATAAGTGAATTTTTTAATTAAATAGTTGAATTTTCAATTAGAACAGATCATTTTTTGAATAAAAATATGAATTTGAAAACAAAAAATGGAATAATTACATTTTAATTTCGAAAAACTCTATATGCAACGTATTTTCAACCAAATATTTTACTTCTCAAAAGAATTATCAATTTTTGACTAAGATAATGATTTTCTAACAACAGAAAATTGATTTTCAACGGAGTGGTTTTACTTTGAGCTGAAAAAAGACTAATGCTCAACGAAAAATGTTATGGTTGATATTTAAACTAAGAGAGATTCAAATTAAAATAAACAACAGTTGCATTTTATTAAAAAATACGAATTAAAGCAAAAATATCAGAAACCATAACCAAAACAGATTCATTTTCAATCAAACATCTGCATTTTCAACTAAAGAAGATGACAGGTTACATCAGGAGGAAAAGAAACGATTTTTCAACAAAATATGTACATGAATTTTCTACCACATAGTTGAATTTTTACCTAAAAAATTTAAATTTTTAATCAGATAATTGAATTTTGAACCAAATTGTAGAATCTTTTAGTCGAACGAAATGAACTCCACACCAAACATATAATAGTAGAATTTTCATTTAAAAATAATGAACGTCTAACCAAAAATATTTGTATTTTCTTATTGTTAAAATTTTTTAATCAGTCTTCTTTAACCAACGATTATGGTTGTACCCAACAAAAATTTTGTTATATGTAACAAAACGTAAGAAAGAAAGGTCTTTGCTTACAGCAAAAGTATTATTCGTATGCATTTCATTGGGTAACTAAAATAAAATAATGATGAAGAATCAAATTTTTAATTTATTTTGCAATATATAAATAAGCAGGTTTGGTTTGTTGTACATAAATAATAAAACATTCATTGTAACATCAACGTAACGATTAGGAACTTTCTGCTTCATATAATTCAGTTTTGAAATGTTAAGTTTATTGAATATTTGATTTGCAATTGCTCATTTTGGATAAACAGTCAAATAGTATCCAATATAAGAAAATTGTTTCTTATTTTAATTACAATATTTCGAATTGAATGAGTAAACGATGCAAAATTTTAGACGAAAACAATATTTGAATAGGATTTGGAATTAAATTAACGCGTTTCATAATTGAACATATGCAGAGTCGTCTTATACCATCAATTATCATTCTTCGATTTGTAATGCTGGAACTTAAGTTCCAGCTTTAAAATCGTGAATCAGTTCATATTTGGTTAATCAAAATAAAACATAGTTTATGAAAAATTTCTAAAGCTTATGATTTTAGGATTAAAAGATTTAAAAATTACTTATTGTGAACTAAATAATTTCATAACTGAAAAAATTAACAAGCTGACTTAACATTAACAAACATTTGAAACAGAAATTATTTTGAATCGCAGTGTATTACATGATATATATGCATTCCGTAATATTTCAAGTAATTTGTTAGATTCCTTTTCTAAAAATTAGTAAAGTCCCCAGTCAAAAAGAATAGTGGTTTAAATACGAAAAACACTAAATTTCTTTTCGATCGAAGTTGTGGTACCTGTTGGACAATCGGCAATTTCTTTTGGTGTCATTTCTTGGAAAACACCGCTGTTCATGTTAATTTTCGCCCGTTTCCCCCTCGCAGTAACATGCAAATATATTCCACAAAAAATATGTTGGTTGCGATTTCTGATTTTTTTTTAACATTGCAAACACGTCACCATCGGGAGTTTATAATACAATTTGCTCTTTGGTTGGCATGGGAAGTAGGCAATTCCTTCTGTCTCTAATTACGATTGGTAAATCGGGAGGAAAAGTATATCTTCGAAGTTCGAATATCCGGCTTGGATTCTTGTGAGGAATAAGTCGAACAAATGTAAGTTCTTCAGGTGAAAATCGAAGTATGAAAGCAGAAGTATGTCTGGCAGGAGAAGACCTGGACCGTACACGAAGAGGAGGTTCAGCAGATGAAGAAGACTGGACAGAAGAATGAGGTCTGGCAGGAGGAAGAGACCTTTCAGGAGAATGTCTGTCACGAGAAGATGCAGAAAGTCCAGAACGAGGGACACCGGGAATAGGTTCGCCATTAGGCAAATACTCAAACTGGGTACTTAATTCTGCAACGAGAAACAGAGGATTAATTTTTTCTCAAAGTCAATTTAGATGTCCAATTATGCTTATCATAAAAACGAGAGGTTTTTCTACCCAGGAAGAAAATTCAGGTAGAATTCCCCGTCGGCAAGCACGTAAGACTGTCTGTCAATTGAATAATTGAAGTGATTTTTAACATGGATTTCTATGTGGATTTCCAAGTACATTTCTACGTGGAACTCGTCCTAGATTTTCAAGTCATGGCACCTTCAGACTGGAACTTTAATTGTTCAATGTTCCGTTGCATTTTCTTTTTAGTTTAAAATGGAACTGTTTGATGGAAAATTTATAAAGTCTCTCGAAAATATGACTTTTTGGTATGGAAAATAAATTTTCATGTTCAAAAAGTCATATTTTTGTTGAAGATTTA
Source organism: Andricus grossulariae (assembly GCA_011634705.1). Classification (NCBI taxonomy): domain Eukaryota; kingdom Metazoa; phylum Arthropoda; class Insecta; order Hymenoptera; family Cynipidae; genus Andricus; species Andricus grossulariae. The sequence continues at coordinate 38,851,242 of JAABKJ010000755.1, read as the reverse complement.
TTATGTTAGTCACAAATTTTTTAAAACTAAAAATGGCCTATTTTATTTTCTGGTTGAGAATTTGTCTTCTCTAGCTGAAAATTAGACCACGAGCTTGGAAATTTATATTTTTTGATTGAGTAAAACTATTTTTTGTTATTGGAACTAGCAACTATTACATTTTTCGTTCTGAATTAATCTTTTTTGTCGATAATATTCAACTCCTTGGATAACAGATCAACTCCTTTGTTGAAAATTAATGTTTTCAATTAATAATTGATCATTCTAGTTTTGAAATTCATCTATTCAGTTGAAAATATAACTATTTAGTTCGAAATTCTTGTTTTTTTATAAACAATAATTCTTATACTGAAAATTTAACTATTCCGTTTCTGATTGAAAATTGATCTTCTCTATTTGAAAATTAAATTACTTCAAATTAAATCAAATAAATGAATAAAAATAAAAAATATATAAAATAAATTTTTTTTTAATCTAAAAATAAAAATGAATAAATTAAATTACTAAAATTCTTCTTGTTTGTCGACTTCAACTGTTTCTGATCAACAAAAATATATGTATATTTTTTTAAGTGTCAGATATTACACTTTTTAATGAGAATGCCTATTTTGTTGTTGAAAGTTCAACTGCTTCGATACAAATTTAGGAACCATTGTTAAAAATTTATTGTCTCCGTTGATGATTCATCATTTTAGTTAAATTATGGGATCGAACATTTTTTTTCTTTTTGGCTAAACATTGATTTTTTTAACTACAAATTTAATGTTTCTATTTTTGGTTTGAAATTCATCTTTTTGGATACAATTTTGTTTTAGTTGAAAATTCATATATCTGCTTGAAAATTCAACTTCTTGGATAAAATTTGAATACCTTTTTAAACCATTCATTTTTTTGATTAGTGATTCATCACTTTAGTTTTGAAATTCAGCTTTTTGGTTAAAAGCATAACTGTTTAGTTAAAATTTTTTTTTCGTTTGGTTAAACATGAATTTTTTAACTAAAAAGTTCACTATTTTGTTTCTGGTTGGAAATGGATCTTTTTGAGTTGAAAACTTACGTATTTTTCGAAAATTCAACCTTGAACGTTAAATACTATCAGACAAAAAAATTTATTTTCAGAGCCATACAGATTTATAGATAAAAATGGGAAAATTGGAATTTTTGTTCTACCCTAGAATTCAAAATTTTTGCAATAAATGCATTGTTTTAGAAATATTATGCCACTCATAATTTGAGAATTGAACAATTTTTCCTCGATAAATAAAAACTGTTAAATGTCGTCATGAAAAATCGAATCTACTATGTCTTATATGACCAAATTTTTCTATCAAATTCTTAATTCTCACTTTCTACCTATTATCCTTTTCACAATCAGACTCATTTTCATGTTGGAATTATATTTTGATATTATTACTTTAATGAACTATGCTTGTTTAAAAATAAACTGAAAAATCTTAATATCAAGTTTTCTTGTTATATTTATATTGTTCTGAATTTTATCATCATATTTACCAATAGAATCGAAAATAACCGCCAAAGATAAGACCAGAGTCCAGACAATCATCATATTTTCTAACTATAGGATCAACTGATCAACTTACAAATGAAGAATATGGTTAACAACGTAACAAAGAAATATATGATACTGCTTTATAAGCTTATGCAATCTATATTATATCCTTGTCGCTTAAATTAGAGCAGTAAAGCTTGTTCCCCTATGATATTTACATTAGATAAAAATCGGTTCTAGGGAAAAAAATTTTGATACAGATTTAATAAAAACTGATGTCACAATTTAAATAATCTTTCAAATTTCAAGGAAAGCTGATTTTTACATGACAAATTTATATATTGTTTACCATAACGGCGAATTGGAAACCATGAAAAAATAATACAATTTCTACAAAACATATTTGAAAAATTGGAAAGATGGATTCCATCCTTTCATATTTTTCACCAATTTTTTCTAGAAATTAATCAGAGAAAAAGAAGTTATCTGAAAACAAAAGTATCCTCCCCTAAATTCGATTTTCAAACAACTTTTGCACGTTCAGTGTACACTGCTAGAAATATGCTGGACGTTCAACTGGCGTGGTTCATGTTCTTTCTAAACATAAAAACGAGATTTACAGACTAAAAAAAAATTTTGAGGGTTTTCAATAGATTATGAGGATTAAGTTTCACAGCTTCGTTTAGCTTTGAAAGGGATTGCTGGAGTCTAAATATTTTCGCTGCCGAATCGGGGATTAAAAAAAGCAGGACAGGAACGACATTTATAGGTATTGAAATTTCTAATACCTTTGAATGCAAGCCATCTTACCTTGATATGGAATTTGATGGATGCAAGGCAAAAACAATTACGGTAATCCGCTAGATTATCAGGAAGTAGACCACTACAAACCTATGGAGTTGCAGATGGTACCTCTAAGAAAGCATCCACAGGCGACTGTTGTCCCCTCCAACGCTCGCGGCCGTTGTGTATAGATAACAGCGGTAAAATATGGCGATGAAGAACCAAATTTAAAACTGAGTAGTTGAATTTTCAACACATAGATATGTATTTCCAACAAGCAAGTAAATTCACAATCAAATGGTTGAAATCTTGACCAAATAGTTAAATTTTCATTCAAGAAAATAAATGTTCAGCCAAATAGTTAAATTTTCAAACAAAAAGATTATTATGCACAGTAGTTTTGATCAATCTAAGTCCAAAATATCTTAGTACTCGTAGTTAATATATTTGAACTTTCGACGTTGTGCTTACACAAATTTTATCATTTATTTATGTCAGTCTGTAGTCAGTAGTAGTCTGTAGGCAGGATCAGTTTCAAAAGTATTATGGGATTTGATTGTGCATTGGCATAATTCTGGAGGTTCCCATAAAGGTCAAATACCTCAACCAGTATGCTTTACTCACGATCTGCTATATCCAAAGACTGGACCAGGTGACTCCGAAGGATTTTGATGTTGTAAAAATTAATCCGTTGTCCTAATTGTTCCCATACGTCATTATTTTGAGGTATCCTGACCAAAGAGTTAATAAGGGATATTTTCAGCTATATTTGAATCAATATAACATAAGCAGCGATTCTCTTCTTCTAAAACTGTCTTTGCCACAGTTTAGTACTTCTTTTCACCTTTCATTTCCATTCTGGATCATCTCGCGCAGATTATTTTTCTCCAAGATATAGTATATTAACCATTTCAGTTTTACAGTGAAAAACTAGCAAAGGTCCGCCATCTTGAGTTGTGCAACTTGAGGAAAATTCATGATTTTGATATCGAATTTTGACTCATTTTGAGAGTCTTTGAGTATTTTCACTTTTATTCACCTTATTGCATGTCAAAACAACTTTTTTGTTGTGCGCTATTTGTTCTAAACAAATAGTAGTAAGCAAATTATATACACTAATATTTACGTAATGCCGAATTTTCCTTAATTTAATGACGTATATTAGGGATTGAAATTAAAATCAGTAGTTTGTATTACATTATGCAAATCTTAGGTTAGACATGATCGGCATGACATTCAAACTAAAGCGGCGATGCAGCGGCCAAGTCATGACATTCGACATCAATTTTCCTTTGAAAAAATCAATAAATATGAATTGTTACAAATAATTTTAAGAGAGATTAAGGATAACAAGTAAGGGTGTGCCACATTTTTAGAAATACGAACCCCATAGGGTCAAGCTCTAAGCCCCAACTTCATTCATCTGCTTTTTATAAATCAAAAAACACGAAAGATTTCAAATAAAATAAAAGACAGTTGCATTCAACCAAAAAATACGAATTTTCGAAAAAATAGTGACCAATATTTTGTAATTTCTTATTGGGTTCTATTAATTCAGCTCGCATTTAAGCGAAAAAACGAGGAGTAACTTAGTTTATGGACGACCCCCAAACTACGATTTACTGACAATGTAAGACAGGAGACAATAAAATACAATTGGAAGCAATTCAACGGGAACACTGTGAATTATTAGCTTTTAGCAATGGAATCTTTTTTTACAGGATATCAATCCTTGGTGATTTTTCTTTTAAAATATGATCAATTTCTGTTGAGGAAATCCAATAATAACCTTAAATTCATTAAACTTGTTAGTTTCGTCCATTTTTTCCCCTCAATGCTGGGAATGAATGGTTGCAATAATTGGTATGTAAACGAGAGGATGATCAAGTGGGATAAAGCTGGACGCTTGACTTAGTCCGTTTCTGATGATTAAACCCCGAAAGGATGTATTCGCGAATGGGATAATGAATCTTCTTCCGAAGAAATGAATTTTTAAGAAGGTTGCTCTACTTTCAACCAAATACTTGAATTTTCCACCAAAAAAGATTATTTAGTCAATATAGACAAAAAATGTAATCTAAAATATTGAATTTACAATCCAAAAAGATAAATTTCTAAATACAATAGTTGCACTTTTAGCAGGAAATACAATCATACAATACAATATTTCGAATTAAATGGGTCAACAATGAAAAATTGTAAACGATTGTAAACGATTTGTAATGCTCGAAGTTCAATCTTTAAAATCGCGAATAAGTTTATATTTGTTGTATCGATATTAAACAATGTTTATAAAAAATTTCGAAAGCTCCTGATTTTAAAATTAAAAGATTTTAAAATTACTCATTGTGAACTGAATAATTGCGTAATTGAAAAAATTAACCAGCGGACTTAAAATTATCAATAATTTGAAATCGAACTTATTTTAAATCGCAGTGTATTACATGATATATATGCAATGCGTAATATTTCAAGTAATTCGATCATTTCTTTTCTAAAAATTAGTAACATTCCCAGTAAAAAAGAATCATGGGTTACACACGAGTTACTCTAAATTTCTTTGCGATTGAAACTTTGGCACCTATTGGACAATCCGCAATTTCTTCTGGGGTCATTAATTGGAAAGCATTGCTGTTCATGTTAATTTTTGCCCGTTTTCCCTTCGCAGTAACGTGCAAATATATTCCACAAAATATCTCTTGGTTGCGAATATTAGTTTTTTTGAACATTGCAAACACGTCACCATCGGGGGTTGATAATACAATTTGCTCTTTGGTTGGAATGGGAAGTAGTAAATTATTTTTGGTTCTAATTACAAATGGTACATCCAGAGGAAACTTATATCTTCGAAGTTCAAATATCCGGCTTGGATTCTCGCGGGGAATAAGTCGAACAAATCGAAGTTCTTCAGGTGAAAATCCAAGTATGAAAGAAGAAGTATGCCTGGCAGGAGGAGACTTAGACCTGACACGTAGAGGAGGTTCGGCAGATGAAGGACACTGGGCAGAAGTAGGAGGTCTGGCAGTAGTAATATACCTTTCAGGAGAATGTCTGTCACGATAAGAAGCAGACGGTCCGGAACGAGGGACACCGGGAATAGGTTCGCCATTAGGCAAACACTCGAACTGGGTACTTAATTCTGCAACGAGAAACAGAGGATTAATATTTTCTTAAAGTCAATTTAGTAGTCCAATTATGCTTATTATAAAAACGGGAGGTTCTTCTACCCAGGAAAGAAATTCACGTAGAATTCCCCGTCGGCAAACACGTAGGACTGTCGTGGATTTCCACGTAAATTAAATGATTGAAGTGAATTTTCACGTGGATTTCTATGTGGATTTCCCAATACATTTCTACGTGAAACTGGTCCTAGATTTCCAAGTCATGACACCTTTACACTGGAACTTTAGTTGTTCCAGTTCCGGTTGCATTTTCTTTTTAGTTGAAAATGGAACTATTCGGTTGAAAATATATGAATTCTCTCGAAAATCTTTATTATTTTAGTGACAAATTTAAAAAAAATTAAAAATGGCCTATTTTATTTTTGGTTGAAAATTTATCTTCTCTAGCTGAAAATTGAACCACGTGCTTGGAAATGTATCTTTTTTGATTGAGCAAAAATGTTTTGTTGTTATTGGAACTAGCAACTATTACATTTTTCGTTGTGAATTCATCTTTTTTGTTAATATTATTCAACTTCTTGGATAACAGATCAACTGCTTTGTTGAAAATAATTTTTTTCATTGGCAATCATACATTTTAGTTTTGGAATTCATCTATTTAGTTGAAAGTATAGCTATTTAGTTCAAAATTCTTTTTTTTTGTATACAGTAATTCTTTGAAAGGGAAATTTAGCTATTCCATTTCTGGGTGAAAATTGATCTTCGTTATTTCAAAACTAAATTGCTTGGTAGAAAATTCGTCTTATTCATCGACTTCAGCTGTTTCTGATTTATAATAAATTTATATATATTTTTTTTCAAGTATCAGATAATACGCTTCTCGATGAGAATGCACATTTTCGGTTGAACGTTCAACTGCTTGGATGCAAATTTGGGAACCATTGTTAAATATTCATTTTCTCCATTAATAATTCATCGTTTTTGTTTGAAATTTCATCTTTTTCGTTTAAAATTGAAATATTGGATCGACCATTTTTGTTTGTTTAAACATTAATTTCTGGAACTGAAAATTTAATTTTTTTATTTTTGGTTTGAAATTCATCTTTTTGGATGAAAATTTTTTTAGTTGAAAATTCAAATATCTGCTTAAAAATTCAACTACTTGGATAAAATTTCAATACCTTTTTTGACCATTTATTTTTTTGGTTAGTGATCTATCACTTTAGTTTTGAAATTGAGCTTTTTGGTTAAAAGCATGACTATTTAGAGGGTGACCCATTTTAATCTATAAATCCAAATATCTTCTAAAATACCCCATCTACATAAAAATCGGTCCATACAGAAGTTGACCACGACATAGGAAGCCATTCAACTGTACAATTTATTTTGACCTCAAGGTCAATTTTCAAGGTCATTTCATGTTGAAGACGATTTTTCAAATTTTTCAAAAGCTACTACGGAAATCTTGTTTTTGTGACCTTGGTGAGGCCAAAAATCAATATGAAATTTCCAAAAAAACGATCATATGCCCTTTTGATGAATTTACGTGCTTTCGTGGGTAAAGCAAACGTTTAAGATGCTTTGAAAAAGTCGATAAAATGTAAAAGTGTGAACCACATTGACCACTTTGTCGACCTTGACCTTCAGGTTAATTTTCAAGGTCATTTGAAGGTCAAGACGATTTTTAAAATAGAAATCCCTACTTTAGGCAAGTGGACTCACGATAATCAAGCACACTAAAGGAAACAGGACTTGCTGCGTCCACGTCGTCGCTCCGGGTAACGCTAAGAGTAAGGTCAAGGAGCTTCCATTTTTTGCATCTTTTTCAATTAAAAAAATGACGTAGACCCTCATAAACCTTGAAAATACACTTCAGGTAAATTTGGTTAACGTTGTCAAAGTGCAACCTATCTTGTACTTGTGAAAGGCACATTCAACGTTGACATTGCTCAGAAAGCCAGTGAATTAAAAAAAAGTCTCTGAGCGCTTTTTAAATAATTGACCTTGATATGATCATCTACAGGTCAAAATCAAAGATTTTAAAATACCAATTTTTGCGTACAATTTCCCGTTCTGTACGAGTCCGCAATATAAAATAGGGACTTCTATTTAAAAAACTCCTCTTGACCTTTAAATGAACTTGAAAATTGACCTGAAGGTCGAGGCTGACAAGGTGACCAAGGTGGTTCACAGTTTTACATTTTGTCGACGTTATTGAAGCATCTTAAAAGTTTGTTTTACCCAGAAATCCACGTAAATTCATCAAAAGGGCATCTGATCATTTTTTTAGACATTTTACCTTGATCTTTCAACTCACCAAGGTCACAAAAATAAGATTTTCATAGTACATTTTTAACTTAAATTTTTCGCTCTATTCAAGTATGCAGTCAAAAATAGGGTTTTCCATTTTAAAAAATCATCTTGATCATGAAATGACCTTGAAAATTGACCTCAAGGTCAAAATAAATAGTGCAGTTGAATGGCCCCCTATGTCTTGGTCAACGTTTGTATAGACCATCTTTTTATTTAGATGGGGTAGTTTACAAGATATTTGGATTTATAGATTGAAATGGGTCACCCTGTAGTTGAAAATTTTTTTTTTTCGTTTGGTTAAACGTGAATTGTTTCAACTGAAAGGTTCATTATTTCGTTTCTGGTTGAAAATGGATCTTTTTGAGTTGAAAACTTACGAATTTTGCGAAAATTCAACGTTGACCGTTAAATACTATTAGCGGGAAAAATTTATTTTCAGTGCTATAAAGATTTATAGATGAAATTGCGAAAATTGCAATTTTTTTCTACCCTAGAATTCAAAATTTGCTAAAAAATGCATTGCTTCAGAAATATTATGCCAAGCATAATTTTAGAATTGGTCACTTTTTCCTGAATAAATAACAAATACTTTCTAAAAGTAAAAGAGTTTTTCAGCCATTGATTTGTATTTAAAAAAATGGAAACCCAACAAATTTATTTTCACGCTTCAATCGGGAAAAAGTATAAAAAGCAAGGGCTGAGGGCTCCTAGAAAAAATATTCTGAAAATATTGATATTTCGAAAACTTTAAGATATCCATTTAAAAGTTTCAGATTAGGATTTTGTTTTAAAAAATCTTCTTGAAGTCCGGACTGAAACTTCGTCACAGAAATATCGTCCTTTTCCGCTTTTGTAACAATTAGAGTGAAATTTTTGATATTTTCAGTGTACCACTTGGAATAATAATGTAAATTCCTTCTAGGTGAATAAAAAACCTCATTTCGCCCAATATTCGATTTTATTCTCATTTGCCTTTTTATATTTTACCTGTAATTATAGATAAGAATATAGATGTTAAATGTCTTCATGGAAAATCGAATCTACTTTGTCTTATATGACCAAAATTTCTATCAAATTCTCACTTTCTACCTATATCCTTTTCACATACAGACGCATTTTTATATTGGAATTGAGTTCTGATATTATTACTTTATTGAAATATGTTTTTTGAAAAATCAACTGAAATTTCTTAATACCAAATTTTGTTAGTATATTTATATTATTCTAATTTTTTTTATTATATTCACAAATAAAATCGAAAATAACCGCTGAAGATAAGACCAGAGTCCAGACAATCATCATATTTTCTAACTATAGGAGCAACTGATCAACTTACAAATGAAGAATTTGGTTGATAACGTAGCTAAAAGATATATTGTACTGCTTCACTAGCTAATGTAATCTCTATTATGTCGTTATCTCTTAAATGAGAGGCGTCAAGCTTGTTCATCTATGATATTTACATTTGATAAAAATCTGTTTCAAGGAAAACAAATTTTTTACAGATTTAATGAGAACTGATGTCACAATTTATATAATCTTTCACATTTTAAGGAAAGCTACTTTTTACATGGCAAATTTATATATTGTTTACTATAACGGTCAATTGGAAGCCTTGAAAAAATAATATAATTTCTGCAAAACATGTTTAAAAAATTGGAAAGACGGATTTCATCCTTTCATATTCTTGACCAATTTTTTTAGAAATGACTCAGAGAAAAAGAAGTTACCTGGAAGCAAAAGCATCGTTCTCTAAATTCGATTTTCAATCGCCTTTTGCACGTTCAGTGTACACCGCTATAGAAATATGCTAAACATTCAACTGGTGTGTGATGATGAAAACCCCAATTTTAAACCAAATAGTTGGATTTTCAACCCATAAATATGTATTTTCAGCAAGCAAGTTAATTTACAACCAAATGGTTGAACTCTTGACCAAATAGTTAAATTTTCAATCAAGAAGATAAATGTTCAACCAAACAGTTAAGGCACGCAACTTAGTTCGTGGTTGATGATGAAAAATCAGGTTCCCTCGAGAAAAGGTTTTGGAAGATAACCTATTTCAGGACAGTGGCCTAAGACTCTGAAGAGGCACAAAGCAGCACAGCAGCCGACGAACTGAGAGTCGTCGGTAGATGGACTGACGGCCGCTGAGAGGACTAACCCCCTGACAACGGTGGTAGCCGATGCCAACTACCCGGACTCAATGCTCACTACGGAGCAGTACGAGCTGATCAGGGAGGCCACTTGAAGGGCGCTCGAAAGAGTGTCTCCAGATCAATGGACAAGATCCGTGACCTCCTTCTGCAGGGGAAGGGTCTTTGTATTCGTGGCTGCCGACAGCCAAGGCATGGCTACTCAAAGCAGTAGTCGAGAAAAAGCCGTGAGAAGGTGCAGCGCTCAAGGTGGGTGGGATTTAGTTTATCCAGAAGATGTGAAGCTGGAGGGTTTGAACCACTTACTTAAGACAACATCCTGGCGAATCGTCAGGAACGATAAGCCTCAGGAATAGGACACAGTAGGAGGCACCAAACATCTCCTAGTTGTGCAGATTCCTGAGTCCCAGACGAGGGCTCTTGCCGCCCTCAACAATAGCCCCTTCTATCACTTTGGACAGGTCAGCTTCAAGGTTGCTGGCCAGGGACAGGAGGAGCCTGCTGAGACACAGGAAGATCGGAAGCAGACCTGAATGACTGCTTCTGATCTCACATTACTCAAATTAACTTGCATCACAGCAAACCCGCCTCTGCAGTTTTGTAGAGGGGAATGGCTGCGAGTCACACAGGTATCTCGCTGATCCAAGAACCTTGGTTAATTCAAGATACCATAAGGTGATTAGAAGGGGCTGGTCTTTTTTGCTACAGGAACCTCAAGTCGGCCAAACTGGTTCTGGTATCGGCTTCTTTTCCTTACGACAGCGATACCAACCCACCAGTGGAGGTATGTACACTTTTGAAATATTGCAAGGCAAGGGGTATGGTCAGGGAGCAATTTATTGACATCACCCTCACAGATAGAGTTCGCGTTGGAATCCATTGTACCCGCTGGCCCCAAATGGGTCAGAAATCCAAAAAGAACGGACTGGGATCAGTTTTCCATGGAGTTAATATGTGCACTTCAAGAGATTCCCAGGTCAATTCGAGGTGTTGATACCCTGGAGATGGCAGGCAACATTTTCACGGAAGCCATCAAAGGTACTTATGAAAGTAATTGTCGACCTACAAGAGTCCGAAAGGCAGCGGAGACACGCTGATGGAATGGGAAACTCGAAGAAATTCGCAGGGAAACCAGAGAGAGGTTTAGACGTGCCAGTACTGGCAAAACGAAGGAAATATGGACCTCATTCACGACGATGAGGGATGAATACAGGGGTGCAATACGTAAGGCAAAGCAACACAGCTGGACCAACTTTTGCAGAGACATCGAGGAGGGACGCTATTCATATTTCCTACAAAAACAGTGGAAAGACTCGTAGATAGATATATCCGCGATGAGGTATTGTCAAGGAGGCCACTTCACAAAGAGCATCACACCTATAGGGCTGGCCACTCGACAGCGACGGCCCTAAGCGGAGCAGTGAACCTCATTGAAGGACGAGAAAGGCCTCGCGATTAGAACCTTCATAAACATCGAAGGAGCCTTTAACAACACCTCTGAAGCGGTGATAAAGGCGGCCATGATGACACATGGTGTACCTACTACAGTCGTGTGATGGACGTGCCACATGTTGGCCAAGAGGAATCTAACTACGACTAAGGGTGATACAACTTTATGTGGAACCGTTGACTCGGGATGTCCGCAGGAAGGAGTTTTATCGCCCTTGCTGTCGTGCCTAGTTGTGGATGAACTGCGCCTACAAGGCAAACGAGTATGACAACAAAAGACACATCCGTGTCTGCTCAGACAGCAGGGCTGCTATACTGGCCTTGAATGAAACAACGACCACGTCGCTATTAGTATGGGAATGCATCAGGGCACTAAATATGTTAGCGATGGAAAACCGAGTTACTCTGCTATGGATTTCTGGACACACCGGTATCAAGAGCAATGAGATATCGGATGGGCTAGCTAAACTAGCAGCAAGAAGAAATTTTACTGGACCCGAGGCAGTTGTAGGTATTATCAGTAGTTCAGTCACTTAATCGGGAGAAATGAAATCAAAGTCCTAACAGAAATTATAGGACATGGAAACCTCGGATATCACAGACATTAGATAGGGCTTGCGGAAAGTCTCCTCTGTCGTTTGTGCAGAATGGATGATGAGACAGCTACTCACATCGTTGGTCACTGCTCTGCAATTGCGGGGAAACGTCTAACACTCACTGGCAGTTACTGCATCAGTGAGTCAGAGATATCAGCCAACACCGTGGCTGCGGTCCTCTCCCTATGGAGAGGGCTTTGAGGTCACGCTTAGGCTCACAAGGAGACGCAACGGGATTACCCAAGCGTCAGGGGCTGTCACGGTCTCAACCCAACTGATAATAATAATAGTACCCATAGTTAATACAGTCAAATTTCCCACGTTCTGCTTACACAAATTTTATCATCTATTTATGCCTGCCTGTCTGCAGTCAGTAGTAGTCTCTAGACAGAACCAGTTTCAAAAGAATTATGGGATTTGATTATGCATTGGCGTAATTCTGAAGGATCCAAAAAAGTTCAAGTTCTTCAACCAGTCTTCTTTACACACTGTTGTGGTTGTACGCATCAAAAATTCTCTTATATCCAAAGTCTGGATCAGGTGGCCCCGAAGGATTTTGATCTAAAAATTAATCCGTTGTTCTAATTGTTCCTATGCGTCAGGCTTTCGAGATATCCTGACTAAAATGTTGAAAAGGGAAATTTTCAGCCATATTTGAATCAATATAACATGAGCAGCGATTATCTTTGTCTCAAACTGCCTTCACCATAGTTTAGTACTTATTTTTACCTTTCATTTCCATTCTGGATCATCTCGCGCAGATTATTTTTCTCCAGGATATAGTATATTCACCATTTCAGTTTTGCAGTGAAAAAGTAGCAAAGGTCCGCCATCTTGAGTTGTGCAAATCTAGGAAACATTCATGATTTTGATATCGAATTTTGACTCATTTTGAGAGTCGTGGAGTGTTTTCACTTCCATCCGCCTGATCACATGTCAAAACAACTTTTTCGTTCTGCGCTATTTGGTCTGAACGATGAAAACGCAAAAGGATGTATTCACTAGTGAAATAATGAATCTTCCGCCAAAGAAATGAATTTTTAAGAAAGGAACTATACTTTTAACCAAATACTTCAATTTCCCACCAAAAAGTTTGTTTTTACAATATATAGAAAGAATGTAATCTGAAATATTGGATTGACAATCAAAAAAAAATGTTTTTCTTCAAATAGTTGCATTTTTAACCCAAAAATATAAATTTTCAACAAGCAAGATGATTTACAACCAAATAGATGAATTTTCAATCCAGGAAATACATTTTCAACCAAATAGTTAAACTTTCGAATCAAGAGATGAATCTTCAAACAAACAAAATTAATTTTTAACAAAGTAGTTCAACTTCCAACCAGGTCCTCATCTCACCAGGCACATGAATTAGTCCGTGGTTGATCATGAAAACCCGGGTTCACCCGAAAAAAAGTTTAAAACAAAAAATCTATTTGAGGACAGTTGTTTTGATTAGTCCAGTTACAGAATATTATTAGTGAGTACTCATAGTTAATATAGTCAAATTTCCAACGATGTGCTTACCCAAAATAGGTCAAGTTTTTTAATCAGTCTTCTTCAACCAACGACTATGTTTGCACCCAACAAAAATTTTGTTTTATGTAATGAGACATAAGAAGGAAAGTTCTGTAAAATAATGCAAAATAATGATGAAAAATCCAATTTGTAATTTATTTTGCAATATATAAATAAGCAGTCTTTGTCCGTTGTACATAAATAATAAAACTTCATTGTAACATCAACGTAACGAGTAAGGACTTTCTGCTTCAAATAATTCAGTTTTGAATCGTTAAGTTCATTTAATATTCGATTTGCAATTCCTCATTTTAGATAAACAGTCAAATAGTATCCAATATTAGATAATTGTTTCGTATTTTAATTATAATATTTCGAATTGAATAAGTAAACAATGCAACATTTTAGACGGAAACAATATTTGAATAGGATTTCGAAAGCTTTCGATTTTAGGATTAAAAGATTTTAAAATTACTTATTGTGAACTTAATAATTTCATAATTGAAAAAATTAACAAGCGGACTTAACATTAACAAACATTTGAAATGGAACTTATCTTAAATCGCAGTGTATTACATGATATATATATGCAATTCGTAACATTGTAAGTTATTTGTTGGGTTTTCTTTTCTAAAAATTAGTAATATTTCCAGTCAAAAAGAATCGTGGTTTACTCACGAAAGATACGAAATTTCTGTTCGATTGAAGTTGTGGTACCTGTTGGACAATCCGCCATTTCTTCTGGGGTCATTTCTTGGCAAGCACCGCTGTTCATGTTAATTTTCGCCCGTTTTGCCTTCGCAGTAACATGCAAATATATTCCACAAAAAATCTGTTGGTTGCGATTACTCATTTTTTTTAACATTGCAAACACGTCACCATCGGGAGTTGATAATACAATTTGCTCTTGGGTTGGCATGGCAAGTAGGCAATTTCTTCTGTCCCTAATTACGATTGGTACAGCGGGAGGAAAAGTGTATTTCCGAAGTTCGAATATCCGGCTTGGATTATTGTTAGGAATAAGTCGAACAAATCGAAGTTCTTCAGGTGAAAATCCTAATATGAAAGTAGAAGTATTCCTGGCAGGAGGAGACCTAAACCTGACACGAAGAGGAGGTTCGGCAGATGAAGGACACTGGGCAGAAGTAGGAGGTCTGGCAGGAGTAAGAGACCTTTCAGGAGAATGTCTGACAGGATATGAGGCAGAAGTTCGGGAACGAGGGACACCAGGAATAGGTTCGCCATTAGGCAAACACTCGAACTGGGAACTTAATTCTGCAACAAGATACAGAGGATTAGTGTTTTCCTAAATTCAATTTAGTTGTCGACTTATGCTTATCATAAAAAACGGGAGGTTTTTCTACCCAGGAAAAAAATTCACGTGGAATTCCCCGTCGGCAAACATGTAGGACTGTCTTGGATTTCCACGTAAATTAAATAATTAAAGTGATTTTTAACTTGGATTGTCATGTGGATTTCCAAGTACATTTCTACGTGAAACTCATCCTAGATTTCCAAGTCAAGGCACCTTTAGACTGGAACTTTAATTGTTCCATTATCGGCTGCATTTTTTTTAAGGTGAAAATAGAACAATTTGGTTTAAAATTTATAAATTCTCTTGAAAATCTGACTTCTGATTATGGAAAATCCATTTCCGTGTTTAAAAAGTCATATTTTTGGTGAAGATTTATTATTTTAGTTGCAAATTTTTTTAAATTAAAAATGAGCTGTTTTATATTTGGTTGAAAATTCATCTTCTCTAGCTGAAAATTAAACTACGTGCTTGGAAATTTATCTTTTTTGATAGAGTTAAACTATTTTTTTGTTGGAACTAACAACTATTACATTTTTCGTTGTGAATTCATGTTTTTTTTGATAATATTAAACTTCTTGAATAAAAGATCAACTCCTTTGTCGAAAATTAATTTTTTATATTGATAATGAATCATTTTAGTTTTGAAATTCATCTATTTAATCGAAAATATAACTTTTTAAGTGAATTTTTTTTTTCTATAAATATTAATTCTTTTAACTTAAAATTTAGCTATTCCATTTCTGGGTGAAAATTGATCTTCGTTATTTAAAAACTGAATTACTTGGTTGAATATTCGTCTTGTTCGTCGACTTCAGCTGTTTCTGATTTATAATAAATTTTTATATATTTTCTTTTCAAGTATCAGATAATACGCTTTTCGATGAGAATGCACATTTTTGGTTGAAAGTTCAACTACTTGGATACAAATTTGGGAACCATTGTTAAAAATTCATTTTCTCAGTTGATGATTCATCATTTTAGTTTGAAAATTCATCTTTTTGGTTTAAAATTGATATATTGGATCGAACATTCTTTTCTTGTTAAACATTGCTTTTTTGAACTGAAAATTTAATTTTTATATTTTTGGTTTGAAATTCATCTTTTTGGATAAATTTTTTGTTCCGTTGAAAATTCAAATATCTGCTTGAAAATTCAACTACTTAGATAAAATTACAATATCATTTTTCACCATTTATTTTGTTGGTTAGTGATTCATCACTTTAGTTTTGAAATTCAGCTTTTTGTTTAAAAGCATGTCTATTTACAGGGTGACTCATTTTAATCTATAAATCCCAATATCATTTAAACTACCCCATCGACATTAAAAATGGTCTATACAAAAGTTGACCAGGACATAGGTAGCCATTCAACTCTACCATTTATTTCGACTTTGAAGTCAATTCTCAAGGTCATTTCATGGTGTAGGTGATTTTTTAGCATGGAAACCCCTATTTTTGACTGCAGATTTGAATGCAGCGGAAAATTTTACGTCAAAAATGTACTATGAAAATAGTAGGCTAGGTCCATGTCATCGTTTCCGGTTAGCCCTAAGAGTAAGGTCAAGGTTCTCCCATTTTTTTCAACTTTTTCATTCAAAAAAATGACGTAGACCTTCATAAACCTTCAAAATACACTTGAAGGTCAATTTAAGCAAGGTTGTAGAAATTTGTGCAACTTATCTTGAACTTTCTAAATGCACCTTCGAAGTTGATATTGCTCAGAAAACCAGTAAATTAGATGAAAAGCTCCTGCGCGCTTTTCAAATAATTGACCTTCGTATGACCTTCTACAGGACAAAATGAAAGAGTTTAAAATGCCAATTGTCACGTACAATTTCCCGTTCTTTAAGAGTCCGCAATCTAAAATAGGGATTTCTATTTAAAAAACTCCAGAAAACCACGTAAATTCATCAAAAGGGCATCTGATCGTTTTTTGGTCATTTTGCCTTGATTTTTGACCTCACCAAGGTCACAAAAACAAGATTTCCATAGTACATTTTTCACCTAAAATTTTCCGCTACATTCAAATCTGCAGTCAGAAATAGGGTTTTCCATTTTAAAAAATCGTCTAGCTCAAGGAATGACCTTGAAAATTGACCTTAAGGTCAAAATAAATAGTACAGTTCAAGGGCGCCTTATCTCCTGGTCACCTTTTGTATGATTAGCTGTTTATGTAGATGGGGTAGTTTACAAGATATTTGGATTTATAGATTAAAATGGGTCACCCTGTAGTTTAAAATTCTTTTTTTTTCGTTTGGTTAAACAATAATTTATTTAACTGAAAGTTTCATTATTTCGTTTCTGGTTGAAGATGGATCTTTTTAAGTTGAAAACTTACGTATTTTGCGAAAATTCAACGTTGAACGTTAAATACTATTAGGGGGAAAAATTTATTTCCAGAGCCATACAGATTTATAGATCAATATGGGAAAATTGGAATTTTTTTTCTACCCTAGAATTCCAAATTTAAAAAAAATGCATTGTTTCAGAAATATCACGCCAGTCATAATTTAAAAATTGGTCACTTTTCCCTTAATTAATAACAAATACTTTCTAGAAGTAAGAGAAATTTTCAGCCGTTAATTTGTATTTAAAAAAATCGAAAACCAACAAATTCATTTTCACGCTTCAAGCGGAAAGGGTACAAAAAACAGGGGTTGAGGGCTCCTGGAAAAAAGATTCTTAAAATATTGATATTCCGATAACTTTTCCAGACATCGGTTTAAAAGTTTCAGATTTTGTTTTAACGCATTTTGTTTGAAAAAATCCTATTGAAGTCCGGACTTAAGCTTCGTCACAAAGATATCGCCATTCTCCACTTTTGTAACAATTAGAGTAAAATTTTTATTATCTTGAGTGCAACGCTTGAAATAATAATGGAAATTACCTCCAGGTAAATAAAAAACCTCATTTCTCCGAATATTCGATTTTATTCTCATTAACCTTTTTGTCTTTCACCTGATAATTGCAGACAAGAAAGTAAATGTTAAATGTCTTCACGGAGAATCGAATCTACTATATCTTATATGACCAAAATTTTCTATCAAATTCTTAATTCTCACTTTCTACCTATTATCCTTTTCACATACAGACCCAATTTTATGTTGTAATTATGTTCTGATATTATTACTTTAACGAAATATTTGTTGTTTGAAAAATAAACTGAAATTTGTTAATGCCAAATTTTGTAATTATATTTGTATTATTCTTAATTTTTTATTATATTCACCAATAAAATCGAAGATAACCGCCGAAGATAAGACCTGAGTCCAGAAAATCATCATATTTTCTAACTATAGGAGCAACTGATCAGCTTACAAATAAAGAATTTGGTTATCAACGTAACTGAAAAGTATATTATACTGCTTCTTAAGCTTATGCAATCTATATTATGTCGTTATCTCTCAAATTAGAGGTGCGAAGCTTGTTCCTCTATGATATTTACATTTGATAAAAATCTGTTTCAAGGAAAACAAATTTTTTTATAGATTTAATAAAAACTGATGTCACCATTTATATAATCTTTTACATTTTAGGGTGAGCTGATTTTTACATGGCAAATTTATATATTGTTTACTATAACGGGCAATTGAAAGCCTTGAGAAAATAATATAATTTCTATAAAACATGTTTAAAAAATTGGAAAGATGGATTTCATCCTTTCATATTTTTGACCAATTTTTTTATAAATTACTCAGAGAAAAAGAAGTTATCTGGAAACAAATGCATCGTCCTCTAGATTCGATTTTCAATCGACTTTTGTACGTTCAGTGTACACCGCTAGAAATATGCTGAACACTCAACTGGCGTGGTTCGAGTTTTTTCTAAACATATAAATGAGATTTCAAGATTTGAAAGATTTTAAGGGTTTTTAATAGATTATGAGGATTAAGTTTTACAGCTCCGTTCAGCTTTGAAAGGGATTTATCTATTCCAAATATTTTCGCTGCCGAATCAGGGATTCAAAAAAGCAGGGCAGGCACGTCATTTCTAGTTATTGAAATTTCTAATACCTTCGAATGCAAGACATCTTACCAAGATATGGAGTTTGATGGAGGCAAGGGAAAAACAGCTATGGTAATCCGCTAGATTATCAGGAAGTAGACCACTAAAAACCTATGGAGTTGCAGATGGTACCTCTAAGAAAGCATCCACAGGCGACTGTTGTCATCTCCAACGCACGCGTACGTTGTGTAAGGATAACAGCGGTAAAAGATGGTGATGAAAAACCAAATTTTAAACCAAATAATTGAATTTTCAACCCATAAATATGTATTTCCAAGAAGCAAGTTAATTTACAACCAAATGGTTGAACTCTTGACCAAATAGTTAAATTTTCAAACAAGAAAATGAATATGCAAACAAAAAAATAAATTTCCAATATAGTAGTTTAACTTTTAACCAAGTCCTTCTCTCACTAGGCACTTATCTCAGTCCGTGGTTGATGAAAAAAAATCGAGTTCCCTCGAGAAAAGGTTTTAAAAGATATACTATTTCAGGACACTAGCTTTGATCAATCTGATTTTAAAATATCATAGTTAGTACGCATAGTTAATATAGTCGTATTTCTCACGTTGTGCTTACACAACTTTTATCATTTATTTATTGTTGTCTGTCTGTAGTCAGTAGTAGTCTGTAGGCAGGATCAGTTTCAAAAGAATTACGGGATATGATTGTGCATTGGCATAATTCTGGAGGTTCCCAAAAAGTTCAAGTACCTCAACCATTATTCTTCACTCACGGTTGTGGTTGTACCCATAAAAAATTCTATTATATCCAAAGACTGGACCAGGTGACTCCGAAGGATTTTGATGTTCTAAAAATTAATCCGTTGTCCTAATTGTTCCTATACGTAAGGATTTCGAGGTATTCTGACCAAAATTTTAAAAGGGACGTTTTCAGTCAGATTTGAATTAATATAATATGATCAGCGATTTTTTCTTCTCTAAAACTGTCTTTGTCATTGTTGAGTACTTCTTTTCACTTTTCATTTCCATTCTGGATCATCTCAAACAGATTATTTTTCTCCAAGATATAGTATATTAACCATTTCAGTTTCACATTGAAAAACTAGCAAAGGTCCGCCATCTTGAATTGTGCACATTTAGGGAACATTCATGATTTTGATACCGAATTTTAATTTATTTCGAGAGTCGTGGAGTGTTTTCACTTCCATCCACCTGATCATACGCCAAAACAACGTTTTCGTTCTGCGCTATTTGGTTTAAACAAATAGTAATAAGTAAATTAATTAAAATAATATTTACATAATGCTCAATTTTCCTTCATTTGATAACGTGTATTAGTGATTAAAATTAAAATTAGTAGTTCGTATTACAATTTACAAGTCTTAGGTTAGACATGACCGTAATGACATTCAAACTGAAGCAGGGATGCAACGGCCTAGTACTGACCGTTTATATCGATTTTTCATTTTAAAAAATTAATAGATATAAATTGTTACAAATAATTTCAAGAGAGTTCATGAATAACAAGTAGGGGTGTGCGACATTTTCAGACATATGAACCCTATAGGTTCAAGCTCTAAACTCCAACTTCATTTACCTCATTTTGATGAATATATATCAGAATGAAATATTTTTTAGATACCAAGCGGTACTTGTGTTGTCAATGGAATTGTCTATGCCAAGTACCAAAGAAAAAGAATAATTTTGAAAAAAGTGAATTTTTTAATCAAACAGTTGAATTTTCAACTAGAATAGATCATTTTGTGAATGAAAATATGAATTTGAAAACCAAATATAGAATAATTACATTTTAATTAAAAAAATTCTAGAAACAAAATATATTGAACCAACTATTTAACTTTTTGAAAAACAAATCATCAATTTTTGATTAAGATAATGATTTTCTAACAACAAAAAATGGATTTTTAACAGATTAGTTTTACTTACAACCAAAAAAGATTAATTCTCAACGAAAAATGTTATAATTGACATTTTAACCAAGAGAGATTTCAATTAAAATAAACAACAGTGGCACTTTACAAAAAAATATAAATTAAAAAAAAATAGTTGAAACCATAACCAAAACAGATTCATTCTCAATCAAACATTTGCATTTTCAAATAAAAAAGATGACAGATGACATCAGAAGGAAAAGAACGATTTTTCAATAAAATATGTACATCAGCTTTTAACCAAGTAGTTGAATTTTCAACTAACAGATTTGAATTTTCAATCAGATTTTTTTTTTTTCAATCACATTTTCAACCAAATTGTAGAATCTTTCAATCACACGAAATGAATTCCACACCAAAAATATAATAGTAGAATTTTAATTGAAAAAGAATTAACTTTCAACCAAAAATATTTGTATTTTCTTATTGGTTTCTATTCATTCAGTTCGTATTTAAGAAGAAAAACGAGGAGTAACTTAGTTTATGGACCACACCTAAAATACAATTTGGAAGTAATTCAACGGGAATACTGTGAATTATTTATTAGCTTTTAGAAATGGAATTGTTTTTTACAGGAGACCAATACTTGGTGATTTTTATTTTAAAATATGATCAATTTCTGTTGAGGGCATCCATTAATAACCTTAAATTCGTTAAAATTGTTAGCTTTCCTCAATTTTTTCCCTTCAATGCTGGGAATGAATGGTTGCGATGATTTGTATGTAAACGAGAGAATGATCAAGTGGGATGGACTTAGTCCGTGCCTGACGATGAAAACTCAAAAAGATGTATTCTCAATTGACATAATGAATCTTTCGCCAAAGAAATACATTTTTAAGCAGATAACTCTTCTTTCAACCAAATACTTGAATTTTTCACCAAAAAAGTTTTATTAGTCGATATAGAAAACAATTTAATCTAAAATATTGAATTTACAAATCCAAAAGAATAAATTTGCAAAGACAAGAGTTGCATTTTTAACCCAAAAATATAAATTTTCAACAAGCAAGATGATTTACAACCAAATAGTTAAACTTCTAACCAAATAGTTACATTCTCAATCAAAGCGATGAATTTTCAACCAAATAGTTGAATTTTCATACAAAGAGATCAATTTTCAACCATAAAAATAATTTTTTACAAAGTAGTAAAAGTGCCAGCCAAATCCTTATCTGACTAGGCACTCTACTCAGTCCGCCATTAATAATTAAAAACCTGGTTCACCCGAGAAAAAGTTTAAAACAAGAAATCTATTTGAGGACAGGAGTTTTGATCAGCCCAATTACAGAATATTATTAGTGATTATCCATAGTTAATATAGTCAAATTTCCAACGATGTACTCACGCAAAATAGGTCAAGTTCTTCAAGCAGTCTTCTTTAACCAACGATTGTGGTGGTACCCATCAAAAATTTTGCTATAAATAATAAAACGTAAGAAGGAAAGTTCTCTATTTACCTCGTTACCTAGTGTTATTCGTATGCATTTCATAGGGTAACTAAAATAAAATAATGATGAATCAAATTTGTAATTTATTTTGCAATATATAAATAAGCAGTCTTGGCCCGTTGTACATAAATAATAAAACATTCATTGAAACATAAATGTAACGATTAGGGACTTTCTGTTTCAAATAATTCAGTTTCAAATTGTTAAGTTGATTTAATATTCGATTTTTTATTTCTCATTTTAGGTAAACAGTCAAATATTATCCAATATTAGAACATTGTTTCTTATTTTAATAACAATATTTCGAATTGAACGGGTAAACCATGAAAAATTCTATACGGAAACAATATTTTAATAGGATTTGAAATTAAATCAATGCGTTTTATAACTGAACAGACGCAGAGTCCTCTTATACTATCAATTATACTCTTTGATTTGTAATGCTCGAACTGAAGTTCAATTTTTAAAATCGTAAATCAGTTTATATTTGGTTAATCGAAATAAAAGATTTTTTATGAAAAAATTCCAAAGCTTCTGATTTTAAGATTAAAAGATTTTTAAATTACTGATTGTGAGCAGAATAATTTCATAATTGAAAAGATTACCAAGCGGATTTAACACGAACAAAAATTTGAAATCGTACTTATTTTGAATCGCAGTGTATTACATGATATGTATGCAATTCGTAATATTTCAAGTAATTCCATAGATTTCTTTTCTAAAAATTATGAAAATTTCCAGTCAGAAAGAATCGTGGTTTACAGACGAAATACACTAAATTTCTTTTCGATTGAAGCTCTGGTACCTGTTGGACAATCGGCAATTTCTTCTGGGGTCATTATTTGGAAAGCACTACTGTTCATGTTTATTTTCGCCCGCCTTCCCTTCGCAGTATCATGCAAATATATTCCACAGAAAATCTCTTGGTTGCGAATATTGGTTTTTTTGAACATTGCAAACACGTCACCATCGGGGGTTGATAATACAATTTGCTCTGTAGTTGGCATGGGAATTAGGAAATTCTTTCTCTCTCTAATTATGATTGGTATATCGAGAGGAAAAGTATACCTTCGAAGTTCGAATATCCGGCTCGGATTATTGTTGGGAATAAGTCGAACAAATCGAAGTTCTTCAGGTAAAAATCCAAGTATGAAAGTAGAAGTATGCCTGGCAGAAGGAGACCTAGACCGGGCATGAAGAGGAGTTTCGGCAGATGAAGGACACTGGACAGAAGTATGAGGTCTGGCAGGACTAAGAGACCTTTTAGGAGAATGTCTGTCAGGAGATGATGCAGAAGATCCGGAACGAGGGACACCAGGAATAGGTTCGCCATTAGGCAAACACTCAAACTGAGAACTTAATTCTGCAACAAGAAACAGAGAATTAATTTTCACCTAAATTCAATTTAGTTTTCCAGTTATGCTTATCCTAACAAAACGGGAGATTTTTCTACCCAGGGAAAAAATTCACGTAGAATTCCTCGTCGGCCACCACGTATGACTCTCGAGGATTTCTACGTGAATTAAATAATTAAAGTGATTTTTAACTTGGATTTCCATGTGCATTTCCAAGTACATTTCTACGAGAAACGCGCCCAACATTTCCAAGTCAAGACACCTTAATACTGAAACTCTTAACTGTTCCATTTTCGGTTGAGTTTGTTTTCAAGTTAAAAATGGAACTATTTGGTTGAAAATTTATACATATTCTTGGAAATCTGACGTTTTGGTATAAAAAATCAATTTGCATGTTTAAAAGGTCATATTTTTGTTAAAGATTTATTTTTTTAGATGCCAATTTTTTTAAATTCAAAATGGTTCATTTTATTTTTGGTTGAACATGTATCTTTTAAAGCTGAAAATCAAACTACGTGCTTGAAAATTTATATTTTTTGATTGAATAAAACTATTTTTTGTTGTTGGAACTAGCAACTATTACATTTTTCGTTGTGAATTCATCTTTTTTGTTCATAATATTCAACTTCTTGGATGAAAGATAAACTCCTTTGTTAAAAATTAGTTTTTTAGATTGATAATTAATAATTTTAGTTATGAAATTCATATATTCAGTTGCAAATATACCTATTTAGTTAAAAATTGTTTTTTTTTTATAAACATCAATTCTTCTAACTGAAAATTTAACTATTCCATTTCTGGGTGAAAATTGATCTTTGTTATTTGAAAATTAAATTACTTGGTTGAAAATTCGTATTGTTTGGTCGACTTCAACTGTTTCTGATTTATAATAAATATATATTTTTTTTAAGTATCAGATATTACACTTTTCGATGAGAATGCATATTTTGTGTTGAAAGTTCAACAGCTTGGATAAAAATTTGGACACCATTGTTAAAAATTCATTTTCTTTGTTGATGATTTGTCATTTTAGTTTGAAAATTCATCTTCTTGGTTTAAAATTGAAATATTGGATTTGAAAATTCTTCTTTTTTTCTTGTTAAGCATTAATATTTTTGACCACTTATTTTTTTGGTTAGCGATTCATCATTTTGTATTGAAATTAAGCTTTTTGGTTGAAAGTATAACTATTTAGCTTAAGATTCTTTTTTTTCGTTTGGTTAAACATTAATTGTTGTAACTGAAAAGTTCATTATTTCGTTTCTGGTTGAAAATGGATCTTTTTGAGTTAAAAACTTACGTATTTTGTGAAAATTCAACGTTGAACATTAAATGCTATAAGAGGGGAAAAGTTCATTTCCAGAGCCTTACAGATTTATAGTTCAATATGGGAAAATTTGAATTTTTTACGACACTAGAATTGAAAATTTTCTAAAAAATGCATTGTTCTAGAAATATTATGGCAGTCATAATTTTAGAATTTGTCACTTTTTCCTTAATGAATAACAAATACTTTCTAGAAGTAAAAGAATTTTTCATCCATTAATTTGTATTTAAAACAATCAAAAACCAACAAACCAATATTAACGCTTCAAGCGGGAAAGAGTGTAAGAACGGGGGTTGTGGACTCCTGGAAAAAATATGATTCCGAAAATATTGATATTCCGAAAATTTGTCGAGATATCGATTAAAAAGTTATGTTTTTTCAAAAATCAACGCAAATTTCTCAATATCAAATTTTTTTATGTCATATATTTATATTATTCTGAATTCTATTATTATATTCACCAATAAAATCGAAAATAACTGCCGAAGAGAAGACCAGAGTCCAGACAATCATAATATTTTTTAATTGTAGGAGCAACTGCTTAATTTGCTGATGAAAACTTGATTAACAACGGAACGAAACATTTTTTATACTGCTTCATAAGCTAATATAATGTATATTATAGTCGTTATCTCTTGAATTAAAGGGATTCAATCTTGATCCACTGTAATATTTACATTTGATAAAAGTCAGTTTCAAGGAAAAAAATTTTGCAACAGATTTAATTAAAACTGATGTCACCATTTATATATTCTTTCACATGTTAGGGAAAGATGATTTTTACGTGCCAAATTTATATATTGTTTACCATAGCGGCCAATTTGAAGCCTTAAAACAATAATCCGATTTCTACAAAATATGATTTAAAAATTGTAAAGATGGGCTTCATCCTTTCCTATTTTAGACCAATTTGTTTAGAAATTACTCAGAGAAAAAGAAGTTATCTGGAAACAAAAGCATCGTAACCTAAATTCGATTTTCAATCGACATTTTCATCTCACTGGGCACTTGACTTAGTCCATAGCTGATGTTCAAAAACCAAATTTTGAACCAATTAGTTGAATTTTCAACCCATAAATATGTATTTTCAACAAGCAAGTTAATTTACAACCAAATGGTTGAACTCTTAACCAAACAGTTAAATTTTCAATCAAGAAGATAAATGTTCAACCAAATAGTTAAATTTTGAAACGAAAAGATGAATGTACAACCAAAAAAATAAATTTTTAATAAAGAAGTTCAACTTTCAACCAAGTCTTTTTCTCACTAGACACTTAAGTTGGTACGTATTTCTAATTCTGAAAGTAAAAGAGTTTAGGATTACGCATTGTTAACTGAATAACATTAACTGAAAATTTGAAATCGGTCTACTTTTAAATCGCATTATATCACATGATATGTAAGCAATTTGTAATATTTTAAGCGATTTGATCAATTTTTCTTAATTGGTAAAATTCCCGGTCAAAAAGAAATTCATTGTCATTTCCTGGTTTACCGGCCACCCTGACAAGATTTTTGATATGGTATTACCAGTGTGAAAGATGGTGGTTTTCACCCGTTTTCCCTTCGCAGTAACATGCAAATACATTTCACGAAAAATCTGTTGGTTGCGAATATTGGTTATCTCGAATATTGCAAAGACATCACTATAGGTGTTTGACAATACAAGTTGTTCTTCGGCTGGCATGGCGATGAGGACATTATATTTTATTTTCAATCGAATTGGTTTATCAGAAGGAAAATTATATCTTCGGAGTTCGAACAACCGAAACGGATTTTTTGAAGGAATAAGTCGAACAAACTTAAGTTCTTCAGGTGGAAATACAAGTACGAGGAAAGAAAGATTCCTGACAGGAGGAGACCTAGACTGGACACGAAGATGAGGTTCGGCAGACGAAGAACACTGGGCAGAAGGATGAGGTCTGGCAGGAGGAAGAGACCTTTCAGGAGAATATCTGCCAGGAGAAGAAGCAGGAGGTTTGGAACGAGGGACACCATGTATAGGGTCGCTCTCAGGCAAACACTTGATCTGTGAACTCAATTCTGCAACAAACAACAGAGGATTAATTTTTGTTTCAAAATTCACAATCGTATCTTGGTATATTATGAGTTGTGACAGTCGTTGCAATTGTCAATGTAGGTGTTAGAGCGTTGCTATCCATTTATGCTTATTTTCAAAAACACTGGAAGTTTTTCTAGTCAGGAAAAAAAGTCATGTGGAATTACTCGTCGGCTACCACGTAAAACTCCATATGGATTATGAAATTCCACGTGCGGCTATGCGTAAAATTACACATCCTCGTGGATTTCTACGTGAATTAAGGAAATGATGCGGATTTTGAACGTACATTTCTACGTAGATTTCCACTTAGATTTCTACGTGAAATTTGCCCTACAATTTCAAGTCGAAGCCAGTTCAGACTAAAACTTCAAATGTGTCGTCTTTTGGTAGAAGTTTTTTTCAAAGTGAAAATTAAACTATTTGGTTGAAGTTTTATATATTCTGTTAAAAATTCGACTCTTTGGTATAAAAAATCAATTTTCGTGTTCAAAAAGTATCATTTTTTGTGTTTCCTAATCTTTAACCGTTTTTGTAAAATGTTGTATATTTAATCGTAAAAAATAGAATTTTTCATTTTTGCTCATGGCTATGGCAAAATCTATTAGTTTTAATATTTATTAATTTTATTTGCAAATTTTTTTTCATTATTAATTACCTATTCGATTTCTGGTTGAAAAGTTATCTTATCTATCTGAAATTTAAATTACATGCTTCAAAATTTGTCTTTTTTGATAGAGTTCAACTAGTTTTGATTTATAATTATAATATTTTTTGGTGAAAATAGCAACTATGAGATTTTCTTAGATTTTTTGTTGTTGTTTAAAATATTCAACTACTTGGTTAAAGTATGAACTATTACATTTTTCGATTTGAATGCATATTTTTTTGTTGAAATTTCAACTGAATATAATAAAATGAGGACACCATTGTTAAAAATTCATTTTATTTGTTAATGATTCATCATTTTAGTTTGAAAATTGATCCTTTCGGTTTAAAATTGTAACAGTTTGTTGAAAATTCTTGTTTTTTTTTGGATAAACATGATTATTTTTAACTAAAGTTTAATTATTCCATTTTTGGTTAGAATCTCATCTTTTTAGTTGATAATTAATTTATTTTTAGTTTAAAATTTAAATATTTAGTAAAAAATACAACTACTTGGATGAAAGATCGACTTCTTTATTAAAAATTAATTTTTCAGTTAATGATTCATCATCTTAATTCGGAAATTCACCTGCATACTTGAAAATTTAACAACTTTGGTAAAAATTCATCTTTTTTAGTCGACTTCAACTGTTTTTGATTTACATCTTGTTTCTGTTATGTCTGGTTCAAAGAAAAATTACTACTCTGAAAGAATATTTTCGCGAGCCTAAGAAATAGGATTCAAGTAAATGCATTTCCTTGGTTCTAAAATTTTGTTCCGTGTGTTTATTAATATTTAATTATTTACTTTTGACTTAATATGCGTTGTATATTAAAATAATAACATCTATGGTACATTCATTATACACATGTATATTAAATTTCTTTTACGTGTGTGTACATTTATTTGCATACATTGTATATGCTAAGCAGACAAATTTTTTAGGAGAAAGTAAAATTTTCAACAACAAGATTCACTTTTAACTAAGAAAGATGACTTTTCTGCCATAAAAGATGAATTTCCAATCCAAAAGGACAAATTTTCATTAAAACAGTTTTATTCCTCCACCGACACGTCTTTAACAACATAGTTAAATTTTCAACAAAATAATTAGATTTTCCACCCAAATAGAATTTTCAACTTATAGATAAAAAATTTCCAACGGAAAATAGAATAGTTAAATTTTCAGATAAAAAATTAATTTTTTGCAAAAATAAATGTCAACCAAACAGTTAAATTTTCATCCAAAAAGATGAATTTTCAACCAAAGCGATTAATAGTCTATGAAAAAGACAACTTTTCAAATTATCCAATATACAGGATAAAGTTTAAGCCAAATACTAAATAGTTAAAAATTACAGATAAAAAATATATGCCCGCCGCGTGGTAACGAACACATTCTCATCACGTGTCTCGTGAGAAAAAAAGGTTGAAATAAAATTTTCAGATCTAATTTAAAAACAATTTTGTTAATAAACACTTCATTGTACCTTGTCTTCTTGTCCAAAAATTTAATTTGTTTATTTGCACTGTCATTTGCTTATTTTCAATGTTGTTTTTTTACTAATAAAACAAAAACTACGCATCAAATCAAAAAGTTATTAACAAAGAATTTGTAGATCTTTTTTGGATGCATAATTTCTCTCTGATCACCTTTTTTTTGTATCTTGCCCAGTTTGAACGAAAAGTTGAATTTTTAAGTTTTCATTATTTTTTGTACAAGAAAAATTTGAATTTCCGATTTTTCAAATAGATTCCACATATTGTTTCAAAAAGCAGGGTTTTTCTTTTCTTGACTTTTTTTATATCGTGCGTTGTTCGGCTTAAAATGTTCATTTACGTTTGTTTTTATAGATTTTAAAAATACTGTAACTCTAATAATTTTATTTTTATCAAAAAAAATTATGAGGGTAAATTGTTCGAATTTTCTAGTATTATGAATAGCCGTGCATATAATTTTTATATCTTAAAAAAAATGGTTTTAAAAAATTTTGAAAACGCTTCAACTTTTTGAATTTTTATTCAAAATAGCTGAATGATGAACTTGTACTTTTTTTGGCCTTCAAAAACCGACGAAGACAAATTTTACATAAAACCAAGACCTTCTCATTAGGATGAGAATGTAAAAATCATTAGTAACAACAACAAAATTAATTTCCAAACTAAGTTGTTAAATTTTCAACCATAAAGATGAATTTTTGAGCAAGAAGATTAATCTTCAATACAAAAAGACGAATTTTGAACAAAATACATGAATTTCCAACAAAATTGTTGTATTTAATTAATTTTTAAGCCAAAATATGAATTATCTACAAAAAAGTTGATTTTTCAACCCAAAAATATAATTTTTCAATCAAAAAGTTTAGTTTTCAACCAAAAAGTTTAGTTTTCAACCAAATAGTTTAATGTTCTACTGAATAGTTGAATTTTTAACTGTAATTATGAATCCTTGAGAAAAAATATTTTTTGTACAAAGCAGTTCAACTTTAAGTTTAATAATCAACTTTTCAACCACAGAAGATGAATTCTCAACGAAGCATGTAACACTTGATAATTTGACCAAACAATTGCATTTTTAATCAAAAAAGATGAATATAATCAAGAAGATTAAATTTCTACCAAGAAAGATGAATTTCCAACAAAACACATGAATTTTCTACCAAAAAGTTGAAGTTTGAACTAAAAAAGATAAATTTTCAACCAAATAGTTAAATTTTTAACTAAAAAAGATAACCAAAAATAGAATAGTTTAACCGTCAACTAAAAAAATGTATTTTTAACCAAAAAAATGAAATGAATCTTCAACTTGAAAAATGAATTTTTGACAAAGTAGTTGACTTTTTGATAAAAAAATTACTTCTTAACAATATAGTTCCTTTTTTATTCAAATAATTGAATTTTTCACCACATAATAGAATTTTTAATCAAACGAGGTGAATCCCGAACCAAAAATATAATATTAGCGTTTTCAATACAAAAAAAATCTGCCCGCCGCGCGGGCACATTCTAATCGCGCGCTTCGCGCGCGGCTCGCTTCCTTTTAAAATTAAAGGTCAAATCATCGACAACTGTAATTTGGTGATTGTGACTTCTCTTTTGTTAAAGCTCCTCTGTGTAATGAATTTAGTAAACATATAGGAAATTCAATATGCCCGTGTATACTAAAATTGCAAACATTTCTAACAGTGTACCTTCACTTTGAAAAGGCGCAAGACGAATAATTTTACCCGATTTACAGGCAAGAAGATTGTTCAAGCGAGTTAAAATTATTTAAAGAAATCAAAATTGTTTCAAAAATTGCTAAATATTCGCATTAAAAATTATGACTCTCAACAACTGTTAATTGTGTCATTACTTTCAGAAAATAACATTTCACGCTTTACAGGGAAAACAATCGTTTAAACAAATGGAAATTGATTAAATAATTACCAAATATCTTTAAAAAATATATTACTCTTCAAATTCGTTAAATGTGTAATTAATTTTGGAAATTAATAACTTTTAACGATTTACAGGGGCAAAATTCTTTGAAACAATGAAATTTTAAAAAATATTTTCCAAATATCTTAAACAAGAAATATTATTCTTGAAACTCAACAACTGTATCATTTGTTCCAAAAAATAATTACAAAGATTTGAAAAAAATTTCAGTGATTTCAATACAAAGAAAATATTTTAATGAATATGATTGTATTTCTAAATATTTAAAGATTTGGAAATATCTCAAAGGATTTTGAAGAAAATTTTATGTTTTTTAGGTCTAAGGTCTATAGGCAAACTTTTATTTATAACACAATGTTTATTTATTGTGTACGATTGATCCACATAATTACTAATTTGCAGTTTGTAATAAATCAGTCATGGTAATTTTTTCATAATGTGTATAATATGTCAAATGTTAAGAAATGTTCATAGATTTTCGTTCCTGAAGTCTTCTCTAATTTGTTTACGTTTATTTTGAATTTCTCTATTTTTGATTTCAACCAAACGTTAATCTTACTTTATTAGCTATAATAAAAAAAGGTTAATGAAAAACCTCGTATCCTGTGGGTGTAAAAACTGCTGCTGTGCCACTGGCAAGAAAAAACATGCAGTCGCCATGGGTGTCAGCTTTTACATGCAGTTACGTCATTTACAAGATATAATTCGGCTTTCAGAACTGCAACAATTGAGGTCAACATTTTATTTTAAATTGTGTAAATTCAATGTTTCAACAAGATCAACATTTTTCTCGTGAACGGCAAAATGGATTTTGACGATTCCTACGTTGAAAGTTGTTTAAAAACGTACATTCCAGAAATATTTCTTCTGAATATAAAATCATTGAATTTTTGTTAAAAAATCACCAATTTTTTATCAATAAATTGTATTTTTGTTCTCTTAAACAAAATTTATTTTCACATTATTCTACATTTTTTCTGGAGAGAAATGTGAAAAGAAGTACTAAGTAGTTTCTATTATATCACGGGATATAAATTTTTTAGTACGATGCACGAGCGCTCAGAGCATGTTGTGCATCAGACTATTCTTTGAAATGGAGTTTAATTTTTTTATGAACAATTGGTATTTTGTTTAACAAGTTCAATGTTTTTATATTCAAAAGAAAAATTTCTGGGATGTCCATTTTGTAACAAAAATCTATGTTGTAACGCTAAATTTTCATTGTTAATGACTATTGCAAAAATATTTTGTTTGCGACCAAAACCTAGGGACATTTTTTCAAACATAAAAGCTATTGAAAAATTAATTTTACAGAGAAAAAAACGGCTTTTGATTTAGGATGGCCTACTTGGAACAATTGACCTACATTAAAAACTCAAACTCGAATAAAGAAAATGGTAAGCAGAAAGTTTCAATCAATGCAGATTTTGACCATGCGAGGTCAATACTACAATGCTACATAGGTAGCTTTTTTGGCTCTCCATTTTTTTGGTGTGCCTATGATAATTTTTACCAGAAAACCAGAAATTCCGGGCTTAAATCTAAAAACTGAAATATTTTTTATCGAGCCAATATTTAAAATTATTTGTCATAATAAGAAAGAAATAAAAGGCACTGGACTTACCTTTTTTGGTTTTTTTGTCATTTGCTCACTTTTTGAATATCATATCATATCATCCTTAATTATTATTTTTATTCAAATATTGTTCAAAAAACTAATTTTCCCAATTGAGATAATTGGGCCCATATAAAAGAAAGAGTTAAAATAGTTGTATTTTATTTTTGGAATCTCATCTCATTTCGTTTCATACGAATTGATAGGATAAGGTTTTTACAAATACATAATCATTTTACCGACATTAACCTACATTCGAGTCAATACATGGTTCGTATCCATGCTGAATGCAGGTTTATACAAGTAAGAATAACTTTTTAAACAGAAAATATTCTCATACAAGTTAAAAATAATTTATTTTTCAATTTAATGCTAAAATTACATTTGAAAATTTTGTATACATACATACTTATTATGCATGTTTAAAAAAAATAATACTATTTTTTATTCATTTCTTTGATATTATTATCACTATTGGATAGATATGGCTGCTGATAATAAAAAGCAAGAATCTTAATACGTAGATTATTTTATTTTGAAAAATGCTTAACATTCAAAAATATACTGACATTTTTACATTAGATGCCTCGATTAAATCAATATCTACAAAAGTAATTTGCTCGAAGCAAACTGCATGAACCTACATTTATAATACGGCAAACATGTCATATTCACTTAAATTTCTTGTCATCGAAGAAAAAACTAAATACGGCTCACAAATTAAAAAAACAGGTTTTACTTTTTTGAAAAATATTAAATATATAACATATAACATAATCAAAGTACATTTTTGATAGTTTAACGTAAATTGAAAATGACTATCAATATAATGAATATAAATTCTAAAAATTGACCTCAACATTTCCATTCAGAATTTTTTTATATATATTTATTCCAGAATTGCGAAATAGGTACAAGTTAATGAAATTAATTTCAAAAGCAAATTATTTCTCTTTCCAAATGGACTTTAATCCTCTAGTAGTCGCACGATTTTAGAAGTGTGAATAAATGATTTCTTTTCTAAATTCCTAAAACTATAATATCATATTTTATGAATTGCACAGTGTAGTATGTGATATGTTAAATTAAATTCAGGTATTTTCAATTCCATAGGTATGAAGGTAACAGCATGAGAGGCATCTGTGTTTCTCTATTCTTATTTCACATCAAAAGAAAATCTAATATAACATAATTATCTTCTCATAAATTTATGATCAATTTTTAATCGCAAGACTTTAACCATAGATAAGACAAGTTAGGATTTTTTAACTGACACAGATTTTTTGTACGGATTTGTATCAGTATCAAAGATATTTTGATTTATTCCGAATTGCAGCTTTTCTGCACAGCTTTTCTGATTTTATCCAACAATCCACTTTTTACCGGATCTTAATGACTACTGATGATTGTCAGTGGATAAATTTTGTAGGGCTGACAATTTCCATTCACATTGAACCTCTTTTATATCTTGAACAATAATACATTAATAATAAATACAAAAATAAATTGTCATCAAGAATGAATAATATCATATCAAAAATTTAAAATAATAATCTAATCAATTATTGAATCAAAAATCGATAAGCTCAGAAATTGTCAACCCTCAAGGTTAAAAATTAATAATAAGATGATCAGCGCTTCGCGCAACTACTGCTGGATTAAAGGTTTTACACGTACGACTAGCTATTGGCCAACATTACATTTTACATCCTAACACATATCTTCATCTTATTTTGTACAAATTTTATACAAAACTACAATCAGTCGCTCCCTCTCAAATTTTTCAACATTACCAAAGCTAAAAACTCGAAAAAAGTTCAGCTCTCATAATATATTCAGAGCCATTACACTTTCTGAATTCTAAAGCTTACACAAATCACAGTTATTAATACCTGAAACTTTATCGAGTTCACTTTACATTTTTCGGTAATACTATTATAAATCTGTGAATTCATCTTATTATATTGACACTTATTCTGTCGAAGAGGGATCATAAATAATTTTTTGAATTCCGAAAGTCAATTGTTTAATTATTATCAATTGATAATTGTACTTCAAATATGGGAATACATTTGCGGATAAATATTTTACAAAACGAGACAATTTTATTTAACGGAAATATATTTTTTACTCAAGATTTACAAGTTGTTCACTAATTAAACGTAAAATTTGAATAATTATTTTTGATCCCTTCATCATTCGGTAAACTTTCTTATCGGCTACTTTTTGGGGTAAATACTTTTCATATGTTTTATTTACTTTGTGAAATTAAAAATTCTTTCACTGTTTTCAAGTTTTTCAAACTTATAACGAAATTCTATATATACAGAGAAAAAAATTGTTTAAATACGTATCTTTCGAGACAAAATAATATGATGGGTCTTTCTAAATTCGTTAAATTGTGCTTATCATCTGGTGTGCGAATTTTACTAGTGACAAAGTTTTCTTAAGATATAAAACAAAGCGAATATTTTCAGATAATTTCACGATATTTTAACTGAATATTAATAAAATCCTTCTGCATCTTATATTCAAGAACGTTAGGTATTTACAAAGCTTGAATTATATATCTCTGAATTAAAATCTCGACGAATTTTGGAAAATGTCAAGCGATGGAATCATACGTATATCATTTTATACTCATGAAAATCAAAATTGCTTCATATTTTTTAAATTTGAAGCTGAGAGTTTTTTGGAATACATATTTGGGAGATAAGAATTCTAAAATAGATTCGGCATGAGAAATATTAGAAACATGATTTTTGTTATAACTTTTAAAACAAAAACCTTACCAATTTTTACTATTTCGCTTACTTCTCATCCATTTTTTCGAATAACAAGTTTTTAATATATATACCTATATACAATTTTACGTCTTTAGACATCAATGCCAAGAAGCTCACGACTATCAACCCTGGAAAGTCGATGGCGCAGACTGCGCCTACGAAACTCCTTCCATCAGACGGACGCTCGTTTTACACGAAGACTGGCAGGAATTGAAGAAGGCCTGTACCCCTGGTATCCCGAAGAATCAAAAAATTCGGAATTGGTTCCTCCCAGACAAGTACAAGAACAAACGCTTACACAGTCATCTGTATCATGAATCATTGGGACATGTCCAGCTAATAATTTTCCGTTTACTGCCACTACTTCGCCATCTAATGTCAAAACGTGGTGAGAGGCTGACTGTAGCTCATTATCATCTCGACGGACTTCTTCTGCGTTCCTGTAAAAACAAACAAGTTTTATGTGATATTTTTAGGATATTTTTATTTTCATTTCAGTCCTTTGAGATGAGACTTTATAATTTGAAGGGTTTCAAACTAATCTTACTTTATAATTTTCTAATTTTCAGTTGGTAATTTGTTTGTTGTCAACTTCAATTTCTGATATCATAGCTTAGCCAGTTTCAAAATTAATGAAATTCTGTTGGACCCTTTTGAAAATCGATCATGCGAAAATATTCTATAAAGTTTTTTCAAAATCAACCAAGTTCTTCAAAGTTAATTAAAGTTAGCTTGCTTGAGATTATCCAAGATATTGATATTAAATTTCAGTCTCTTGTTTGAAAAATGACATTCTATATATATTCGGCATGGAACTTTCACTTTTCAAACTCCTATTTAAGTAATTCGTATTTTACTTACATTGTCATGAATCGAAGGACCAACAAATTGATACTGGCAGCAACTACTGCCAGACCAAACAAAATGAAAACAAGACTCAAGGCGACATATCCTGGTTTATTGGAGAGCGCATGATCATTCTGGAAAAAAAACAAATTATCATCATAAATAGCTTTAAAAAGAATTAAAACAAATTTCCTTATAATTCGAAAATTATATTTTTTAATTTCACGCTGGTGCAGGATTTTTTATACTATTGAACTTTTATTCTCAAAAAAATAATTAAATTTTTAACAAAATAGTTGAATTTTTAACCAAGCATAGTTTAGTTCTAAAAAAAAGAGATCAATTCTCAATGAAAGATTTAATATTTCTTATTCTATGTATTCATGTATGAATTTTCAATCCAAAAGGACGAATTTTCAACAAAATAGTTGAATTTTCGACTGAAAAAGATAACGCAACAAAATAGTTGAATTTTAAACCTACAAAAATAAATTTTCACCAAGAATGTAATTATTAATCAAGAGGGATAAATTTTCAAACAAATAATTGAATTTTCAACTAAAAACTTTAATTTTTAACCAAAAATGAAAAATTTACACTTTAAGTTTAAAAAATTAATTTTCAAGAAAAAAAAAACGAAATTTTAACTGGTTGAGTTCAACAAGAAAACACAAATTCTAACAAAATAGTTAAATCCACAGTCAATAAGATCAATTTTCAAAAAAGAAGATTAATTTTTTGCTCAAAAAGACGCATTTTCAACAAAATAGATGAATTATCCACAAAAAAATTGTATTTTCTACCCGACACAATGGATTTTCAAACCAAAAAGGTAATTTTCTACTGAGTAGTAAATTTTTAAAATAAATAGTTTATGTTTTAACAAAAAAGCTGAATTTTCAAACAAAAAATGGAATAGTTACATTTTCAGTTTAAAAATTCTTTAAAAAAATTTCTTCTAGTTAAATTGAACCAAAAAAGACGAGCTTTTAACAAAATAGTTTACTCACAGAAAAAAAGATGAATTTTCAAAGAATAAGATTAATTTTCTACCTAAAAAGGAAAATTTTCAATAAAATAGATGAATTTTCCACAAAACAGTTATATTTTTAAGCCGAAACTATGACTTTTTATCAAAAAAGTTAATTTTATTTCAAGTAGTTAATTTTTCAAAAAATAGTTGAATTTTCTACCAAAATAGTAGAA
Source organism: Andricus grossulariae (assembly GCA_011634705.1). Lineage (NCBI taxonomy): Eukaryota > Metazoa > Arthropoda > Insecta > Hymenoptera > Cynipidae > Andricus > Andricus grossulariae. Next base: position 38,813,826 of record JAABKJ010000755.1, on the reverse strand, counting down.
TTTTCACTAAAAAGATGAATTTTCAAACAAATGCTTGCATTTTTTGCCAAAAAAGATGGTATATACAAAGATATCACATTTCAAATAAAAAATACGTATTTTCCACAGAACAATTTAATTTCATGTCCGAAATATGGAAATTTTTTACAAAAAGATTAATTTTCTATCAAATTGTTGAATTTTAAAGCCAAGAAAAGTTTTTTCTACACAGCAGCTAAATTTTTAAACCGAAAAGATAAATTCTCAACTAAACCTGTAATACTTGATATTTCAACGAAAAAATATTTTAATTTGAAATAAAAAAAAAAGTTTAATTTAACCAAATAAGACAAATTTTCAACAAAATAGTTGAATCCTCAACAAAATACATGAATTTTCAACCAGAGATTTGAATTTTCAAACAGAAAAGATCAAGTTTCAATTAAAAATATAAATTTTCAACCAATAAAGGAATACTTATCTTTTCAATTTAGAAAAAAAACTGGTTACATTTTCCACTCTAAAGCTGAATTTTCAACTAAAAGTATGAATTTTCACAAAAGAAATTTATTTTCAACAAAGTAGTTCAACTTTCAAGCAGGTAGTTGTATTTTCAAACAAAAAAGATGAATTCTCAACGGAAAGTGGAATTGGTAATATTTTAACCAAAAAAAGATTTGAACTTAAATCAAAAACAATTGAACGCAATAAAAAATACGAATATTCAATAAAATATTTGAAGTTTGAACCAAAGAGATGAATCTTCAACCAAAAAGATACATTTTTAACAAAATAGTACAACATTGAGTTTTCAATCAAAACACTCATACCTCGCTAGCTGGCTAGCCTCGGGTGTGGTTGGCCAAATAACGAGGTCGTTTTTTCATGTCAAAAATCAGGCCCGAATATTTAGTCTCTGACCTTGGAACAGTACAAGCGTGAAGATGGCCAAATAGCGGGGGGCCAAATATCGGGGGGCCATCTAGCGAGTTATGAGTGTACTAGAATTTTTCACCAAAACAAAAATTGAAACGAAAAATCGAGAAAAAGGGAAAATTTCTTGAAAACAGGAGAAAAACAGATATTCTTTAAAAAGGAAAAAAGAGGGGAATATGGAAAAGAGTGTGAAGCCTAAAAATATGAAAGTAATTTTCCAACTTACTATGTTATTATTGCAAGTAGGAGAGGAGAAGTAAAGATGTCAGATAGGAGGAGAGAAGTAAAGGGATAGGATTTAGGAGTGGGACGGGGTAGAAGGGAGTGTAGGGAGAGGGGAAAGAGTAGGGAATTGGAAGCAGGGTGAGCAGGGGTTGAGAGGGGAAGTAAAGGGCGTGGAGGAGACAATCATATAGGAAGATTTTCAACTTGCTTAAAAATATACAAATATACAAAAGGCATCAATGGAGAAGAAGCCAGAGCTTAGTGATGATGAGAGGTCAACGGGCCCGTGGGGATGAGAGCAAAGGGGTAGGGATATAATTTGGAAAAGGCTAGTGGTGATGAATTTTGGAGATAAGGAGTTACTGTGATATAGGGATATGGAATGGTAAAGATAATGTGGGGGGAGGGTTTTAACAAGGGGCCGTAGTATTTAGGAGAAAGAAAGGTAGAGTCAAAGAATATATAAATTTAAGGTTGTAAATGGTGTAGGGGTATAAGAATGTGTATTAGAGGGTTGCGGTAGGAGCAGTAGATGGGCCGAGATACATGCAAAGATGTGCAACTGAGAGGGGAAGGAATGGTTCAGGTGGGTTATTAGTACATATACATTAAGAGTGGTGGAAGAGGGAGATGGAAGATGATGACGAGGGTGTGAAAGAAGGTTGTCAGAGAAGGTTGTGAGAGAAGAAAAAATTGCAGGTTCGTGGTATGCAATGAGAAGGGTTTATTCTGACGAGAGTGTATATGTGTATAGAGTAGAGAGGGATGTGAGAGATGTGACGATTTGGGAGTGGGGTGCTGCGGATCAAAGGGTTATAGGAGCATAAAAAGTGTAAGAGGGAGAGAGGATAAAAATTGGCAAAGTGGAGGCTTGAGACGATAAGAAAGTCTAGGGTTGGGAGTGGGGTGCAAAATCGGTACAGTTGTATAAAGGATGCGGATTTTTGAGGAAGGTTGGGTTGACGAAGGGTCGACGATAGCCAGGGGGAGGGAGAGGCTAATGGATGAGAGTATTTAATTTCAATAATGTAAGATTACAAACCTGAAGTGCAACATAGTCACCAAATCCAATTGTTGTAAGTGTTACAAAACAATAATAAAAGCTGTCGAAATAGCTCCAGCCCTCATACCGAGAAAATACTGCAGCTCCAGTTGTGATTATGATACTCGATAGCATTCCAGTTGCTAACATAAGATTCATTTCGGTTGCTTCAGTGCGTTGGCACTTTAAATATTTTTTAGCCTTTCGTATGACAACCGATGCAAATTTATTAAGACGTTCACCAATACTTTGGAACATCACCAAACCTAACGGAATCCCAACCATGGCGTAGGCCATACAAAATGCTTTTCCTCCTATCGTAACTGGGGTTGAATGACCATAACCTACGTTGAAGTATAGTGCGTTATTAAACGAAAAAATGAATAAATTTTGACTTGAAAATGTGGGATTATTATTAAATTTCTCTAAAATAGTTTTGCTTACCTATCATGGCAAGAACTACCGTAGCGAAATAGAAAGCACCGGCGAATTTCCATTGAGGGCCGGCTTTATGGGGCTTATTTTCTATTATGACTATTTCAACCATGAGATAATCTTCTGCAGTTATATTGTATTTCTTTATCATGTTATTCTTAACCTCTAAAAGAATAAACGAACAAACACCATTATTAATATTCTTTTTAGTATATAATTTTACTTAAGAGGCTAGTTCTTTTTCGACATCCCTAATATATTATGTTAATTAGCATAAAAGTTCTGGAAAAAAGTTATATTTCAGGATTATAATGAATATTTATTTCCTCAGAGATGAAGTTACTGCCAAGTTAGTTTACTAAAAAGCATATTTTCTAAAATTACAGTGCAAATTAGTACATTATTAGATTTTAATAGGTCGAATAAATATTCTTTTTATTCGATATCATAGCAATAATCATCAACTGATAAAATGATGAATATAAGATTTTTATTAGGATAAAAACTACAAGTAATGGATTTTCTCACCAGTGAGAAATTCGCCACGTCGGCGTTCGGTGTCAGATTCCAAAGCGTCGAATACTGCAGCTCCAATGAGCAAATAGGTAAAAGTACACACCACCAGCGATAAAGTCCTTACATTTTGCCTTTTCATTTTGCTCCTGAGTTTCCTCACGCATCAAAATTCATCCAAAACTTTTACTCAAAAAACTATGCAAACAATTACACCCCCTTTTGATCCATTTCGTTTTTCGGAATAAGAAAAATACAATCAATTCTTCTGTCTCTCAAAAAATCACACTTCACTCTCACCGATTTTTAAAGCTCACTGATGGCAGATTCAAATATTACTTATGTTCACAATAACGTTCCAATTATACTTTGTTATTCAAAAATATATTTTATATTTTGAAATTTTACTGAGTACTTAGAACTTGTTTAAATGATTTGCTTTGAGAGTCCGTTTTTTAAGTCCAGCGTATTTTTGTAGGTTTGTGAATTAGCAAGAAGTTTTTCAGTGGACATGAAGAAGGGAGGCGTGTTCACTCGGCTCTGACAGCGCCCGCAATGAATTATATGGGAGAGAACGGATGGGGTATTGATCGGATAAGGTTCGGTGAGAGTAAGGCTGCTGCGGAAGCTGCTAGAGGCGAACGTCGATAAGAGAAGGTTTTTCCACTGGCGACAGTAGTCATACCCGTTGTTGGTCAGACGCAAGTGGTAAATCCTTTGAATCTCTAGACGAAAACCAGTGTTTCAAAATGTGAGCACTTATCAGATCACGGTAACTGAAAGAAGTGCGTTATGTATGTTTGTTGCTTTATCAAAATACAGAAACAAACATTTTGATGTTTTTTAAATTTTTAAACGATAAATTTGGTTCCTTTTTATGAAAAAGTAATTTCCAATTTAAAAAAAAAAAATAACATAAGAAAGGTCTCCATGGATTACATTATAGATTCCGTTTATCAACATTTATCGACAGTATTAACCTGACGCACCAAGTGCCAAATACGTGTAGTGTTCCTATCTAGATTTTTTTTATCGGTTTCTAACTTGGCTAAGTCATAGGAGTCATCCATAAACTACGTTACCTGTTTTGGGATAATTTTGACCCCCCCCCATCCCCCCTATTTGACGACCGTCAAATCCTTCAAATTCACTTTAAAAACCTTCTCGATATTCGCCCGAAAAATATTTAATCTCCTCTGATATTACTATATTACAAAAATTTATTTCAAATTTAAAAAATAATATACTTTTTTATTTTTTTATCTTCCAAAATTCAAATTGTTTTATAGTGAGTAGAATTTTCGAGCACAGAGTAGGCTTTTAAATAATAGTTGAATTTTCAACAAAAAATCATTAAATTTTTAACAAAATAGTTGAATCCTCAACCAAAATGATGATTTTTTATAAAAGAAGATTAATTTTCTGCACAAAAAGACGAATTTTGAACAAAATACAAAAATGTTGCACAAAACAGTTTAATTTCTTACCCAGCACTATGAATTGTCTACCAAATAGTTGAATTTAAAAAAGATAACTTTGCATTAAAAATGGAATAGTTACATTTTTTTACAAAAAAAAAGTGAATTTTCTACCAGTTAAATTGAATAAAATAGACGAATTATCAACAAAATAGTTGAATCCACAGCCAAGAAGATCAGTTTAAAAAAAAAAAAGATTAATTCTCTATCCAAAAGGACAAATTTTTAACAAAATACATGAATTTTCTACAACATTATTGTATTTTCCACCCAACAGCAAATAATTGAATTTTCAGTTCGAAAATTAATTTTCTACCAAAAGAAAACGAATTTTCTGGCAGTTAAATTGACTAAAAAAGACTAATTTAAAACGAAATAGTTGAATCCACAGCCATTAAAATGAAATTTCAAAAAAGGAGATTAAATTTCTACCCATAAAGACAAATTTTCAACCGTATCCATTAATTTTATACACATTATAGTTGAATTTTCCACCCGACACTGTGGATTTTTAACAAAAAAGTTAATTTTCCACCAAGTAGTTGATTTTTGAAATAAATAGTTTAATTTTTAATAAAATACTTGAATTTTCTACCAAAATAGTTGAATTTTCAACTAAAAAAGACAAGTGTTCAACGAAAACAGATAAGTTTTCAACAAAAAATGGAATACCGTATTTACCCGAATATAAGCCGCACCCCAATTTTCTGCCAGTAAAATTTAACCAAAAAATATTATTTTTAAGCAAAATACTTGAATCCATAGATTAAAATATAAATTTTCAAAAAATAAGATCAATTTTCTACCCAAAAAGACGAATTTTCCACAAAATAGAATAATAAAATAATGGTAGGTTTTTCGGATTTTTGGTAAATTTATTTCGTGTTATAAAAAAGGACGTTTCGACCACTAAATGTAGGGCCTCATCAGATTAATGTAATTCCGACACTGAATTTTTAACAAAAAAGTAATTTTTTACCTAGTAGTTAATTTTTCAATAAAGTGTTTAATTTTTAACCATATAGATGAATTTTTTACCAAAAAAGTTGAATTTTTACTAAAAAGATTAATTTGCAACCAAATACTTGCATTTTTTTACCACAAAAGATGGTATGTACGAAGATATGAATTTTCAAACAAAAGATACATATTTTCTGCAAGACGATTGAATTTTTATCCTGAAAATAGGAATTGTTAACATTAAGGTTAATTTTCAACTATATAGTTTAATTTTCTACCAAATTGATGAATTTTCAAGACAAAAAGACAAATTTTTTACAAACCAGTTCAATTTTCAAACCAAAAAGATAAATTTTAAATATTTCAATCAAAATTATTTGATATTTCAACGAAAAAAAATTTTAATTTGAAACAAAAAACAGTTGAATGCAACCAAATAAGACGAATTTTTTAACAAAATAGTTGAATCCTCGAAAAGGTACATGCATTTTCAACCAAATAGTTGAATTTTCAAATAGAAATGATGAGTTATCAACGAAAAGTCTAATTCATGATATTTTAATTTAAAAATATTTTTATTTTCATTTAAAAAAGCTGCATGTATTACAAAAATACGAATATTCAACAAAATAGTTGAAGTTTGAACTAAAGAGATAAATTTTGAACAAAAATAAGAATTTTTAACTGAGATGATTAATTTTCTACTAAAAAACACGAATTTTTAACAGAACTAGAAAAGAATCGAATTTTCAACGAAATAGTTGAATTTCCCACCGAAGAGATGAATCTTCAACCAAAAGGATAAATTTTTGACAAAGAAGTACAAATTTCAACCAAATTGTTAAAATTTTGACAATTTTAACAAAATAGTTGCATTTTAGACAAAATAATTGAATCTTTAATCAAGTAGTAAAATTTTTAACCAAAACAAAAATTTAAACGAAAAATCGGGGAAAAGGTGAAATTTCTTGAAAACATGAGAAAACAGATATTGTTTAAAACAGTAAAAAGGGAAATTGGCAACATAGTTTATGGACTTGAAACCTAGTATAATAACTTTTAAACATTTTCTAAAAAGCATTTTTTTTAATGAAAATCAAAACCAAAATTGATTTTTTTCTAAAGTGTGATTTTCCCAAATTTGTTTTCTTTTTGAAAAACAGCCGTTTTTATCTTTCTTCAAATAATGCAGGAAAAAAAGTATGGTGGAAACATTGTATTGGTCAAATTGACAGTTTCAAACTGGAGGGTACGGTATTCAACTCACGCAGCGCCCGGATATCAATACTCTGATGTCTAAGAGGCCATTCAAGTATTACGTCACGCTTTTTTCGGGCAATTTTTATTCCTTTTCTATCACGCATTTTCTATAATAAGTGTATATAACTTTAACATGGGAGTCACGATACAGCTGAACCCCCTCCAACCCTAGACGTATGACGCAATACTTGAACGGCCCCTAATGTGCCTTCAAACTTACATATAGATATAGGTTTAGAGCCTATAATAATAATTTTTTATATTTGTGGTTGACATTCTGAACCAATCTATTTAGATTATTACATTTTTCAGATAGAAAAAGAAACAATAAAAAATTTTAAACATTGCTAAAATTGCTAATATTTAAAATATTCTTTATACAAAAATTTGAATAACGAGATTTTTTTCGAGAAATTGAGGTGAAAATCATTTGGCCTCAATTAAAAAAACTCTTAAAATATTCATAAGCAAACCAGATTGAAACCAATCATAAGTTTAGTGCCTCTGTTTTAAAAATTGTATTTAACATCGAAATGAAATCTACTTTCTTGTGAATAATTTTACGCAACGAAATCAGAGCGTAACAAAAATTCAAAAATCAGAATTCAAAATTACCTCCTTTTCGACTCATTGGAGACAAAAACATAACAAAGGAAAAAGGAGGGAGTAAATGGAAAAAGTTTATAGAAAAAAGTATAGAAAACCTACAAGGTTTGAATAATAGAATCTTATGCCAATTATAATTTACATAATACCCGCAAATAAAACCCTAAGATAACCATTTAACTAAAAATTAGCTGATCCCAGTTTCTATTTTGTTAATTAAATAAAGCTCCTTGATATTTTTAAACGGTTTTCTGTTTTATTAATGATATTTTCCCAATGTCAATCAATTTTGTTGAAATTCATAACACAGGCACACGAAAAAAATGGCTTGTCCACCAGACGAGACAAACATTTGTATACGTTTTTGGGGTCGCTGAATCCGAATCCGGTGTATAGAAATGTTGTCTCGTCTGGCGGACAAGACTTTCTTTTCGTGTGCATGTATAATTTTCAAAAAAAGAAAAAAACGATCTATATGAATACATAATTATTAAGAATTAAACATTCTACATCATATTAGGACATTTTCATTTTAATGTATGTAAAAATTTTTTTTTAATAAAGTCAAAATATTAGAAAAATATTTCACTTTTTTGTAAAACTCTCAGATGTTGCCAGATTTTGAAAATATTCCCCTCCTATTTTTTAGAAGAAGCATTTAACGAGGTCTTTTTTTATACATAGCTTTTCGTCTGTTGAAAAAGTTACACGATTTTCAATGATCCCATCGACTAATCCAAACGTTGTAAAAAGCTGCCGTCCTGGTACTTATTGAAAAATAATTTTGCCAGAAGGATGTAAATATTTTTAACATCTATAAATAATTTAATTAAAATGTCAACTGGATACTTATCAAAAATAAGTTTGTCATATATTTGTACATAAACTGGTTCATAAAAAATGACACCCTCGTTACCTATACTAGGTATTCTGAGGAAGAAGCCATATATAAAATATGTGCATAATTTTTTTATGTACCATTGAGTACCATTGTAATATTCTATCCATTCGAAATTGTATACTGAACTTGTTTAATTTTTCACTTTTGTAATTTTATTTTCAGACTATTTTTTATTTTGTTTTTGTATTCATTTCTGAATACTTGATAGGGCTTTTCGGAAAGAATTCTTATGCTTTAGATTTTTCCTTAGGTCTCTGAAATTTCTTGAAACATGTGCCTTTCACGATGTTTGGGCTAGTCGATGGGGTCGTTTGAAAATCGACTGACTCGTCCAAAAGACGAAAAACTTTTTACACAGGCTATGTATAAAAAAAAGCCTTGATAAATTTTTCTCTCTCTAAAAGGTGGGATAGAATTATTTCCAAAATCTGGCAACATCTAAGAGTTCTCGTATTATAAATCAATATAATTTTACGTCGTAGCTTTGAATACGGTACCTCGCATATTTGGATAGCGGTATTTTCTGTGTTATAAAAAAAAATGATTAAGAAAAGTATTCACCAAGATGTTAATTTTGTTGTCCTTTTGAAAAATTTTAAGAATTTAAGATAAAAAAATTGACTATTTTTCGAATATTTTATCTTTCAATTTTTGTCATTTCTATGTCATTGATATAATTGGAGGATCAGTTATAAAAAAAAATATCAATTAGGTTTATTTAATTAACAAAACAAAAATTAGGATCAGCTAATTTTTGGTAAGATTATTTCTTTATTCTTGTTGTAAAAAGTAATTTTTATACGCTCATGAATTTTTCATCAATGAATGCAAAATTAAACAAAGTAACATTTTCTAAAATATCTGGTTTTATTCATAGGTATTATGTGAATTGTAATTAGCATAAGATTCTACTATTCAAACATTATAGTTTTCCTATAAATAATCCCTGATGAGATCTAAATTGGTTTTAGTTGATTTTCCTTTCCTCCCTCTTATTTTCTTTGTTATGGATGCCTCTAATGAGCCGAAGAAAGGGTAGTTTGAAAATCTAATTTTTAATTGTGATTTTTTTTTCATGCTCTGATTCATTAATTTAGAAAAAAAAAGAGAAGGTGGGATGGAAGCATTGTATTCGTCAAATTGGCAGTTTTACATTCGAGAGTACCATATACAACTCATGGAGCCCAATTTAACTAATACGATGTATCCATCCCACTTTTTCTTTTACGTCATTTAAAAGAGGATTAAAAAAGCTATTATATAATAAAAATCCTATAAACGTATATAAAGAAGTATTGTATAGTACAGTATAATATAGTAAAGTATAGAATGGTACGGTATAGTATAATATGATTACACATTTCCATAACATTTTAAAAAGTCTCTTTTTCACACAATCCAATAATGACCTATATCTATCTGGAAGTTTTTTAGCACTAAAAGCTCTGTAAGGTCTATATCATTTGACGCAAAGACAAAAAATTATATGAAAAAATTAGTTTGGAAAATTTCTGTTAAATAACACCTCTGATGCGAACCAATGAAATATAAAGAATTCACGTCTTTCTCCCTTGTCGCCATGGATCCAAACATTTAGTTACGAATGAAACATATATTTCAGTTGAAAATTAAATGACTTGCGTCAATGAGTTTCATTTTTAAAATGAGTCACTCCCCTTTGTTGTGATGAAAAATGAAACATAACGAATATCTAATACAAATTTATGGCGAAGATCAATATATTATTTCGACAGCATTTCGCATTTTATTTTCGCCTTTCATTTCAGCTTACATACATGCATCCACCAAAATACTATAGCAGCTCTGCCAATAATCGCAATTCATTTGACTTCAGTTTGAGTATTTATTGCCCACACTGGTGGAGCAATGCTAAAAATATGAAGCTATATGAATGTTCTTAATGCAGCTGGTTCGTGCCAGGAAGTGCTAAATGTCGAGCAATACCGAAAAGAGGTTGATGGGAAATTAAGTTAGGAAAATGAAACAGAACATAAAGTTATAAAATCACCAACAGAAGCTAAGAAAAACACTCTTCTTCGTTGAAAAAATTAATTTTCGAGCACTTTGCAGTTCATCATGTAAATATTTATTTAATTTCAAATGAAATACAATTTCATTTATCATTCAGAAAATTGTTTTATTTTCACGAAATTGTATCTCAATGAGGAATGGTCAATTTTGAGAAAAAAGTAAATTTTATATAAATCTCGAAAGTTGTAAAATTATTTTATTTACATTCCCGTTATCAGTAAATTTATTTTAAGAGTAGGTAAGAGTTTAGAAAAGAAAGAAGACAATACTGTTTTTCCCCCTTAATTCTAGTATGCCCTTTAATTTTAACAAAATAAATTAATTTCATTCGTGCAAATATACTTTGCATATTCATAGGATTTTATGCTCGCCGAAAATTGCCGTACTACACGCTCTCGTACCGAACTCATGCGACTTTATATAAAAAGCATTTTAGTCGATCTAAAGCCTGAGTGATTTATATACAAGTTTATTATTTACAACTTTTCATGACACTATTTTTCAAAATTTATGCTACTATTGACACTAATTTTGATCTCTGAAGTAAGTCCGAGCCCTAGATTATATTATATTCTTGAAAAACAACACCGTCAAAGAAAAAAGCGAGCCTTGTTAGAACAATAAAAAATTTTTTTTTTTCTTCTGAAGAGGTAGTTGTCGGAAAAGGGTGATTAGGAAAGGACCCAAGGTTTTTTGAGGTTAGGTGAATTTGCCTGCGAAACCATTCTTGGCGCACATTATCAAAGTCTTGAAAACAAAAGTAAAATGCAGAAAGAATGAACATCACTTTATTGATTTGGAAAAGAAACACCGATTTGAAAGACTTTATCTGTTCTTTGGAAATTATGCACCGTTTCCGAGGTCGATAGACATTGATCATAACGCTCTAATTTCCAATTGCAGTACTTCGCAAATACCTTTTTCGCCCTACGGTTACAAGAGTAAAGAATTGTTCCCCGAGGATTATGTAATGTATCTTGTCTCAAAAAATGCATGTAAGTACATGCGTCTTTTTTTTTACACAAATCACTTCATGAGATGATGAATCATGGTGCATCAATTAGAATGATTCAGAGACTCCGAGTGACCTTGGCCTTGTGGAAAATATATGGTTTCGTTCGTGAACAAGTCGCTTAGCCTCCCGGAGGCAACAATGAAAAGTAGACCGTAATTCAAGTACGTAATCAAGGTGCGCTTCTAAAAAAATATTCATCAAGGAAAAATTAAATAGATCAAAAAAAAAATGCAAAAAGGGGGTGAACAAAAATAATAAAAGTATTTAAAACTCATTAATGCAAAAAAAATATTCTGCTGAAAACCTCTAATTTTTTATAATTTATTTGATCCAAAAACAATCTACTTTTTAATTTCTAATCCCAATAATCGTATTTTTGTCATTGGTCGTCCTTTAAATGATTTTCTACCGTGTACGAATTTGAAGGATGACTATCAAATTTTATGTCAAGGGATGTTCGTTGGGAAGCTCGCATCCTTCCTTTTAACGACTTGTCAAAGTAGCGCTCTAGAAGCTGTTAAAGTGTTAGCCTGAGAGTAGGTTAAGGTTCAAGTCAGTAAATAACAAATAAATGAAAAATTGTATTTTTAGCACCAATTGCCTGTGTATATACATTTTTTTAATTTCAAACTCCTCAAGTTGTGAATTTTCTGAAACTTTCTTTTCTAAGAACACCAAAAATAGTTTTTCTTATTTTATGGTTACGATTATTCTTAGATTTCATATCTTAGTTCAGATGTATGTATATAAAGGTAAAAAACCTTTTTTGTAATTCTAAAAATGTACGACCATACAAGCGTTCCTCAGTGTCCATAATATGGAATGCAATGCATAATGAAATCCTTGAGGATTTCAAGAAATTGATAATACGACGGCGCTCTTTTCACAACAGAATTTCCTTTTACGAGCTATCGCCTCTGTTAACTGATTCAAGGTTCTTCAAACTCCAATAACTATTTCAAATCTCATTGGTCACTACAATTACGTTTTTTCAATATATTTCTCTCTTACAAATATTTTCGTTTTCCCTCGTCCGTATTTGCATCTACATAGTATGAAACTTATATAACTCAAGGATAAAAGTAGAAAAAAAAATCAGTTTACAGTGCTAATAAGAACGCCGGAAGGGATTCCAGGCTATGGAAAACAAATCCAAGGTAATTGGAAAATTACAATGCAACCTCAAAACTTTTGCTTACACTCTCGCAATTGTTTACCATTTCAGAATTTCGTCATGAATAGTTGAAAAAGCTTTTATGGAAAATTGTGATTAAACAAGGAAACATTCAAAAAACTCTCGAAAAATATCTCAGAAATTTTCCATGAAGTAGATAATCACTTAAGTTTTCAGTTTACAGTGATGTATTTGCACCTTTGATCTTTGAAATATGACATTTTGTGGTCATTTATCTTTCATTTTGTAAACTAATTACAATGTTACGACGAGGAAAGACTTCTTAATCACTCTCTAGACAGAAGCGTAATTTAATTTAATTAAAGACCTGATGCATTTTCTCGTATTTTTTGTTATTCCCGGTGAATTGTAACGCTGGGTAGGATGCCCTCTCGTTTCATCTTCCAACGCTAGACGTGTCGTTTTCCAATTCTTCACAAGAAAATTACATTGTTCAGCTAGCAACGGAATTCGTTCCGCTCTTGTAGTTTGCACCATCTACATTCTACAGTAGAAAAATTTGCCTTTCAGAGAGAATCCTATATATATACCATACATATACCAACAACAATAAAAGACCAGTAAGGGTTGGATAAAAAGGGAACCGAAGGAACGTTAAGACAATTTCAACTTCTGACGAAGACCTTGAATCCTGCCTTGAACTCGGAAATGATGCGAGTACCAAGTTCATTGGTTAATCTTATAGCATTTGCGTCGCATTTTCCGATTCAATTTCATGTTTCCCATAACTGATTATAATATATAGAAAAAAAATGAAACTGCCACAAGCATTAATATCCTACTAAATACGGAGGCGAAAAAGAAGAAACCCCCCATCAATTGGATAGATAATTATGAGAATTACAAGTCCGATTCCTCAGTAGGGGCCGTACTATGTGCCAATTTTCACAGTACCAGGCACTACAGATGAACCGCAAATGTTTTTTTGCTGGATCCAGCAAGCAAAGATGTGAATAACAAATAGGATTCCTCGGCAGAGCAGGTACTATGCACTAATTTCCATAGTACAAGACACTACAAAGGGATCGTAAATGTTTTAGGCTGAATGCGCAATTGTATATCTGGTATGAGATAAAAAGAAAACAAATAAAATTATAATTATTCGAACACAACGATGAGACTGACATGTACAATTCCTCGGTAGGGACCGTACTATGTGCCAATTTTCACAGTGCAAGCCACTACAGAGGGAACGCAAATGTTTCGTACTGTGTATACCAGTTGTCGATCTGAAATTAAATATATACAAAACAATATCCAATTAAGTAATCATATAACGATGAGAATAACAAATACGACTCCTCAGTAGGACAGGTACTATGCATCAATTTTCATAGTACAAGACACTACAAAGGGATCGTAAATGTTTCGTGATGCATCAGTCAATTTGTAATCTGTCAATTATCAATAAAGAACTTCAATTTAGCTGATACAAATCGATGAAAATGACAATTACAATTCCTCAGTAGGGCAAGTACTATGCATCAATTTTCATAGTACAAGACACTAAAAAGGGATTACAAATGTCTTCTGCTGGATGAGCCAATTGGTGATCTGCAAGTAATTATTGACAAAATAAATTTAGTAAACCTCTAATTTAGAGAACGCACAACGAGGACAACAAGCACGATTCCTCAGTCGGTGCCGTACTATGTGCCAATTTTCACAGTACAAGCAACTACAAAGGAATCGGAAATGTTTCATGCCGGTAGGGCCATTTTACATTCAGCCACGATATATAAACAAACAAAAAATAAAAATACAACTAAGCCGGAACATAACGATGAGAATAACAAGTATGATTACTCAGTAGGGACCGTACTATGTGCCAATTTTCACAGTACAAGCCACTACAAAGGGATCAGAAATGTTTTGTGCTGAATAGGTGAACTGTTAATCTGCCACGAGATATAAAGAAACCATAATGATGAAACTCACACGCACATTTCCTCAGTAGGGTCCGTACTATGTGCCAATTTTCATGGTACAAAACACCACAAAGGAAACGCAAATGTTTCAGGCTTGAGCTCATAATGATGAAATTGACACATACAATTCCTCAGTAGGACCCGTACTATGTGCCAATTTTCACAGTACGAGACACTACAAAGGAAACGCAAATGTTTTTTAGCTGAAATATAAAGAAACTATTGAACCTCGAAATAACCGGGCACATATAAATGATGGTAATAATACGTACATTTCCTCAGTAGGGACCGTACTATGTGCTAATTTTCATAGTACAAGACACTACAAAGGAAACGTAAATGTATTGTGCTGGATGTATTAATTTGTGATCTGTCTGGAAATATAATTAACACAAATATAAATCCAATCAAGCGGACACCTTACGATGAGACTGGCACCTACAATTCCTCAGTAGGGGCCGTACTATGTGCTGATTTTCAGAGTACAAGACACTACAGAGGGACCGGAAGTGTTTCGTTCTGGACGAGTCAATTTGCAATCTGTCATTAATTATACAAGAAACAAACAATTAAGCTGATTTAAAGCGATGAGAATCACAAGTATGATTCCTCAGTAGGGCCTGTACTATGCGCCAATTTTCACAGTAGAAGACACTACAAAGGGACCGGAAATGTTTTGTGATATATGCGTCAATTAGTGATGTGTCATGTAGTTTGACGATACCAAATAAAATTCCAATTAAGTGTAGATACGAAATATCTACGCGAAGAACGAAGCAAAAGACAAGTACAATTTCTCAGTAGTCCAGGTGCTATGCATCAATTCTCATAGTACAAGGTACTACAGAGGTATCGTAGACGTTTTGAACTGGATGCGGCAAGTGTCAAGAATATGAGATGAACAATATATAAGATGAACAAGCTACAAATTTTAGACTTATTCATTTACCTATTTGAAACGCTGACCGTAGACTCACGTATTTATTTCCGTTGTCCTGGATATGGCTATCTGCTAATAAATCGCCACCACAGTCTCATCAAGAAGAAAAAATGTTTCCGTTTTCACATTTCTGACGAGAATGCACAAGAACACTTCTGAACAAATTATTAAACTGATGATGGAACGAACTATGAAGAACAACCGACTTGAGAACTGACTAAGCTGTGACTGATACCTCTGCTGGTTTGTTTGGATCTTAAATAACGCTGGTCAATTGTATCTGGAAGGGATAACTGGGGGTGACATCTAAAATCTTCATTCCTATTGACCAGTCTTACGAACTTTAAAGCTCTTCGGTGGAGGTGGGAGGTGCTTACCCCTCTGTTTACCTGAGATTTGGGAGTGCAGCGCCAATCCCACTCACCTCCCATCACAACATTTTCCTCTGGACCTAATGACCACCGCAGGGGAAAATCCCGAAGTATGGGTAACGAAGAATCTCGAAAGATAAGATTCAACCAAAGTAACAGATTTTTAAAATAAAAACGTTTGTGAAACGTTTTTCGAAATTTGACTTTTGATTGTTTTCGATGTTTCTTAAATATGCATGGAAGAATTAACTTTTAAAAGCTTTTAAATTTTAATGGTTTTTCTATCTGTGTAACAAATGAAACCTTTAATTTATATAAGTAAGAAGCTAAAAAAAGTAATAACTTCAAATTTTCCATATATGAATGGTAGTTTCACTGGAAAATTGAATATAAGGTGAATATTATACAAAATAATAAATAAAATAATGAATATATAAAATTGTTTTTAATTTCTAATGGTAGAATTTCTATCATAGTATATAAAAATAAAACGCAATTTACAAATTTGATTATTCAAATCATTTTATTCTTCTCTCACCTTCCTCAAACAAGTTCTAAAAACTTTTTCCACATTAAACCTTATTTAGAATTTAGAAAAATAAAACAATCATTTTCTGATAGAAATATATTTTTATTATTTCGATCGTTTTATATAAGGCTGAGGTATTTTAAGAGATCTTTAAACATTGCCTAAATGGTCGAAATAAATGATCACAAATAATTGTAAATATTAGTGGTAAAATTGACCATTTTATCAATGTCATTTTTTATCACTGAACAACTTTTCATAATAATATTACAATCGACCAGCAATATTGCACATTAGTTTAATTAAAAAAGTTATTTTTGAATCTAAAACGCATACTAGCCTAAGTTATACCTTTTTAGTCAATAAAAAATTTGAGTTTTGTCTTTATTATTGATTTTTTGTTGTTTCCAGTTTCTCAGTACTTTCAAAATACTTATTTTACATTTTTATATTATCCCCTTTTATATTACAATGATTGTATATAATTTAGTAAACATTTTTAATCTCATTTATGAGAAAAACAATAATTTGTTCTGACTTTATTCAGATTTTTTGATAATAAGTAACTTTTTTATATATACTCATTGGATTTTTTAATTGGCACAAAGTATGTCAAATTCTTATAGAAAAATGTGAAACAAGTGAGATAAAATTATTATTTTCCTTCAAAATTAGTTTAAAAGATTTCATCAAATGATGTACAATGATGGTAACAAATTAAAATTTGATAACATTGTCTCCTTTTATATTACCATAATTTAAAATAATTTAATGAAAATATTAAATCCCATTTGTAAAAAAAAAAAACATTAATTTTTTCTGACTTGTTTCACATTTCTCGATAATGGGTAACTTTTTTTAAACATACTTATTGAATTTTGTAATTGGCACAACGTATGTCAAATTCTTACAGAAAAATGGAAAACAAGCAAGATAAAATTATTATTTTTATTAAAAATGAGTTCAAAGGATTTTATTAAATGATGTGCAATGATCGTAATAAATAAAAATTGATTACATGCATTTTCAAGATTTTGAGAAGAGAAAAACAACAAAAAATCAATATAAAAGACCAAACTCGAATGGGGGACCTATAAATCATTTGTTTGTTCAGATTTGGAAATCATTTTTTTTCCCTTATACAATGAATCACCCTAATGCACACGTATTCATACAAATATATTACTGGAATAATATTTATCTGAGTTAAATAAAACAACTCACAAGCAAATTTATCATTTTTGTATATTCGCATAAAAGAAAACTTCTTAACCATCAATGCAAAGATTGATCATAAGAGTCATAATTAGCAACAACAAAAAATATATTGTAGTTATTATTAATATTTTTAGAAACAAATTCTGAATTTTTTTATAGTTAACCCAGTAAACATTGCAACTAAGTGTAGTTACGCATGCTGGAAATAGCCAGTTTCATTAGCCAGTTACCCATCTGGTTATTTACCAATAGTTATACATCTTCAGTTTCGTAACATTTACGTTTCACTGAAACGTAACTATTTCGTAGTAATTTATATGCATATATGTATTTTTTTGAATTATTATTTTCAAATCGAATCAACTTATTTTCACTTATTATAGGAATAAAAGCTTCTATTGACATACAATATTTTCTAAATAAAAAAAAAACTTTAACAAATTTTTAATTTAGATGAAAGATGCTGATTTAAAAGGTGTTTATTTTCTGCATTGTGATATTTGACGTTTTTAAATAAAGAAGTATAAAAATATGTATTCTGTTTAACTCAATAATTCTTAATTTACATGATAGTTTTCATTTTATTTATTTACTTGAATACAATTATGACTTGGCATCCTGAATAAGTGAAAAAAAGTCGAAATCGGTTAATGTTTTTTGTTTGGCATATCAATTTAAAAATTCAAATATTCATAAAATTTTACCTGTGGATTGAAAAATTATGATGAATTTTTTGTAATTACAGGTTTAAGTATAGTGAATAATAATACCTAAAAGATTATAAAATAATTTGATGATGCCAATTCACCATTTTTTGAAATTTACATGCAATGAAACATGTTTTTAAATCTAGTTAATTGCATATTCTTTCAGAAAAAAGTTTAGCATGTTTAATTTTATACCTTTTCTTTGAATCGCTGAAACATGCCATTTTGTTGGTAATGAAAACAAATTTTAGTTATTTTTAAAGAGTGAAAATCGTTTTAAAAATTCACGATTTTAAAACACCTTACAAATGTATTTTTATAATAACAAGATAATGGAGTGTTTCTTCGATTCAATATTTATAATTAATTGTTAGTTTATAAAAAAAATTTCATGAATTTTCACATTTAAAAAACTAACAGAAGACATTACAATTTTCATTACTGTCTTTTGATAAAAAATATGCTAGAAAACATTTGTAAAGTCTGAGGAATAAAAATTTTAATGCAGCAAATTTAAAATGTATTATGCCTTATGATATTAAAAATAATATATTTTTACCTCGAAAAATCGTCTAAGCATTTTATAGATATCTTCTGATTTACTCTACTACTTTCCCTGCATTATCAGCATACGCTAAAATTGGTCAAAGAATTTATTATTACTTTAAATTGTACAGCTGGAAAAAAAAATTAACCAGCTTCCCGAAGATAATTGAACCCTTCAACTTGCAAATATTGAAAAAAAAAAGTTATTTTTATTAGCTGGAAACCCTCAAATGTAAAAAAAAAGCATCTGAGGCAGCTTGAAGGAAAAAAAAAGAATTGTTGAGTTCAAAGAAGAAGCGCTTGGTTCACCCAAAATAAATGTGACCGAAAAATATTTCCTTAGTTCAAGGAAATATGTTGGTAGTTTTAATAATGAAAGCAATCATGACTGAAATAGAATTCAAATTTTGGTAGTCCTTATGAACCAGTGTACACAAATCTGTTAATATTTGGAAAACTTTTCTAACCTCTAGAATTGTAAAAAAAATTGTAATTCACAAAAATAAAAAAATTTTCATTTCAGAAAAATGTCTTATTTTTATAATGTCTTAAGATATTTTGCTAACACGTAAAACCAAACTCATATGGTGTCACCCTAGCGGCGTAGGCAGGACTTTTCTCGTGGAAATAAAAGCAATAAACAATTATTTAAATTATAATATTTATTTACAGTTTGAAAAATATATTTTAGAATAAAATAAAAAACGGGATAAAATGAAAAAGTTGACAATATCATGTTCTTGGAATATTATATGCTAGTATTTTGAGAAATGATTTTTTTTAATTACAGCGCATTATTAAAACTATTTTGTCCCACTATACTGTGTGTCCAAATTATTTTTATTTTAATCGGTATCAAAATAAATTCGACTAAATATGAGTAAATGTCATTCGGTAACATGTCACCATATTTTTTTCATTTTTATGGAAATATATCATTTAAAAGAAGGGTCAAGACTATATTTCCAATACGCGTATAACTTCATAAATAATTGAATGATTCGAAAATAGAATTTATTTTTATTATTATAATTACAGAGTATCATACCTTTTTAAAATATACCCGAGCCTCAATGTCATACGGTAACAAAACTGTATGAAAAAAAATAATTTTATGATTATTATTTTATAATTAAATATTTTTAAATATACTTCAAAATATAAAAAATTTAATTGCACATACAATTATGTTCCCCGTTTTTGATTAAAAAAAATTCTTCTTTATTCTCAAGTTAAGGCAAATTTGGTATATATACTGGTTTTCCTAGCGAACAATTACAAAAAATTAGAAATTTCAAAAAACAATTTCTGACTAATTTAGAATTTGTCTAATTTGTGCAAAAACATGTTTTTTTTATTGAGTTGAACGCATACTTTTTTCGAAAAAGTTAAATATGTCAAATTTTATATTTTTTCAGCTTGAAAAAAAAAACGTGTAATTAATTCACTGTCGAAAAATGATTCTTTTTTTTTTGTGTTATCTAAAGCGTTCCAATATTATGAAAAAATGCAAATCCAAAAATCCCTAAATTAGGAAATAAACATTTATCCAAAAAAGGAAAATGATAAAATATTTCATTGGTTCAAGCTGAAGAAATTTCAGGTTCGACATAATAATCTTTTTCCAAAATATGTGCACATGAATCAATAGAAGAAAACATCTTTTTTACACATCTTACAAAAATTCTAAATTAGGCGTGAATTGTTTTTCAATTTTTACTTTTTAATTATTATTCACTAGCAAAAACTGTACATATAAAAAATTTGCGACTGAATTTTCGTTCTTGGGCCTTTAAACCGCGCTCAACAAGAAAAAAATGGTCAAATATAGTCTTTTTGCTTAAAGTGCGTAACTGTTTTGCTAGAATGTCAGGAACACTTTTTTTTTTTGTCAATCTTTTTTTGATGTTTTTTCACAAAATATAATTTTCTTATTTTTATCGCAAGCAGCGACAAACATGAAAAAATGTTAAGATCATCGTTTACGAAATAAATGTCAAAATTACGTTTTTAGAAAAAAAAAAAATATCTCTAGACCTCAAAAATGGTTTAGCCCGCATAAATCCGATAGGATGTTTTTCTCATATAAGTAGAAACCGTACAAAAAATATTAAAAAGGTGAGGTTTTCCAGAAAACCTTTTTTTTTTCTTAAAATTTTAAAGCATGAAAAAAATATTTTTTGGAAAAACCCACCTTTTTTATTATTTTACATCTTTTTGAACAATTTCTGGTGATAAAATAAAGGCATCCTATCATCTTTATGTATGATAAGTCATGTTTGAATCCAGGAGATTTTTTCCTTAAAATATAATTTTGGAATTTTTCTCGTAAACGATGTAAGATATCGCAAAAAATAAATATATTTTTTCCGCAAAAGTTAAACAGAAATAAATGAAGTCAAATGTTATAGAGGTTTTAAAAAAATTGGGTTGTTTTCAAAAAACAAAACACAAAGCTCAAGAAATGTTAGAAATTATAATTTTTTCCCACCTAATCGGAAAAATAAGAATCGTCTGATTTTCTCTAAAAAAATGTCAAATTAAATTAATAATGTTTGAATTATCAATTCATCAAACAATTTTATTAGACTTTTTTCGAAGTTGGGTTCTTCTTACTTATCTGAAAAAAGCTTAGATTCTCACCTTTAAATATCTTCCGGTTGAAAAAATAGACATATTATTATTATTATAAATTTGGTGACCAGGAGAATTTTTGTCATAAAATCCAATTTCCTAAAAAAGTTGTATGAAAAATACCTCTTGCTCTTTTGCAAAAATTGAAAAATTATATTTTTAGAATAAAAATTCTACCGGCCTCAACAATGGCTTAGCCCTCATAATGCTGATAGAATGCCTTTCTTCTATTAGCAGAAACTTTTCAAAAACATTAAAATGAATAAAAAAGGTGTGGTTAACCAGAAATTTTTTTTTCATGTTCTCAAAATTCGAATTTTAAACAAAGTAAAATTTTTATTTTGAATAAAAAACAGTTTAATTGAACCAAAAAGATGTATTTTTAACAAAATAGTTGCATTTTTACCCAAGAAAGGTGACATTTATACCAAAAGAGATGAATTTTTATATACAAAAAATACATTTTTAACCGAGTACTCAAATTTGTAACTAAAAATATTCATTGTCTACCAAAAAGACGAATTTGCAACAAATTGCACACATGTTCGACGAAATAGTTGAATTTTCAAACTAAAAAAATTAATTTTTTACCAAAAAATGCAATAGTTTCATTTTTATTACAAAAAACATAATCTAAAAAAAAACTAATTTTCTAATAAATTTTTCAATTTTCCAGACAAGAAGCCGAGTTTTCTACAAAAAAGTTGAATTTTCAATCCAAAAATATTAATTTAAATTAAAAACTGTCTAATTTCCAACGAAACTATTGCATTATTATAAAAAAAATTGATTTTCTACAAGAAAAATCTCAACAAAATACATACATTTTCAACCAAATAGTTGCCAATAGTAACCAAATTTTCAGTTGATAAAATTAACTTTTAATAAAAAAGATACATTTTCAACGAAAAATATAATAGTTTATATTTCAACCAAAAAAGAATAAATTTCTTATTTTAGAACAGTTGGTTTGTATAAAAAGACGCATTTTCCATAAACAAACCTCCAACTGAAGCAGATTAGTTTTCAACCAAAACGTTGCATTTTTGACCAAAAAGATTAAATTTCTATGAAAAAGATGAATTTTCAACAAAATACATAACTTTTTAAACAAATAGTTTTATTTTGAACCTAGGGGCTGAACTTTCTACAAAAAAACGAGTTTTTAAACAAATAGTTGAATTTTTAGCTGAAAAAGATAATTTTTTAACCAAAAATGCAACAGTTACATTTTTGTTACAAAAAAATAAGTAAAATCAACCAGAAATATAAAATCAACCAAAAAATATTACTTTGTAACGACAGTTGAATTTTCAACAAAGTATTTGCATTTTCAACCTATAAATATGAATTTTCAAGAAAAAATGTAATCGTTAATATTTCAACAAAAAGTATTTTTAATCCAAATGAAAAACAGTTTAATTTCCCATCAAACTGTTGCATTATTATAAAAAAATTGTTTTTCTACGAAAAAAACTTTTTAAACCAAAATATATACATTTTCAACCAAATAGTTACCAATAGTGACCAAATTTTCAGTTGGGAAAATTAATTTTAAATCAAACAGATGCATTTTCAACGTAAAATATACTAGTTTATATTCCAACCAAAAAAATAATAAGTTTCTTATTTTATAACAGTTGGTTTATATAAAAAAGATGCATTTAAAATAAACATGTTTAATCCTCAACTAAAGCAGATTAGTTTTCAATCAAAACGTTGCATTTTTAACCAAAAAGATAAAATTTATATTAAAAAAGACGAATTTTCAACAAATTACATAATTTTTTAACCAAATAGTTTAATTTTGAACCAAGGGGATTAAATTTCTAAAAAAAAACGAGTTTTCAAACAAATAGTGGAATTTTTAACTGAAAAAGATCATTTTTAAACAAAAAGTGCAATAGCTACATTTTTGTTACAAACAAATCATTTGAGAAAATGAATTTTCTACTAAAATTTTTCAATATTCCAGGCAAGAAGCCGAGTTTTCTACAAAACAGTCGAATTTTTAACCAAAAAATATTACTTTGTAACAACAAAGTTTATTTTCAACCAAACAGTTGAATTTTCAACAAAGCAGTTGCATTTTCAACCTATAAATATGAATTTTCAACGAAAAATGTAATCGTTAATATTTCAAATAATAAGTATTTTTAATTTAAACCAAAAAGAGTTTAATTTTCAGTCAAACTGTTGCATAATTATAAAAAAATTGATTTTTCAAAAAAACTTTTTTAAAACAAAATACATACATTTCCAACCAAATAGTTACCAATAGTAACCAAATTTTCAGTTGAGAAAATTAACTTTTGATCAAAAAGATGCATTTTCAACGAAAAATATAATAGTTTATATTTCAACCAAAAAAAGAATAAGTTTCTTATTTTAGAACAGTTGGTTTGTATCCAAAAGATGCATTATTAATAAACCCGTTTAATGCTCAACTAAAATAGATTAGTTTTCAACCAAAACGTTGAATTTTCAACCAAAAGCATTACATTATCACAAAATTTCCACCAAACAATTGCATTTTCAACTAGAAAGGATAAATTTTCTATTAAAAATGGAATAGTTAAATTTTTATTTCAATAAATTGATATTCAATAAAATTGCCGAATTGTTAAAATGTTTGCACTGATTTACGGACGAAAGAAATGATATTCCCCACGTACCCTCCCCCACCTAAAAATAAGACAGCATTATAAAATCGTTGACCTCACCCCCACCCAGCCAAAGAGCATGAAAAAGCCTTCAACCACGAGCTAAAAAACAATGTTGAATTATAAAAAATTGGAAATTTATTTTCAAGCCAAATGAAAGAAAATGGAAAAGTGAGAAAGCAGCAACAACAAAAACTTCCCCTTGGACACGCGGCTGAGTCATGGTACCTTTCTGCATAGTATAATTTTTAATTTCCAAAATTTGGTAATATAAATTCCAATTTATCATTTAGGCAATTAGTAATGTGCAATTTAGTTTTATAGACCTTCCATACTTGAGGTTTCCTTTAAGTTCACTAATAGGTATCATAAATCTACTGAGAGCTTAGTGAAATTTCCTTGGCGGTTGTAATTTTCATACAATAACACTGTTCTCACAATGCACAGTTGGTTGGAATACATAGGCTGTGATAAGTAATAGGCGCCATTAGGTCGCTTTGATCCTTTTCTACAATAAAATGCAGGTAGAAAATGGCAGATGACAATTCCGTCCAGATACCAGCGTACGGTTCCCCTACTACGCGGTTGCCCCTCACTCAGCCGAACTGCTGCCGCCGAGCCTAGTCAGCGGGAGCCTTTGTACCTAATGAGGGCTAAAATGGGGAATATAATGTTCTTCAAATTTAGCACTTGGTAATTTAAAAAAAAAAGCCAATTTGAAATCTGCGAATTTTAACGATTCCAGAGATATGTTACTAGACTTAAAAAAGTTGAAAAATTTTTCAGTAAATTATTCTTAGATAATTTTGCATCCCATTGCTCAACATTATCCTTCTGATAGCTTACCTTAAAAAGTGTTGTTTCTATACCAAAAATGAATAAAACAAATGAAAATTATACATAATATTTCCCACTATGTATAACTTTTCCGCCTGGGATATAATGATAAATATTGTGCAATTTGTTTACAAAAGTTAATTAAAAATACTATTTTAATACATAGAAAGCAGAATAAAAAGGATTTTCATAAATCAATTCGCAGTTACATGTGCAGGAATATCTCTTTCAATTACAGGTAACTGAAATTTGAGTTACATTTGTAATTTAAAAGTGCTTTAGAGTTAAAATTATGTGAATTCTAGTCAGCACATGTTCCTATTATTCATACCTGTAGTTCGAAAATCTAATTATGATTTTTGAATTTGAAAAATTGGACTAAACTGAAAAATTTTCCATAAACATTAACGTTTATTCTTTAATTATCACATTTTCAAGTCAAATAACCAGGCTCGGCCCCAGAAGTTTGGCTGAGTGAGCGGAAGCCGCGTAGTGGGGGGGGGGTCGTACGCAAGTAGCTGGGGCGGAATTGCAAAAATATGAAAACGGTAATAGTTGAACTGATCTAACCTACTTTGTGGCCATAGTTCCTGATTCAAATTGAGAGACAAAATAAATGGAGAAACCAAATTTTTCTGCGACATTATGAGAATGTTTTTGAATTTTTAATTAAAAACAAAACACACACAAATTTGTTCATTAAACTTCTGTAGCTTTTGACCTACACTACTGCCGGAAATTGTCGGTACGACCAGCGCGAGTATGTACTATCAAATATCGCTGCTGACTTCAAAACATGATTACTCGTTAAAAAGAGGAGCGAAAAACTTTGTTAAAAAACCCTTGAAAAGCTTATTAAATTCCGCCTCAAATAAATTCTGATAGAGATATTTCTGATCTTTTGTGAAGAATATACCACGTAAGAAGTTTTAAAAAATTCAAGAATTTCTCAAATTTTGTACCTCGACTTCAACTTGTGGCATGATCTATGAAACTTGCAGCAAAAGTCTGAAATTTGTGCCACATAGTTTTTGAAATTTGATATCTAGTTTAAGCCAATAAAATTTAAAAAATCTTCACGGGTTCTCGAGATCTATCATATCTTGGGAACTCGTGAATATTTTTGAAGTTTTATCGACTTAAATTAAAGATAAGATTTCAGAGATTACATCCTGTCAATTTCAGAGATTGTATTTTGAGAACCCATAATGATCTTTTAAGTTTCATTGGCTTAAATTAAAGATTAGACTTTAAGGACTGTGTCGTATGAATTTCAGATTTTTTTCACAACTTTTTTAGGTCATGCCACAAGTTGAAGTCAAAGTACAAAATTAAAAAAATTCTTGAATTAAAAGAAAACTTTTCACGTGCTTTATTTTATCTAAAAGGTCAAAAATATCTCTATTAGAGGACATTCGATGCTTTTTTAAAGTAATAACAAATTTAATTTTAAATTTTCTGTGTCAAATTTTTCGATCCGCAATAAAAGTCCATTTCGTTAATTTCGATCTTTTTCGTAATTTACAATGTATTTCCAGAGGAAATGGTGAACATCACCCGAATCTAGGGAAAAAATGAGAATATCTGGTAGGTCAAAAGTTTTATTTAGATGTTTAAAGAATAAATATACATGTTAAAAAAAAATCAAAATCTCATAACCTCACAACTTTTTTTTGTTCTTAATTTTGATAAATACGTATCGCCTAATTTCCGCTTAAAACAACATATTTTGTCATTGTATACCTGTCTGATTTAAAATGGATCATGTCTACGTATTTAGCTTTAACGTAATAATTTTTTAAGTTCCAACACTAATTTTGAGACCAAAAGTTCAATACATTGCAAACATCCATTTTCTGATTGCAAGCATTGTTTAAATAAAGTATATTTTTATATTTTATACCTAAAAATATTGTCTGTTAAAATAATTCAGTCAACTTATAAAGTTAGAAACTTTCTCATAAAAAAGTTAAGTCTCCCAATCGTAATTTTTTATTACTAAAAGTTTTATTAAAGTCTGATTGAAAATATAAAGAAAAAGAAAGCTTGAATCGAATTGCAATTGAATTTACTAATTTGGCTTTTCAAAAGTTGATAAAATAACTGGGAGTGCATCTGTATATGATAATTAAATTGATTTATTAATGTGAAAACCAGAATTTTCAAAAATACTGAAATTCCAACTTAAAGAAATGTGTAAATTCCCGAAATTTCTAATTACCAAAATTTTTAATTTCCAACAAAGAAGTATTTAAATTTGATACTTTGAATCTGTTAGAACAATATTTTATTTTATATCCCGCATACTTCATAGATTATAATTTTCAAAAACTCTAAACTTCTATACCATGCACGTATACCAGTAAAATAAATCATCATTTCAAGCGATAATAATATTGAATACAATTTTTTTCTTAATTTTAAACTTCAGTAATTTGGAATTTATTATTTTCAATCATTTACTTATTTCACCAATTTGAAAAATCGGCTTTAAATTACGATATTGTGAGAATTTAATAATTTCGTCAATTGGAAATTTCTGAATGTACCTCGTAAAATTAAGATAATTTCATAAAAATTCAGTTACAAATTTCATAATTTTCATTTAAAAATACGGAATTTTCGGATGCATTTTGTCTGAAAATTCCAAAACTTTTTAACAAAAAATGTTATGTTTTGAGTTAGGAAAGTTTTATGCTGTATATGTAACAGAAATTTACAACACTTTTTCCGAAATTCAAGGTAAATTTACGAAAATTCTATTAAAATTTCGTAGTTTTATGAAAAACTTCGGAAAATTCGGATAAAAAATAAAAAAATCATCAGTTTTTAAAATTTAATATCTCATAGATCTGATATTTCTAAATTTTGTAATTGTATATTTTGTTGATATACGTAAGATCTTAGCTTCTGAAGGACATGAAACTAAGAATAATTAAAAATGGAATTGATAGTTTGAAAAATTTATTTTATATTGCGAATTCAATTTTTATATATGAGAGAATAATTTAGCGAGGACGAAACTCACTGCGAATCTACTTCACTTCACTATTAATCCAAAAGAAAATTAGGGAAAATTCAAAGTTTGGCCTTTTTGAGAAAATTCACTTTTTAGTTTTTTCGACAAAAGTACGCCATTTTTCATTTAAATATTGAAGTAGCAGTAAAGTGGTAGTCCTAGTGTTATGATGAAAAAACTTTTGGTAAAAAACAATATAAATATATATTATTTATTCATTTTTCAATTTTCTCACAAATAAAGTATTTAAGCCCTATTTTCTATTCGTCCTAATAAATAATGGTCCGCTTTCTTCAATTATACTCGACGAACTTTTATAACAACAATTGGATTGGAATTTTTTGAATAAACACATTATTTTTAACGGAATGCAATGAGTCAAATTGTCAAATTAAAAGAAAGTATCCTTCCATGAAAAAAAAACTTGAATTTATTTTTGACCTTCATTTTTAAAGGACGAATATTAATTTTAAAAAAATGATTACGACCGATAAAAATGGATATAAAAAACCTAAACTTTCTTCTGATATAAAAAATACAAAAATAACGTTTATCCAAAAAATTCAAATTTGTTTTTGACATTCATTTTCATGTATAGCTCAAATATTTATTTAAAAAAAATCGTATAATCTTTGGAAAGGGCTTAAAAAATCCTATCTTTTTTAAACTATGCAAAGAACTACTTTTTATTGTGCTAAGTGCCCATTTTATAAACAAATTTTAAAATGTGCTTGAAATTTCTTCAGCTGTCATCAAAATAACACGGCATTGTTTTTGTATGTTAGCAAAAGAATGGCATGTTCTAAGCATATGCTTAAATTCTTTTAAAAAAGAAAGTAAATTCAACACAATCAAAAGCACAACTTTTTTTAATTTCTAATTTTATATTATTATTCACTACAACAAAACTGTAGCAACAATAAATTCAACATAATATTTTGGCCCATAGACATTTTTTTTTGTAATTTTTCAAAAGTTGAATTTTCGAATCCATAAGTAGGACAGAAAATATTATGCAATCGAACTAAAATTTAGATAGCTTACTACTGTTGGGCAAATACAACTTTCAGCCTCTATTAAAATCCGCTACTCGAAAAAAAAGTTTTTTGGCCCACATAATGAACTCCACATATATTTATGGTCATAAAATTCTATTTTCTGTTTTAGCTACTGACATGCTTCAGCTGACAGAACCTTCCCAATTATTTTTCTAAAAAAGTTTGAAATTTGACAAGAAATAAATATTGTTACACCACGGTCGGAAATTGTCTGTACGACCAGCGCGAACAGTATTAAAAATCCCTGTTAACTTTGAGAGGTGATTACTCATTCAAAAAAGAAGCAGGTAATTAAAAAAAAAAAAACGTTAGAAAGCTTATTCAATTCCACGTCAAGAGACCTTATTTACAGAATTTTTTGACTTTTTTAAGAGAATAGACCACGTGAGATGTTTATAAAAAAATGCAAGAATTTCTTGAATTTTGTACCTCGACTTTAACTTCTGGCAAAACTTAGGAAAATTGTAGCAAAAATCTGAAATTTATACCACACAGTCTTTGAAGTATTATGTTTAATTGAAAATAATAAAAATTTAAAAATCTCAACGGGTTCCCGAGATACGGATAAAAGTGTCCAAGTTTCAAAACGTCAAGTTTCGGTCGGCGATTACCGCTTTCGGCCACGAGATCGGTGATCGCCGATAATTTCTCAGATTTTGTTCCTTAACTTCAACTCGTGCTATAACTTAGGAAGCTCATGTAAAAAAAAAAACTAAAATTGACAAGACGTAATCTTTGAAATCTTATCTTTAATTTAGGCCAATAAAACTTGAAAAATATCATATAAGTGTGGTATAAATTTCACATGTTTGCTACAACCTTCCTGGGTTTTGCCAGAAGTTGAAGTCGAGGTACAAAATGCGAGAAATTCTTGCATTTTTCTTAAAACTTCTCACGTGGTCTATTCTCTTCAAACAGTCAAAAATATTTCTTCTTGAGGTCATTTGACGCGAAATTTAATAAACTTTCGAATCGTTATTTAAAAAGGTTTATCGCTACTTTTTTGAACGAGTAATAACCTTTCAAAGTCAGCAGTGATTCTCAATACTACTCGCGCTGGTCGTACCGACAACCTAATTTTCGAATCACTAATTGAAAAATTAAATATTTTTAAAATATAGAAATTTTTACTTTTACGAAAAGTTTACCGACCATTGTTCTATATATAATTATCTCGTTGGTGTCAAGTGCCTAGGACTCTTAAGACTCCGACAATCACCTGTTTCAATAATCTGAGGTATACGCCATAAACTGTACCATAATCAGTTATGGAGAAATTCGGGAAATGCCAAAACTTATAATCCATCTCTTGCCATACATATATTTTTATGACGCATTTTTGTCCTGAAATGGGATTCATTATGTCTTAAAATCAAAGTGTATAGACTAGAGAGGTTCCTCTTAATGATGACTAGGACAATTTTCTGTTCGACAGAGATACATTTAAGATTAAGAGTGGATTCAGAAAATGTTTCAGAGGGGGTGATTGTGAATTTTCTTCAACGAATGATTTAAAATAACTTTTCGAATTGAATATAATAAGGCAACGATTTATCTATACTATTATACATTGGATACAATTATTCTTGAAAATTCACCTTTTTAGGTTGAAAATTCAACTACTTGGTTGAAAGTAGAACTACTTTATTAACAATTCATTTTTTGATTGTAGATTTCCAAAAATGCATTGGAATTTTTTTTAAATTTTTATCGGGACACCCCCCAAATTTGTTCGAACCCACCCAAAAATAAATCCTTTTTGTTTTGTTTTGAAAAACAATTATATTTAGGGGTGCCGCAAACCCCATGAAGTTTAACATGTATTTCCCATAAGAAAAAAAGACGTTTTTGTAAATCTTATTCAGAATCCTCAATATTATTGGCGCAGATGCACTTTTTGGAAAGCACATTAATTAACTGTTTTAATGAACTTCAATTAAATTATCTCCATGCATATAGCATTGGTAAGATATTGACCTAAAGAAAATATATTTTATTACAATAATTTACTTTATATTTGAATTTTAATCGTGCATTTTCCTTTATGTGCGCCGCATTCGGCGCCGCTCCCCTAGATGATGAAATAGTGAAATAGTGAAAAGATATCATTTTTAGGATTAAGGTATGTACAAATTCTGTACTTTTCTGTCATCACAAATCAGGTTAAATTGTATGAAGATTAAATGTCTGGTACCAATCGTACCAATCTCACGGAATATCACAGATAAAAAATGTCGATAATTTAAACTTTGGTGATTTTTGTAAAATAATCATAGTTTCAACTATTATTTATTCAATAAACGGATTTTAATTGGAGCAATACCAGAAACGATTATCTATCGATGGACAAAGGTGTCAAAATCGTACCCTTGACCAGGTATAATAAAAATTTTCATTACAGCCAATTGATTAATTTCGTGATATTTTTTTCTATAAGAATACTGAATTGAATGTGTAAGCTTTATTTAATAACGATCATCTTTTTTTATTTTTGGAAACTGATGCAGTTAAATTCTGTTGAATTTTTTCCTATCTGCTGTAGGGTGATTTCCCTTAAATGTGAAAAACATTAAAATGAATTATTGTTTTATTAAGTTCGCACCATTCCAAATCTTTCAAATTCTGGCTTTTTTTGGTTTAATTTGCTGGTCTCATTTCAAATTAAAATTTCCTCTCTGACTCTTTTATTTAAAAAATCATAATTGCCATGCGGAATTCAATTTTCATTAGTCCGCGCGTATATTCGATTTCAAGGGAACCCAATTTTCCATTTCACTATCAAAACTTTTCCATATACATATAAACATTCCTTTTAAT
Source organism: Andricus grossulariae (assembly GCA_011634705.1). Lineage (NCBI taxonomy): Eukaryota > Metazoa > Arthropoda > Insecta > Hymenoptera > Cynipidae > Andricus > Andricus grossulariae. The sequence continues at coordinate 38,781,962 of JAABKJ010000755.1, read as the reverse complement.
ATGTTTCTTATTAGAGAAATTGGTAATTACATCGATTTTAATTTTACAGAGTGGAGGTGTTTGGGACAAATAGTTGAAACGGGTGTTGATCAGACTTAAATTTTTGGATGCAGAGGAGGTTCTACGCACTCTCACTCTTATCGACCAGTTGAGAGGCGAGAGAGGAGTCGCTCCTTCGTCCCAGATGGACGTGACCGTCCATGTATTGCGAAACGGATCTCGCCAATGTCGGTTCGAAACGCGGTGCCTATTTTACGAACTTTAATTTTACTTTAATCGAAATAACTTTCTCACCTGAAAATTACCCTGCAAAGATAATTACTCTGTTTTTCGAGATTAGTCTCGCGATTTTTGGTGAACGGAGCTAGAAAAATACGTAGACGTATGAAAGACGTAAACAGAGTCTACGATGTAAACAATTCGCATTGGTGTACCATATTTTTAAATGGTTCGAGAGAAAAAAAAAGAAAAATGAACATTGGAAATACCTTTCAAATAATTCTTAATTTCCCGGGCAATTAATTTCTTAATGAATATTAGATATTACCACCGATTCGAGTTCCTTTTTGTGAATCTCTTGTTAACAGATGCAACAAATGGATTCACACGAGAAAATAATTAATGGAAGAAAAATAATCCATAGAAATTAATATTGCTACTGATTTTTTATTCGAAAGAATTCTTTTCATCCGAAGTAACTTTCAGTAACTGATATCGCTGCCAAAACCAAAATATTCAGGTTTAGATTTTAGATTTAAGAAGGGTTTGGTACAGAAATAGATGGCCTCTGTTGAAAATGACGTGTCGATTTAACTAAAGGAATAGAATTTGTACAATCTGTGAAAGTGTAAGAAGAAATCTGTGCAAAAAGGATATTTAGAGTTTTTTATGTAATTAAGGATCTACGTTTCCGAAGAAAGAAAATCTACTCTTAAAAGTAAGTTTTCTTTGTGTAAAGAAAAATTTAAAAATGTGTTGTGCGCAAGAGAACATACACTTTATCGCGGTATTTTGTGGGTTCTTTTTTTGCGCGGAAATTAGTTATATTTGCTAAATTCTGTTATTCTTTCTCTTTTTTTTATTTATTTTGTAATTACATTATTTTCCTAGAAACTTTTTTTAAATTAAAAAATTTTTTTTTGCTCCTTCCACATTTTCTTTTAATTAAAAAGTTTTCAGAATTTGCATTCTGCTTGTCTGCTCGGCATTGTTTTTTTTATATTCGTGTAAGAACTTGTTTTTGCGAATTTCCCTCCTTAGCATGAATTTCAATATTGCATTAGTTGTTTTGTTCGAAATATATTTTTACAATAGACGAAACTTTATTTGAATTTCAATATCATGAAATTTATATAATCGAATTTTGTTATAAAAACTTCAGCTTCTATTTTTATCTTTAGAAGTTTTTTGAAAAATATTAATGCATTCATGTATATTCATTCATTAATTTGCTCATTTATTAATTTAATTAATTCATTCATCGTTCAATGACAATAATATTAGGTATCAAGAATTTATGTAAGAAGAAAACCATTAATGAGTATGATAGTCAACCTCAATCGTCTTATCCTTTTTTTTTATTGTAAGCAAGTAACCTTCGCGTGTATATCACTGTCTTCGATGCGTTGTCTTCTATTCAGGCAAGAATCTGTGATAATCGTTAAATTAAATATTTCGATATACGGTTTGAAGACAGTAACTCAAAATATAATTTTTTGAAAGAATAAAATAATAAATGATTCAGGATATTAAAATAGTCTAACATAAAAGAACTATATATTTGTAGAATTTTGTCTGCTATTTTTTTTTATAATTACATAGTATTAAAGATACATCTGCATTTGTCCATTTATAAAAAGGAAGACACAGTTAACAATAAAGGATAATTCATTCAACTTTTGATAAACTTTATAAAAATTGCCAACACTTGCCGAAACTTTTAATTGAAAACTTTCTAAATTGCTGCGATTTTAATTTAAATTCACGTTTGAACGCTTCCAGTTTTAAATGGCTAATTTCCAGTCAAGAATGATTAATTATTTAATTAATTAGTTAATTAATTAATTAGTCTTCAAATTGCACTAATTGAATTGGTAAAAAAATTTTAGATTATGTTAATTGACTGGAATATCAGTTAAATTATTTTGACTAAAGTTTTAATAAATTTTTTAGTATACCTTCGGCGAATTGGTGAATTTGTACTGAAATTTCAGTAATTCAAAATGTCGCAGTTATCATATCGTATGTGAAATTAAAATTGGCCCAATTTGAACACTCGAATGTAAAATTTATAATTTCAAATTAAATAAGAATTACTTATCACTGTCCAGGAACAAAGAACCGATTTAAAATTCTGAATCGGTCTGAATCTTTCGTAACTGAATTTGACACTCTGACATATAAAATGCTGTACGCGCTTAGTTATTTACAAGTATCAAATTATGTTTGAGATCATCCAATCCGCATTTTTAAAAGAAAACGATTCACTAAAACACTGTTTCAATAGTTTATTTTTTCTTAGGTATCACAACTTATGCTATAATTTTTAAAATAGCAAAGAAAACATCAACTTCTATAATTACTGTAATTTGATATCTTCTCATACACAGTTTCGCCTATAAAATTATCAGTTAATTACAATTTCACTCTCATAGTGAAAAAATGAAAGATATTTTCAATGTCCTAAAAGTTTTATTGAATATGGTTTAATAAAAAGTCAGTCAGATCGAAAGTTCCAAAAGTATAACAAAATAAATAATGCACCGCCGATGAATGAAAATATAAAATGTAAAAAAATTGCAATTTAATTATCTGAATTTTTAGAAACTTGAAATTCATAATGCGTAATGCGCGAAAAAAATTAGGAACTTTCTAAAGTTAATATTTAAGGTAGTTCAACATTTGGTGTACCCTCTCTTCAAAAGATTGTTTTTTTTTCATGTGTATATTGTGCAGTAATTTAGTATTCAACATCAATTTAGTATTGCCTTTCTTTCCAATATAAATAAAAATGTGGTATCAAGCCTGAATCCCCTAAATTATAGATCAAATTTCACTCAACTAACCCTACTTTGTGTACAAGGGGGTCCCGTACCCGGTTGCCCAAATGAATGCTGCATTTTACATTCTTTCAGGAAGCTTAGGGTAGTTTCTGAAATCGTTAAAGTTGGTATAGGACTTTAGAAGGAAGAGGAAAAACATTACAGTTCTTTACAAATTTGCCAGAAATTGACCTTTACTTTAGAAGTTATTATTCTAACTTTGACCGTGACGTATAAACGTTGCTTCGAGCTGAGAGTAATGAATCACTGACGCCTATAAAAGTATACTTTTATTCGTTTTTGGGGTGCATAAGGGTGCTTTTCTACTTTAAGTCTCAATTTTACTTTTACATGTTTCTACGCTGTTTGACATTTTAATCAATCATTCAAACATGAAAATCGGTTCTACAGAATTATTTACATTTTACATCAAAATTTGAATAAATATTTATATTGTATTGTATTTTATGCAATAACCATGAAAGAAAACACGTTTAATGGAAATAAAAAAATCTAAAATAGAGTAATATTCAGGTGTGCATGTTGCACGTACAAAAAGCTAATGACATTTTGTTCCGACTTATTCTGCATTCATTTCATTTATGTTTCTCTTAACGATCGTTATGATGAGGCAGTTGTGGTTAATCACAACTTTGATTTTTATAGGTTGTTAATGGCTTTTATAGATTTTGTAACTAAAGTCTTGATGTCGACTTGTTGTTTTGATTGCACAATTCTTTTCATGTTTTGAAAAAAACATATCCTAGATTTTAATGAAACCTCATAGATTCTATGAGGTATCATTACAATCTAGGATATCTCGCATAGAATAAGAATCTGAACATTTAAAAAGTGGACTATTGAAATGTAGATTCAATTGACTGGTTTAAAGAGATCATAATTTCCGTGGTTTATAGATTTTTTATTGCACATAATTATACTCACTAGTAAGTCAATTAAAATTGATACTAATAAAAGATTTGGTACCGATGTAACTCGATATTTCTGAATCTTTATGAACGTAAATAATACACAATGAGATTCCTTGAATGTGAGAAAATATAATGAATAGATGTGCAAAGAACTGCATCTGATTAAACTCGGCGAAGGTTATTTCCGGGATTCACCGCAATATGTGTAGTTATTATACATGCAATAATTCTCAGTTGCATATCTATTTAAACAAACACATTTTTTAGATGAGTTGAATACATTTGATTTAATCGGAATAAATAAAGCCATTACTGAAGCTGGAAAGTCTAGTCAAATTTATTTAGTTGCAAGTTTGAAGATACCTTTTTCCGAGCTTAATGGCTGCACTTTTCACAGGGAAATAAATATACCTTCCGGGTTTACAGTGATTGAAGAAAAGTCGATACGAGTAGATAAAATAAATTAGGCTCTGATCGTAAAATACCGAAACAGCTTCACCATTTGAAGAGCTGTTTATCGTTATTCACTGATAGGCTCTCTGAAGATTGATTTACGTACATCAGTAAATTATCCTCAAGTGCTCTTTAAAAAAAGTACATATTGCACAATTTGAATTTAAAAATTGCTTAGTTTGTAAAATTTAATTAGAACCTATGTAACTACATCACAATAAATTGACTCAACAACTTAGCTGATGGCTATAATAACCATAATCGCATGTGCCGATGTGAACGGTGAAACAATACTTTTTTATTGCAACACCCACAAATGACATTTACTACCCACAAGTTACTTTTTCAACATTTTTCAGCCGAATAGTTCATTATCAACTATAAATTCAGATCTATTATATTCATTTCATCCATCCAATCAAAAGACTAAATTATGTTCCTCTAAAGACCTTGGATACAAATGGGCCGAAGTGGATAGCTTTACATAATTACTTTGTGAAGCTGTTCGCCTGGAATGCTTGCTAGAGAGATTGATCAGCGACATGGTTCGGAAGAGTGTTGCGGAACGAACGTGTTATTACAATAAACAACACGGGAATTCTAGATTAATCTAAAAATCTACCCCCCTCTCCCCTTATACCTCCTCGTACAATTCCCTTCCTAACTTTTCTCATATGAACTCCCTGATTCCCGACAAGAACGATGGGGTAAAAACCAGGCTTTGCCGGTTGCCCAATATGTCAAATTAAGCATGCTGCTCTTGTAAGATCACTTGATTGCATTACAAAAATGCGTCTTTGATTGATTATATATACCGGGACACCCCGTGCAGATTATTCAAAAATCCAATTCTAACAAAAAATGCCTTCGACATATTGGACTGTAACTATCTTAAGCCTGAGACAAAAATAAGCTTCATAATAATAATGATAATAATAAAATATAGTTAAATTCTTTTGTCATTTGAGATAAACTCAGTAGACTTAAGTCCAACTGACTTTGCATTTCATTGAATTTAATTAAATTCTTTTCAATCCCGACGTATTCTCGTACAATGTATGTACTTCATTTCACTTTAAATTCAGTTTTACTTGTCTTTAAATCATTTTGATTCACAGTGAATTTTCTACTCAATTCTATTGAATTCTTCTGAATCCCATGAATTTCATATGAATTTCATTCAATAATAAGCCTAGAAGAATATTTATTTCTTCATTCAATTTCTGTGGATTCCACTGATTGTCGCTTGATTCCAATAAATTCTATTGCATTAGTGAAATACGATAGTCAAAAGTGAAGCCTGGTTCCTATAGTGAAAATTTCTGGACTCTAATTGAAATTCACTTTTTATTCAGTTGAATGTAGTGGACCAATTGAAAATAGATGCCCTTTAATTTAAGCCGTGCTAGAAGTTTCTAGAGTTTTAGGTTCGTATCCTAGGTTGTTTTGGAAAAATGTCAAAAAAGGCTTATTATCTTAAAAACCTATCGTGGTGGAGAAAATCTGACACCAGATTTGGATTCAGTGATCCAAAAAACATATAAGTGTGGTGGTCCTGTTCAATGTGCACTTTTTTGTGTGCCTATTATTTTAATAATAGGCACACATTTATTTTAGTGATATAATTACACTGGAACATCGATTTATGTAACTCAACTGATGCAACTCTAGAGAAATTCAAATACATCCTTGTCGTTTTACACCTTCCCTATTTACTTTAATATGATTCCTATCCTGATAGATTAATCAGAAAAGTTTTTGTGATTTTAGCAATTAAGAAATGTCGATATTCCGGATTAAATATTCAAGGGATGATAAAACAACCCCTGAAGTAAATCCACATATATGATATCCATGCTATGCACGCTTCCTTTACTTATTTGAAAGTGATTTGATACCCTAGCATTTAAATAAAAAATCTCCAGTGACTTTAGTTACTAAAAAATGATGATTTCCATGCTTGGATGTTTGAAGTATGAAAACACCCCCATAACATGCTGTATACCCAAAAACCGTTAATCCTTCTAGATCTTAGATATGAACCTTTTGTTTTGGTAAGACGGATGGTCAAACTGTGAAACTTCTTGCAAAATCTAACAAAGAGTTTAGGAGAAAAAAAACTTTTCACTAAAATAAGCATTTTTCTATTAAAATACATGTCAAAATTGAAACTTTGACAATTTTTTGTCAAAAAACTGTCCATTTTTCTTACTGTTTTCTTTCGGATTATTGCTTTGCAGGTTGGAAAATACAAAAAAATTAGATTTAGAATTTTTCACAAAAAGCCATTTACTGTACATTTGTTGCGGGGTCCTTTCCAAAAATTTCCAAAAATGTCAAGAATGAGCAAAATTTCCAAATTCAGCAGAAATTTTCAAAATTTCAACAATTAACAAAATTAGAGTTCGGCCGTGGTATATATTTTATGAAAGTAATCTTTTCTGGTCGATAATTCTATTGTTTTGTTGAAAATGTCTACTTCTTGATTGCAAATTCATACTGCATGGTCGAAAAATCATCTTTCTTGACTAAAAATTAAACGTTTTGGATGAAAATTCAACTATTTATTTGAAAATGCAACGATTCTTGGTTAAATGTTAATTTTCTGTTTGTTAAATATTCAACTATTTCATCAAAATTTAAATTATTTTATCGAAAATTCAACTATTTTGTTATAGTCCCCCTTTCCTCTTGACGTACCCCTGATCAAATAACAAATTCGTCTACCTTTGATAGATATTTTTTTAGTTTATTTGACACTGAAGAACTTTATATGTGGATGGAAAATTTGTAAGAATAACTTGTCACCTAATGTATCAGAAAATATGGGTTATATGAAATAATTCTTACAGTATATATATAGTTTTTGATTTTGAAACAAAATTTGGGATTAAAAAAAAATTAAAACTTCATTTCCTGGTTAATTATGAGTAAACTCACAATCTAGTACCATTTATTAGTTCTGGGTTAAGGAATTTGTATCTATAAAATAATTATTAACTATATTTTTCTTACAGAAATACTTCGTATACCGCATATCATACCTAAACGTGGGTATATGCTGATGCGTAAAGATATGGGAAGCGATCACAAGATACGTCCTATTCATATTGCGACAGCCGACGCTGAAGGGATATTTCATACACTAAGCGGTAATTTAAAAACTAAAATACAATTAAAAATAAATATTGGAGTTCTCTGCCTAAAACGTCTCTCAATTTATTATACACAGTCTAGTAGTTCTATGTGAACGATTTTTAAAATCTGCAACTTACTTAGTTATTATATTTTTCCTATGCAATCAGCTCGCCCGGTGGTAGAGAATCCTATAAATACTGATTTAATGCTAGACACCAATCACAACATTGTTGCAATGTATATGACGCGCAAGTGGCGCCCTTATGAGATGGTTCCATTCCTTTATCATCTCTTACTATAAGGTTCACTTCCTCGTCCAGCTGGTAAGATACAAACAGAAATACAAACTCATCAAAATATATTATAGAATTGTGACTGAAGCTTCCAGATTTTTTTTTAATTAAGGGTTTTTTTTGGGCTCTAAACAATTTTCTTTATCCCAGGTTAATTACATATAAAATTTCTCGTACATAAAGCCGCGCGTTAATATTTAACTTTTTTGAAATCACTTGGATATAAGTTTTTAAACTTGTATAAATTTGTGTTTCAAGTATCAAAGTAACCCTACACCTAGGTCATTAAATGATGTTATTGCAAAAAAATATTTCTTGCTAAATTTGTTTTAAAGACTTTCAGCAACAACAGTCATAGATAATTCTAGAAGGGTCATCCACCAATTACGTCAGAAGATTCGGAGGAGGGTAAGATCTTAGTGTTTTTATGAGGGTGGGGGGGGGGGGGGGGAAGACCTTACGTAAGAAAAAGTTTTATTACAAAAAAAAGTAAATCTACATATACTACAATTTAGGGGTATAGAATTTTAAATAAAATAGGCGAATTTTTAACCAAATACTTAATTTATGAAAAAAATTAATTTTGAACCAAAAATGGAATAATTAAATATTTATTTATAACAATTAATTTTCAAAAGAAAAGAATTCGTAACAATATAGTTACATTTTCAACAAAAGAAATGAATCTTTAACGAAAAAAAATAATTCTTAATGAAACGTGTAATCTTTGATCCTTCTACGTTAAAGTATTTGAAATTTGAATCAAAAACATTTGAGTTTTAGCCCTACGAAATCAATTGTGAACCAAATATGTTAAATTTTAACCAAGAAACAGAATTTACTGCTAAAAATACAAATTTTAAACGAAATACATGAATTTTCAACCAAAGTAATGAATTGTCAACTAAGTAAAATTAATTTTTAACTTCAAATAAAACAGTTAAAATTTCAGTAAAAAAATAAATAAATTTTCAACCAAATTAAATAATTTTTACGGAAATAGTTCAGTCTTTAATCAAACAGATGAATCTTCGACCAAGATGATGAAATTTCCATCGAAAAAAATGATAGTGGAATTTTCAATTAGGAAATATAAATTTTCCACAAAAATAGAATAATCGAACTTTCCGTTGATAAAATGAATTATGAATAAACGTAAAGAATTTCTAACAAAATATTCGAACTCACAAAAAAATAGTTAAATTTTCTCCCAAAGAAGATAAATTGTCAACAAAGAAACGAATTTTCAGATAAATAGTTAAACTTTCATCCAAACAAATCGTTGTTGAACTAAAGATCTAATAGTTGCTATTTCAAGAGTAAATTATTTTAATTTTAATCTTAAACGCAAACTGTTAAATTTAACCACGAAAGTCGAATTTTTAACCAATACAGATTTTTCAATCAATAAAGGACAGAAATTTCATCCAGAATGTTGAATTTTCATGCAAAAACGACGAATTTTCATCAAAAAGTAGAATCTTGAACAAAAATGTAATTTTAAACCAAAATAGTTAAATTATCAAACCGGAAAGAAAATGTTTTCAACAAAGCAGATGAATTTCCCACCAAAGAGAATGCTTTATTAACAGAAATGTTAAATTTTTAAGAAAATAATCAAATTTTTAACCAGAAAATAAAATTTTTAACCAGAAAATGAAATTTTTCACGACAAAATGTACGCTCAACCAAAAACTAAATAAAGGATAAACAAAATTATGAAATTATACATTTTTAAGACTTATTTATTATTAACAGATTTTCATTTGTAAATTTAATTTCATGAAGGTCTCAGGTTATCTTACTTAAGAGAATTTATATGTATATTTACTGCCATAATTTATAAATTGTTATTAAGATTTTTCGTGGGGGGGGGGGGCGTGATCAGAAAAAATCTGATTTTATCTTAAATGGGGAAGGGAAGCATGACAGTTTCAGAAAAACGCCTTACGTATTTTGTGGATGACCCATAAACTTAAATATATCGAATATTACCTGACTCTTTCAGATTTTTCTTGAAATTTCCTGACCTTCCCTAACCACTTTAAAATTCCCTGACTTGCCCTGATTTTCCAAAATTTCCTGACCTGTAGCAGCCCTGTTTCATTACATACTTTTTAATGGTCAAAGTAATAAATCTTTACATTTTTTCTTACAGAATCGATGCGGTGATTCAGTCATTTAAAGTTCTGATGAACTTTTACAAAAATTAGTATGAATAATATAATCCGTCTTGGACAAGTCTGGTTTGGATCAAGACTTTGATGAGTGAAATAATCTGTAAAATAGTTTTTAAAAGATTTTGCTCCTCCTGGGGGTTTTTGCCACAAATGGGTTTTTCCGGCCGGGTTGCACTGAAACAAAATCGTATGGAGGTGCAGGTAAATGCGGGAGCTTGTAAAAATAGAGTTGATTAATAAATGGTATTTCCTGTATTCTCTATTTGAATTATTTTGCAACCCTTCCCTTTGTCTGGCTCCGAATGTACTCGATCGGGAGGAACAAATTTACTTTAACTCGTCATATGTCAGCCAATTCTTGAAATATTTTGATGTAATTTAGAGAAAATATTCTTTGAGATGTTGTACGACTTGTAGAGAAAATAATGCACACTAGAAAATTTTTGTTGAATTAAAATTGATAGATTTTTAACGGAGATATTGCAAAAATCATGTTTTCATATTTTCGAGCTTTTGGAGAATCAAGCTCATTTCGAGCAACGAGAAACCAAAAGAACGAACTTTTCACAAAAAAGTTAAATTTTCAAGCACAGCGATAAATTTTCAAAAGGTTGATTTCTTAACTAAAGAAGGTCATTATTTAGGTCGTTTCTATTATTCACGAAACGGTAAAAATGTCTAATTCAACCATCTCGACTATTTATCACGAAATTTAGTGATTAACAGCTCATTCAGGGATCTGGGCTGTTTATCATGACATTTTTAATTATAGCTGATTCAACGATTTTGGCCTTGTATCACGAAATTTCGTGATTAATATACACTGCCCATTATCTAACAAAAAATGGAATAATGAAGTTTTAAGCTAAATAATTAATTTTTAACCGAAAATGAAGATATTAGTAGTCATTTCAACTAAAAGGAATTCAATTTTAACCAAAAACAGTTAAATTGTCCTATTGGTTTCGATTTAGTTCGCATTTAAGCGAGACAATGTCGAAAGTTGAGAGACCAATGCAATGCCATCTTTATGTCTGTGAAGCTAGCACACCAACAATTAAATATCCAACTTTTCTTTAATGAAATTGTTTGGATGTCGTTAGGATGCGCTTGGAAGCCAATTTTTTTCGTTTGGACGGCAAAACTCAAAAAAATATTGAGTTTTCAAAATTTCAGTGCTAACTTCCCGCTGCAGAACAAATTATAATTTTTTTCAAAAATTTGTCTACCAATCGTTTGGATGTCGTTAGGATGCGTTTGGAAGCTTACTTTTGACGCTTGGACGATGAAATTGTGTTGCGTTATCAAATAAAAAAAGTCATTAGCTCCATACTCGCTAGCGGTGCCTTCTTAAGTGGTCACTACCTTCTTTGGTCAGCCTTGTCCTTAAATGTAATATGATGTGTCACCGCGAAAACTGTGGTACCGAAACTTTCCAAAAATTTTGAAAATTTGTGGATCATCTAAATTTACGTATATTTTCAAAATTTTTAAAATTTCTAAGACGTTACAAATTTCTAAAATGTTCAAAATTTCTGAAATTATTAAAATTATCCAAATTTTTGAATTTTACAAAATGTTCAATTTTCTCAAATTTCCCAAATTATCTAAAATTTGTGAAATTTTCTAAAATTTCACAATTTTTGGATAATTTGATCAATTTTGAACATTTTAGAAATTTTGATAATTTCAAAACTTTAAAAAATTTTTAATTTTCTTTAGATATTTTAGAAATTTTAGAAATTTGGGTAATTTTATCAATTTTGAAAATTTGAGAAATTTTTATAATTTTAGAAATTTTCAACAGTTTCGAAATTTGGATCATTTTACCAATATCAATAATTTTTAAAAATTTTAGATTTTTCAGGCATTTTGAAAATTTCAGAAATTTTGAACATTTAAGACGATTCTTAATTTTAGGAATGTTGACAATATTGTAAATTTAAAACCTTTTAGAAATTCTAGAAATCTTGATAATTTAAAAAATTTGGAACATTCTAGAAATTTTGATCATTTAAAAAATTTAAATAACGTTAGAAATTTAAAAATTTTGAACATTAATTTTGGAAATTTGAACGATTTTAGAAATTTTTAACATTCCATAAAATTCAGAAATATTATAAATTTCAGAAAATTTGGGAAATTTTAGAAAATTGAATATGTTGTAAAATTTATAAATTTGGATAATTTTAATAATTTCAGAAATTTGGAAAATTTTAGAAATCTTCAACGTCTTAGAAATTGTGAAAATTTTGAAAATATACGAACATTTAGACAATCCAAAAATTTTCCAAATTTTTGAAAAGTTTCGGTACCATAGTTTTCGTGGTGACACATCACATTATATTTAAGGACACGGCTGACCAAAGAAGGTCACTACCACTTGGGAAGGCGCCGCTCGCGAGTATGGTGCTAATGACTTTTTTATTCGATAACTCACACAATTTCATCGTCCAAACGTCAAAAGTGAGCTTCCAAACGCATCCTAATGACTTCCAAACGATTGGTAAAAATCATTTGAAAAAAAATTAAAATTTGTTTCCCAGCGTGAAATCAGCACTTCAATTTTGATATTTAATTGTATATAATTGGTATTTGGTAATTGGTATTGTATATAATTTGATATTCAATTGTTGGTGTGCTTACTTCACGGACATGCCATCTTTCGCAAAATTTGCAAACGGTGTTAAAATTTATCATCTGGAAACGCACTAAGCGTAATCTAAGTTCGTAACGTTAATTCCACTGACCCCTCATCTTCCTTTGTACCCTATTTACCAATCGTATCAATTCTGAATGGAGTTGAAAGATAGTTTCTTAGAAATGATTACCATTAGATTGCAAAGAAATTCGTTGAAGCGGATTTTCAAACTATTATTTTTTAAATTTATTTATTTGAGGCGAAGTGTGGCATAAATAATAATTTATTTAATGTTAAAAGTAATTTGTATACAAAATTGGTACTCACCTCTTGCTGAGATTTATTCTAAAAATGATGATTGTTATTTAGATACTCTTTATAATTAACAAGAAATAATAATAATTGAACAGGAATATTCAATTGGCTATTTTACTCAGAGAGATTTTTATTTTACCACGAAATGTTGGTAGTATCAAATTTTATGATCAAAATACCTATTCTGGACTTTTCATTGTTGAAAAATATGGATTTACGATGAATATTACGATAAATAAGTTTATTACTGATTGCTGAAGTGAAAAAATATTAGCAAAAATAATTACGATTGTTATTACAAATTTATAAACAAATACTCATAGTATACATTTTTATCTAGAAAGAAATTGGTTATTTCTCTAAAACGTTGTACATTTAATAATTTATAACAAATGTCTCATATAACTATATTTAATAATTAAAAAAAAAATTATGAACAAGCAATTATTGTTATAATTTTCGTTGTAATATTAAACATCATGTGTGAATAATGCTTTTTATGATAAGGTCTTCGAACAGCAAAACGAAATTTGCTCAACTTTTTATTCTTTCTCATAATATAATCTTTACAATATTTGTATCAAAAACCTGAAAGTTAAAGTAAAGTCGTGAACTTTTAAATAGTTGTAACTGAGCTTTGTTAGTATATTCCTTTGTAAAATTAAAATTTTATTTCATAGTCAGCTCTATGTCATTGTCACAGAAACATAAACTGAAGTTATAATAGAACTGCCTTATAAAGGAACTCAATTATAATTCATGAAAAATAATAGACTCTTCAAAATAATAAATACAGGTAAATAAGTAAATGAATAAATAATAGTATATCATTAATAATAAATAAATAGAAAAAATTAATAATGAATTGATAATAAATAAATAATAATAAATGAATAATAAATAAATAATAAATGAATAATGAATAAATGATAATATATAATGAATAATCATATCTAAATAATAATAATAATAAGTAAATAAGTACACGTGCTTTTTTACAATGCAGTCTTAAATGGATTAAATTAGAATAAAATAAAATATATCAATTAAAATAACTTTAGGGATGGTCGCGATTTTTGAAGTGGCGGGGGTGAGATTATATTATATGTCTGGCTAAAGAAGAGATTGTGTTTCTACTTAACACAACCTCTTTTACCCTATCGCGAGATAACAAACACGCCCTTTTCTACACTGAGTATAGGTAAAGATGGGATACTGGAAAGGGGATATTTATTTGTTCATACCATTTATTCTTGTTGATTAAAGTCATTGTTTTCATATATTGGAGACATATATTTGTATTATAAAAGGTGGCATCTTAAGGGTTGGAGAAAAAAGTTGGTTTCCGGGAGGTTGATGGTAAAAAGTGGTATCTCGAGAGTGGACGGAGAAACGTGATATTTGGGGAGGGGTTGGAAGAAAAAAGGTGTTATCTCAATTCCCCCTGCACTTTTCGTGCGTCAACCCCTTAACTGTGCTTCTTATATTTTTTCATTAAACATTTTATTCTTACTTAACCAGATCAAGAATAGAGAGCATCCATAAATTAGGCTTAAGGAGTAAAGAGATCAACCAAATCTTACGCTCATTTAGGCTAGAGATACAGAAAGCTTTGAAAAAGTATACAAATTTGTAAACAAGTTCTGCTATTAATTACACATAATTTTATTTTAGTTGGGACTTTTTAATACTTATCATTTGAGCGTCAAATTCAAAATTAATTATAAATTTAAAACCTCGCTTAAAATGATTCCTATTTAATGAGCGCTATATTCAGACAAGCCACACTGCGTGACTTTGTCGTGCTACTGAGGACGATGCGTACATGATGGCTGGGGCTGGTGGCTGGTGTAAGGTGAAGTACAAGTAGGTACACAACAGCAGGATGCCGAGGCACGGCGTAAAAGCCTTACTCCCATGTTCCTGAAGTAAGGCGAAAGCGGATTCCGCGACTACAGTTTGGCTAGGGAAGGGGGGATGGTTTAGTCAGTAAGAATCTGACACTACCCGGCCTACGGTTTGTTTATTCATTCAGACGAATCTTGGGCTGGGTGTCTTATGCAAGATTTCCCCTTCAACTACAAAAAGAAAAACTACAAAACCAACTACAACTACTACCACTACTACTACTACTACTACTACTACTACTACTGCTACCTCCATTGAGACCTAACGTCCGCATGCGATGCTCTGCAGGGTTGGACCGATAATTCCGTGGCTACTCATGGGAATAGCATGGAGAAAAAATTACCATATCAGAACTGAAGTACATGTGAGGAACTAGAAGATCCATTAAACGTTACGGAGAAAGATCTTTCGAGGTGCGACGATTCATGGACGCGGAAAACCAAGAATGACTATCAGGCGGCAATAGAGAATCATCGGAAGAAGAAGAAACGCTATCAGGAAGATGGAAGGCTACAGTGATAGTAAAAAGAACATGTTCCTCCAGATACGAGATGGGATTAGCAATGCGAAGTGTGTCCTGAATAGTATGATGTATTATGCAGACATCATGAGTATTCAATTCTGTGCCCTTGATGACTTCATGACGGATAAAGTCGGAGATAGAGTGACGGAGGAGCGGAAGAAGGCAGGGTACGGATTCATAGCCAGCAAGGGGATACAGACGGAGGAAGATGCCGTGGAATCTCTCTCACCCCAATATGGGAAGAGAGTGAGGGTGGTCAATTTAATTCCCGTTGAGACAAACACCACCAAGTCAAAAAAGAAGTAACCGAGGACCCGCACTTCTACAGCGGCAACCTCAATACCAAAAAAGGGGGACGGAAGGGTGTTTACGCCTGCATCCAAAATCACCAAGAGGAAGGAGCCGTAGAGGCGAGCTCGACGCGAGATATTTTTAATCAAACCGGTTCGAGGTTCGAGCCTCGCCGAGGTCCTAAAGGACCTCAAGCAATAGGTGAAACCGGACTGTCAAAATCAGGAGTGCCAGGAAGACCTGGAAGGGTGAAATCCTCATCGAGGTAGTTCTGGCAGCAGATGGCATTTCGAAGCTGATCACTGTCATAAAGGAGGCAATCAGTGCTGGAAATTGCGTGCACAAGCTCGTCCCTCGCGCGCAGGTCGAGGGTCTGGACCTCCACACAACAGCGCACGTCGAGGATGTAATGGACGGTGTCAGGAAGTACTTCGGTGGTATAGAAGCGGGAAATATCAAGTTGAACATCACGAAGATAGGCTTCAGGGGAAATCTGAAGGCCTGTATGGAACTAAGTGAAGAGCTGGTGTCGAGACTTCTTCACTCAGGACATCTAAAAGTGAGTTGGATGTCACGTAGAGTCCGGAAGAAAACGGAAGATGTCAAGTGTTATCGCTACCAGCGCTTTGGCCACTTGGAAGAAACTTTCACTGGTCCATACAGGACCAAATCATGTTGGTGGTGCGGCAAGGAGGGGCGGCGTAGAAGCCTGACCCCATGTTTCTGAAGTAATGCGAAAGCGGAATCCGAAGACATGGGTTGGCAGGGAAAGGGAAGGGGATGAGGCTTAGGCGGTCGGAATCCGACACTACCTAGCCTTAGGTTTATCTATGTAGGTAAACCGTAGTTTGGGTGTCTGATGCAAGATTTCCCCTCCTTCTAAAAAAAAAACAAACTATTACAGACATACAAATTCTTAAAAATCGTTTTTTTTTACTCAGAAGGTTGCCTCCTAGACTATTCAGACCTT
This sequence comes from Andricus grossulariae, assembly GCA_011634705.1. NCBI lineage: Eukaryota > Metazoa > Arthropoda > Insecta > Hymenoptera > Cynipidae > Andricus > Andricus grossulariae. Next base: position 38,765,277 of record JAABKJ010000755.1, on the reverse strand, counting down.
ACTCTCGCATTCTGAGCTCTGCGTTGGTGAACCTTAAATTTCCCTAGCTACTCGTGGAGACAAAAGAACAAAAAAATCGTGAACGAATTATCTGGAGGTGAGTTTGACGTCACGGAGATAAAAAAGGAGGATAAAAAGAGAGAGAAATGGCTAAGTCTCAAGCAAAGTAATACAAGCTTAGCGTGATCGAGAAGTGGGAGAAGGAGGTCAATATGCATGATGAACTGGAGAGAACTGGAGAGGGTTTGGATCAGGCTTTTGTAAATGAGGGGAGTTTATATGGGTTTACACGGAGAAAACTCTCGCTCTCTATGGACCCACAGAGACCATCGGCTAAGAAGATGAAGACACCTGCCAATAGACAGGCGACATCAAGCCCGAAGAGTGAGGACAAGAAGGTGCAATCTGCACTTAATGTAACCAAGAAAAGGTAGTATAAGCAAGAAATCTGCACGCCGCACAGGCACATTTTCATCGCTCGCGAATTTGAGAGCACCTAGGGCGCGCGACTGCTGGTTCTCGGGCTTCGCGCTCGAAAATATATTTATCTCGCGCTGCGCATTCGTTCTCTGTACTTACCCCATATTTGTGCACAGACCTTTTAAAGCTAAAAGTCAAAGCATCGACAACTGTAATTTAGTGATTGTGAATTCTCTTTTGTTAAAGCTCCTTTGGATTTAACGAACACATTCTCACCACGTGTCTCGTGCTTCGCACTCGATTTTGTCAAAAATGCGGACGTTTCTACATTATGTTCAAAGCTTTTGTATCAAGTTTATATGACATTTTATTCCACACCCGACCGAAAAACCCACCTTTTGCCCCTGATAAACGAGGCGAAAGTAGCATGTTTTTCCCGAAAACTATTTTTCCGGGGCAAAAGTAAAATTAGCGGGGCAAAAGTAAACTCAGCGGGGCCAAAGTAAAATTAGCTGGGCAAAAGTAAAATTAGTGGGGCAAAAGTAAAATTAGAGGGGGAAAAGTAACATTTAGCGGGGCAAAAGTTATTTTTTTCCGAAAAATTTCAAAATATTTTTTTTAATTTCCAAGAAATCTCTCAAGAATGAGAAGTTGTTCCGACCCCGCTTTTCAGGACCAAAAAGCGGCTTTTCAGTCGAGAGTGGAATAAAATACTATATGCAACACGAGGCAAAAGTAGATTTTTCCCTTGGGCGATTATATTGCCTTTACGAGAATACTTTCCCTCGGGTGCTTACTGCCCTCTAGAACAATATTCTCGTTCTGGCAGTAAACTCACCCGCGGGAAAAATCTTCTACTTTTGCCCCTTGTTGCATAATGCACTATATTTATGTACCTCGTCCTGGAATTCCTTATTCAGATATTGCAAAATGAATTACAAGTTTTATTTATTATGATTAATTTAATATGTGTTTCTTATTTTGCATTGAATTTTATTCTCAGCTACCCTGAAAAATGTATCATTTAACTTAACTTAAATTTTTTTCATATAGTGCGTTTTTTTGCTTAAAATATTCATTTTCGTTTTTTTTTCTTTGAATATTAAAAATGCTATAACTCCGGTAATTTTTTTTATCAGAAAAAGTCCTCAGGATAAATTGTTCGTCTTTTTGAGTACTACTAATAACCGTAAATAGAATGTTCGAATCTTGAAAAAAGTGGTCTTAAAAAGATTCAAAATGTGCTCACTTTTTGAATTTTTATTCAAAATGGCTGGCTAACGAACTTGACCTTCAATGTGAGGACACTAAAAGAGTATACCAAAGGCCAATCCAATCTGGTAATTTGTTCGAAAGTTATCATGCTAAGAAAATAAAAATCTACAGACAGACATACAGAGAAACAGACGAACAGACAAACAGACATACACATTTGTAAATACCTGTTTTTAGGATTCAGGGGGTCTCAAAACGTGAAAATTTGACAAAAACGGGGGGGGGGGATTTTACACAAATCTAATACCTTCTCATTATAGGATGAGAATGTAAAAATCAGTCAAAACTGGGGTTTCTATTGGAACTGATTTTTGGTTTCAAGGGAGCTGCAACAAAAAGTAACTTTCATAGATGGCGCCACTTTCTTTGTGATTTCCATATATAAAATTAGAACTGCAACAAAATGGAACCTTCTTTTTTCACTGTGAGTGCTCGGTGTAATAATATATAATATATACATTTTTTATGTTAAAGGCATAATAAGAAGCATAAATAGGAATTTGAAAATTTTGTTTGAAAATAATCTTTTTAAAATTATGGTTAGACAATATAGAAGCAGATATATATTCGTTAACGTTAATGGTGAGTGAACCCCTTATCTTAAATTATGTAACAGTATGCTTTCATTCAGAATTCAATTTCAGTTCTACAAAATTACTTAAGATAAAAACAATATGTAATCGCATTATATATTATTTCAACTTTGCAGTCCTTGAAGCAGCCAGCTTGCTATAATTGCAATTTGGAAGAAATTATTATCAATTCAAAAATTTTAATTTATGGAAAAGACCGAGATTCAACTATCCAAAAGATTTCGAAATTTAGGAAGGCGACATTTAAATGTACTCTAATCTGCGAACCGCTAAGGAGATAGAAATCTCGTTTGCTATAAGAATAATTAGATTAGAGTAACGTAACTACAAAAATGCAAAATAATAATTCGCTTTTACCAAATGACTCAAATTTTACAGATAGCGTTTGTTGTAAATACTATTTTTTATAGAGAAATATGTTTATTAATATTTTTTTTGTAATTCTAAAAACGTTTTAAAATGTCATGAAAGCAAACTGACAAATTCTAAATTAGAGTTATATAATCTTATCTCTTATGAACATGTATCAGCAATTCATTCAATCAGATTAGAATAATCTGCCAAATTATTCAATTTAGCAAAAATGTTCTTGAGACAACAACAAAATTTGGTTGAGTCAACCAAATGTTTTCTTACCAGTATAATAACCGTATTACTTAGTTAAAACAATTAAAATTTTACTGGTTTATGACAATATTTTAAAGAGTCTTATGATTGTAATCTGTTAAGAAAACTGATTCAAGAACTGAAGATTGGAAATAATGTATCATAGGATAGACTATTATTTTTATCTTAAAATAATTTTATAGTACTGACTACTGAGGTCAAAATCAAGGGATTTGAAGAATTGCAAATGATTTAAACAGCTTCCAAAGGAATTCATATAATTTCTAAGAATTGTAATTGTTTTAAAGAATGCTCATAACTTTTATACGTTCTTAGGAATTTCAAAAGATTTTGCAAGAGTTAACTAAGGGATTCATTATTATTTCGAAGATTTCAAGGGCTTTTCAGCGAGATAAAAGCAAAATTTATGTGATTGCGAAGAATTTAATTAACTTCATAAGCATTTTAAAAGATTTTATAGGATTAAGGGATTTCGTAGGATTTCAAAGATTTACAGATAGTTCCAAATATTTCGGTTAATAAGCGGCTTTAAAGAATTTTCTTCAATTTCGAAAAATTTCAAAGGATTTTATAAAATTAATAAGATTCTAAAATATTGGATATTATATACTATATATTTAAAGGGATTTTATCAGATTTTCAAATATTTCAGTCCTTCTATGGGATTTTAAAGGCTCTCAATAAGGTTTTTTAATAAATTTCCCAGGATCTCAAAGGATTTCATGGAGCATCAAATATTTCAAGAGATTTCTCGGAATATCTTCAGATTTCATGTAATTTCGACGGATTTTATTATATTTGAATTCAGTCTCACGAATTGAGGAATTTCAAAGGATATCAAATTCTTTAAAAGATTTTCAAATATTTTGAATAGATTTTAAGACTGTGAAGGTATTTTAAGCGATTTTAAAGATTTAAGGGTATTTTAAAAGATTTTTAGGAATTTTCAAGCCCTTAAAAAATTTTAACGTAAATATTGTAAAGAATTGAGGAAACTTTAGAGTACTCTTAAGTATTCCAAGTAATTTACAAGAGATTTGAAAAATGTGAAGGAATTTCGAAGAATTTTAATGATTTCAAGGAATTCAACCAAATTTTATGCCGTTTTCAAGAATTTCCTGGAATTTCAAAAGATTTGGAAGGATTTCCAGGGACCTATAGGGTTTTAGATTATTTGATAATATCTTAAGGGATTTATAAAAGATATTAGTGGATTTAATCAGATTTCTGAGAATTTCAATGATTTTAAGGGATTTTAAAAGCTGTTTTGGTATGTCAATTATTTTTCCAGGATTGCAGAAAATATCAGATTTCATCAAATTTCACGAATTTTTCAAGAGATTTCATTTGATTTCATGGGATTTTTAAGATATAAAGTGACCCCTTTGCAATGATGGGTAGTAATAGGGTAAGGGGGTTAAGGGGTAATTTGTTTTCAGCATGCGAAAATCCGTAATATCAGTGTATTCAAAAAAACATACAAGAAAATAAAAATTCACGATAGTAAAAAGCTTGATATTTTGAATACGGTAAGGAAGCGATTCCCTTTTTGGCCAGATTCGTGTTGAACATGAAAAAATATATAAAATATGTGAGCTCGAACAAAATGGAAAGGGATCGACCTTTTATACAGTTTAACCAAGAATTTTAATAGGATTTGCAAGATTCAAAGGGTTTTTATTTATTTTTATTTGAAGGACTGCATTTTTCAATTGATATTAACCCTCATGTGGGCGCGTTCGCCGTAATCTACCGTCAGTGGCAGAAAAAAATAAATGTTTTCATTGTTTAAGTATGTGTTTTGACGATTCTATTACAAATAACCCCGAGCTGAAAGGTTTATGGTGAGATGTGAGCTGTAAAATAAGTGAAAACGAGGTGGCGGTGGGTTACAGCCCCTCACCACGTACCAAAACTCACCAAAACCTACCAAATGCTTGTTTTCATATATTGAAATTTAAAAACTAGCAACTTTCAAAACTGATTCAAATTTAATGCCCATAAAAATTTAATAATTCTTAAAAAGCATTAAGAATTGTACCTTTTGAAATATTTTTATCTAATTAAAAAAATAACATAACAAACTAAACATCAAAAAATTAGCAGCGTTCCTGATTGTGCATTTGAAAATTAAGAAACCTCTAAACAAATATTTTCGACTTTCAACTTTTGAAGCTGAACAACTTTTTTTTCAAGGCCTCCAAACATAAACTCTTCAGAATTGCACATTCAGAAACACAATTTTAAATTGAAATTAGAAAAGCTGTAAAGAGAATGAAAATTATTCAGATGTAGCGTAGATGTAAGATGTAATGTAGTGTGTAGTATTAAATGACATTCCAAAGTGATTGAATAGATTTTATTATTTATTTTTATTCATTATTATTAATATTTATTATCATCTTTGTGAAGGAAATATCATTCACTTTTATCTTTACCAGTCAAAATTAAAGAATTTTTGGAAATTGTAAACCTTTAAAGTTTAATCATTCTAGAAACGTTGAAAATTATATGATTTCTAATTGGAAGGTTTAAAATAATGAATCTGAGCCTAGTTTAACCGTTAAAAATGAAACAATTACAAGCTTCGTTTAGAATTGAAGTATATTTAAATTTGGGTTGCTAAAAATTAATAATTTTCAAATTTTGCAATGCTTTGAAAAATCCATAATTTAAATCTAAAATTATAAACCATTTTCATGCATGTGGAACAACTCCATATGACTTCAAGTCAAAAATGATGTCAAAACTGACGTATGCTATAATAAACTATAAAATCGACAGATGGATAAAGTAAATAAATTAATTTTGAGTTTGGTTATAACTAATCTTTTGCAATCTTTCAAATAATAATATTTTATATAATTTCTCTTTATTTTCTAAAAAAAAATCTTTCAATTATTATCCATTATCTCTAGCATTATATTAATTACAATAAATAATATATAAATAATAAATAATAAATATTAAATAATAAATAGTTTATCAATAAATAAATATTTAATTTATAATAAATAAATAATAATAAATGAATAAATAATAAATACTGCAATTTAAACTTCATCATATATTTAAAAAAGTGCCCACAGACAATACTGACTGACATAAAGTATGTGGGGGGAGGTATCTAGTCTAGTGTTTCACAATGAATAAAAGTACAGAGAAGCCAAAAAAAAATGTTACATGTGCCGGGAGGACAACATTTACGGGGAATTGCGTTATATAATTTATGGATGGCTCCTAACTACATCTGCAAATTGGGTCTAGAATAATAAAAAGCTGATTAAAATTTTATCAATTTTTGTTACATACGCATAAAAATGAACAACCTATTTAAACGGTAAAATGGTAAACATGTTTCTATGCCATTTTGGTTGCTTGAGAAAAGTTGGAAATTAATCAAATATCAATGAAAAAAATTCGATAAAGAAAAACTTATTTTATATTACCAGAAATCATGTCAGAATATTCAAAATGCCGACATGCTTGATGTATTTTAAATACTTTAAGCTTTTATGTAAACGACGTGTATATTCATTAAACAAAACTCGCGCCCTAATATGTTGTGCCATTAGAGGAAATTAGAAGACACATATTTTTTCGATTCAGGAAATAAAAATTGTCTGCGATGTTATAATTACTTGAGAAGAACTTACTTGAGAACAAAAAATAATGAAGAATAAAAAATTTTATTTCGCGGTCAAACTATGCAAGCTACAAAAACAATAAATAGCAGAAGTTATTGACCCAAAGAAGAGCTAGAATTTTTCGATGAATCGTTTTTTGATAGGATGCGTAGTTTTTGTTTTAATAGTAACAAATAAAATTGAAAATTAAAATTTGTGGACAGACGACACAAGCTACGAAAAAATATTAATAGACAAAAATTGTGACAGGAATTCTTTCAAGAAAAGCTAACATTACTTTGCATATCAAACGAAAGGATCTTCAATAGTAGTGCTTAAATAATTAACGAATATTTTTTTCGAATAATATGGAATATTCTGAAATAACTCATCGCAAAATTCTTTCTTCAAATTACATGGTACGCACATCTTATGTACAAGAAATTTATCATACAACACCCTAAATATTTTTTTATCACACCGACATCATCAGTGCGATTTTAGGTACTGCGAAAGATACTCTGCCCCTAAGTGAGACTTTGCCTCGTGTAAATTGCAGTACTCGTCTCGGCTGCGCCTCGACTCCGACTCGTACTGAAACTTTCACACTCGCTTGAAAAAGTGCCACTTAGGGTCTTTGTATCACAAATAACTATTTTAAAACGTATTTTTTAAACAAACCCAAGGGCCATCTGTATAATTTCTGAAGGCGGGGTTTTAACTTTTCTATACTTTTCCATTTTTTACCTTCCCCGAAAACTTATTGCAATTTTTTTGCAAAAATGAAAAAAAATTATTGTCACGTAAGAAAATATAAATTCTGAATTTGTTAAGTTTGTCATATATATGCCTTGTTCAAAGAGTTCGGCACAGGCATAATTTTAAATCTGATAAGATTGTACCAAATTTCAAGGAGACGAACACACTAAGTTATTAAGTTTTAGTACCTTAATCTAGTTTTGCACTCCATTCGCTGCACACGAGTATGTACATTAGGCAGCTATTATATATATATATATACTAACGAGCGAATCACTAATAAATCATCAGTTGCCCTCTACGAATTTCTAAAGGAGTCATTTTATCTATGCCATAAGGAAAATGAAGACCTCTTTCGGAACTTCTGTCATCATCTTCATGCTTTTTATCAATTATATTGGTAAGTATAATTACAATCATCATTCGTTTAATACAAAACACTTAAAAGAAGACATGACCCTTCGCTAATTTTTTCAAACTGCGAATTTATTTATGCAATTTGTTTACAAGAATAATCAATATCGTTTTTTTTATTTTTAATGTTTGAATATTACATGCACTTAAATTACGGTAAAAAACGCTTGGTAAATATCGAAAATAATTAAACAATCTCCTACTATTGTTGATAGCAATACAATTACAATATCTGCTTCACATGCTTGTTTTCAAGGAGGGGGACAAAAAGTATGGTGTGTATCAAGGGCGTAAAGCTATTTTGCGTCGTGTGACTGCGGCCCTCGCTTCGCCCGGGCAGCAAATTCACACTCGTCAAAATAGCCTTCTTTACGCCCTTGATACACAATATACTATTATTAATATTACCTAGATAATCGATGAGTGTAATTTTTTATCATTGATACTACCTTTGTTATAATATTACCGTTATACATATTGTATATATATATATATATAGTTTATATGTAGCCTAATACAAATAATCTATATATTATATATAATATAAGTTAGCAATATTATAACGAAATCAAGTAACATTAATAATGTTTATTGATGTTAATTTCAATTTTAAATATTAAATTTAACATCGCATCTCGTTATGTGACGCGCGACTCAATATAAGAAGTACTCGCTCGTGATTGATGCGCTGTACCCGTGTTGCAGGGCGCGCGAGCCACTCGTAAAACCGCCCGTTCTATGCATATAGATTACTTTGCTTTCAAATTATTCTGACAGTTCAAACATTTCATCTGACTTACCCTATCCAAACTTGCCTTACTTAATTTACTTATCAAACTTTTCTCTAAGATACTGATAAGTGATCTGTTTATGAGCATCTTACGGGAAAATTCTTCATGTTCGAAATCTACTCTACTGAAAGTCAAGTCTGGGGCAGGAAAATTAGGTGATAGCTTTAAAGTAATGTGACTGGGACAAAGCAAGGCTCGTCGAGGTGAGAGTTGGGAATTCAGATCGGTGAACTAATATTTGTGAGAATCACATGTAATAGTTCTCAAGATTCGGAATTCACAGCTCTCCCTTTTTATATATTGAAGATGTATATCAGACGATTTAAAAAGGATGAGTCTAGCTATTGAAACAGGAATAGCGATTCACCGTTTGAGAATACTTGGGAATATTTTGGCATATATTTCTATGCAGATTAGAAAATATATAAAAAATACAATATATGTGCAAGGAGAGCACGATTAAGAGTGACGTCTGAGGTAAGAATGAAAGTAGGTACAATCATGACTCTTGTAATCTTTTTATTATATTTTACGCATACAATAACATAAAAAATACTTAGATTCAATCTTTACATTGAAAATTGAAAATTTTCCAATGAATGGCGGTCGTTTATTTGAAAATAAAATGTAAGATTAGATGAAATGTTAGATCAGATAAATGAGCGGGAAAATGTCAATGAGGAAAGTTATTCTCCTTGAAAATTTCTACAAAAAGTTGTCCGGGCATTTTTGGATGTTTTGAACCGTTTTTTCTGAATTTTTTTTATTTTTCTAGAATTTTTTGAATATTATAGAATATTGTTGAATGTTGCAGAATTCTCTGAAATTATCTGCAATAATCTGGAAATTGGCGAATAAGCGAGAGAATTAAATTCATAATTTTAGAAAAATATGAGAAATAATAATGCATAGTCATTTATTATTTAGACACGTGTATGACAATCTTATCTTGAGAATCTTGTACAATTTCATGTCAAAAGTGAACATACATACATTAAAGTATCATAAAGCTTTATGGCGAAATTCTTGCTCTATATACGCGAGCGTGATCAAATAAATCTTTTTTTCAGAAATCTATTTTTTAGACACGCTTAGGACAATCTTATCTCAATAGCATATACAATTTTGTTTCCAAAGTGAACACATGCATTGAAATATCATCAAATTTTACGGCAAAATTTTCCTACTAGATACGCGAATATGTTTTCTGAAAAAAGCACGATGGTTCTCGACTGACTTCAACCCAAAAGGAATTGTATACCTCCCGTTTTTTTTTGTTCGGGATGTGTCACGTTAATTTTGAGGCCAAAAAGAAAGAAACAGCCCTTTTCGAGAAAACTCAATTTTCTTTTTTTTCAGAGGTGTATCTACATATTTCAATGAAAATAATTTAAAAGCCAAATTTTATTAGCCTAAACTGTTTAGCTTAGCATTTAAAAAGGAGGCACAGAATAGAATGTGCTGAAAACCCCCTTTTTCGAGCCCTTCAAATATCGATTCGATCGGATAGTATTTTGGTTTTTGACAATCAATAATAATATAGAATTATAAAATAAAAAAGGAAATTTGTCCTCATGTAAGAATTTCTTTAAAATGTAAAAAAACTAGTTTTTCGATTGTTTCAGCTGCCATGCTCAAAGAAATTTATGAACATGTTTAAATACATTTTTAAATGTGGCAATCGAAATATATCATCATACGAGGTTCAAAAAAATGTTGTAAACATAACATTTTTCTTTTAAAAAACGTGGTTTTTTTAATTTTGATCTTGAAAATTGTTTTTATTTTTGGCAATTTTCATCTGCATATTCATAATCAGTCAATATTTTTATCTTATGGTCATATTTCAAATCATGCTTAGAAAAAAAATTTATTTCGCCATGTAAACATGTTAAAAAGATTACATATACACAGGCCGGCAGTGTAAATATGGAAATTACTCAAAACGCGAACATCAAGAATTATTTTTTTCAGACAAGAATTCCGCAAACAAAAAAAATACTATGGAGTTCATTGTGAATCGGTCTCCTCATCTTGAAAAAATGAAGATCTTTGTACTTTGTACTTTTTTGCTAACCTTGGCGGTTTTTTTTCGTTTTGATTGGTAAGAACATACAAATTATTGCATAACTTTTTACTCACATTGTCAAGAAGTCATATCAGTTTTATGCGAACCAAATCATATTTGTGGTGAAGAGAATTTTTTTCCAAGACTTTAATTTTCGCATTTTTTTATATTTTGCATCGTTCGCCATAAAGAGGAAAAAATTCAATTTTTCAAGAATAAAAATTCTCGTGGCTAGAAAAATGATTAGAACTGCATAAAGCTTACTGAATTTCGGCCTTATATAAGCACGAATTAAAAATAATAATAATAATAATAAAAAACTGGGGTTTTCTATTAAATTCAGTTTAATCTACTAAATTTTGCAAACATGGAGAGTCAATTTAATGGAAAAACACATTTTTTTATTTTATTTAATGTTTGTTTTAAATCCTTAAATATATGAAGTAAAAATTCTGTATGCTCTATGCAGGCAAACTTTTTATTTTCATAAATTGAATATTTTAGTGTTATGTAAATTTGTTCAAATGTTTTCAGAGGTCTTAGCTGTCTCTATAGAGCCAAAAAATAAAAATGTATAACGATTTCAAGAACATTTTTGTGTTAAAAAAATTAGAAATTCTTCGTCCGACCTATGAGAGAAAAAGATTAAATTAAATCAAAAAAGATAATTTTCCTATTTGTATTCCTATTTTTATTCCAAAATTTTATATAGATCGACATTGCTCATTAAATTTTGACGAAATCACACTAATTTCTGGTTTGCAATAAGATGCGCGAAAGCAATAACTTGTTGGCTATAAGGATATCGGACATTCAGGACGAAGCATTCGAAGAGCTAATCATGCTTTAGTTTTTATGATTAGAAGGGCTAGGAAACCATGGTAAAAAGTTGTAGCTTACTATTTTACAATAAATAGGATTTCTACTTCTACTTTAAAGGAGATAATCATTACTTTAATCAGACAGTCTCAAATTATAGGACAAGGAGCTGTTTTCACTTGCTGTTAACGAATTGTGTTCGGAAACCAATATTAATACTAAAAATCAATTCTACTCTATTGTTCATGATGAACCCGTTGGCGTGCTCTTTGATATTCCTCATCTACTAAAAAGTACTAGAAACGCGATGCTCAAATGTAACGTTGACCAGGTGGATGGAAGTTCGGTCTATCATTCCACAACTCTCGAACCGAGTCAAAATTTGGTCTTAAAATTATGAATTTTCCCTAAATGTGCCAAACTCCTGGCTTAGTAATAGTGTCGGGGGTCGCTCTAGTGTACGTGACAAAATTTTTTTCCTTGAGATTGAATTTCATCAAATGTAAATATCTTAGAAGGACAAGTTTGCATCGCTATCTAATCACTTAATCTATGAGATAACGTTTGTAGTATAAATTTTATAAGCTAATGAAGCAGCATTCGTTACATACGTTTTTATATAAATTCTTCATTAATATTAATACATTACGCCGTGTCTCCTATAACTGGAAAAAATGAGAATTGTCTGGACTCTGGTCTTTTGGTTGGCCGTTATCCTCGATTCTATTGGTAAATATAATAATAAAATTACGAATAAAATAAATATGAAAAAAACATCTGATTGAAATTATAGATGTATTATATATACTGTTAGAAATGTTCGGGAAATTCCGATATATTTAGAATACTAAAATTACTAAATTTACGAAATTAGATTGCTGAAAGCGAAACTCAATAACTTTGAAATTAAATTTACTAAATTTTCAGCAACATTAAGAAACGGTATCTGAACAAAACTTTACTTCCGAACTGAAGTGTTTTTGAATTAAAGCCGAAAAATTATGATTAAAATAAATTATCCAGTTCCGAGAAATAGAACGTAGAAGTTTATCATCTTAAAGCGACAGGAACCTAAAATTGAAACAGGCTCAGTTGCGGAGCACGATAAAAAGTGCAATTTTCAGTTTGAACAAAAATTAGAAAATGTTACTCATTCCGAATAAATCATTCAAGAATTTGAGGCTTACATTTGATGGGTTTCAAAAATTATCTTGACGGTATCTCACTATAATAGACGTTTTTTTCGCAGAAAGTTTTATGAAAAGAAGAAAGGTTAATGTTTCTTTTTAAATAAACGATAACAGTTTCTAAAAATATCGTTTCTGATCGCAATACAGAAAGTTAGGTAAAGAAAACCTTATGAAAGTAGATGAAAAAAATTCACAAATAGTTTTATTCGAGGCATTTTTTTAAAAAGGAGTAATTTTATTATTGTACTGTATTTAGACACTTTTATAAAAAGAAATATTCTCAGAAAAAGGTTTAAAAAAAAGTTGGAGGTAGGGCAATTGAAAAGAAGAAGATGGGAGACAAATACAGAGTGTCAGTTAACTGGCCTCAAATTATCTATGTTTCTATTACTATATTAATAAGATTTCGATCAAATCCTTTTAATACAAAATGTATTTGATTTTTTAATAATATTTTATAAACAAGCCCTCATGATGTGCGAAGATAAAATTGTTTATTTTAAGAAAAGATTAATCTTTTGTTTCTTTTTGCAGAATTAAGTACACAGTTCGAGTGTTTGCCTAATGGCGACCCGATCCCCGGTATCCCTCGTTCCAGATCTTCTGTTTTTTTTCCTGAGAAACATTCTCCTGAAAGGCCTCTTGCTCCTGCCAGACCTCATTCTTCTGGACAGTCTCCTTCATCATGCGAACCTCCTCTTCGGGTCAGGTCAAGGTCTCCTCCTGCCAGGAATACTTCTTTTCTCGTACTTGGATTTCTACCTGAAGAGCTTAGATTTGTTCGACTGATTCCTTACAAAAATCCATCCCGGTTATTCGAACTTCGAAAATATACTTTTCCTCGCGAAAAACCAATTCGAGTGAGAACCCGTTCTCGTGGTTTGGTGCACATACCAACAGAAGAACAAATTGTATTATCAACCACCAATGGTGATGTCTTTGCAATATTCGAGATAACCAATATTCGCAACCAAGACATTTTTCGTGGAATATATTTGCATGTTACTGCGAAGGGAAAACGGGCGAAAATTAACATGGGCAGCGGCGCTGTGAAAGTATTGACCCCAGAAGAAAAAGCGGAATGTCCAGTAGGCACCAACAGATCAATCACAAAGATTTTTAGAATATTTCGTATCTCAAACACACTTCTTCATACTGTAAATTCGATTTAAAACATATTTTCAGACTGGCCGACGGATCCTCGATTAAAACGGGTCGCATGAAAATGTATTTTCATCACTTGTCTCGAGCTTTGCGCTCGATTAAACTGTGTCAAAAATATTAAATTTTCTATATTTTCCTAAACTCTATTATATTAACTGAATGTGTTATTATTTCTGTACATCGGACGTAGACTGTTCATTCATATGCATAATACAAAATAAGTTACAAATTTGATTCGTAATAATTATTCTATTTTAGTTGTCCTACGAAATGTATAAATGAGTTGTTTGACTTAAAATGTGAATCTTTTCATTACATTTTATGACTGGTAAAGGCCAAAGCAAAATCGAACCCCATGATTCTTTTGAAACTTATCCTGCCTACAGATACAAATAAACGATAAAACTTCTCGAAGCACAACGTTCGAAATTTGACTATATTAACGATGGGTACTGTTTAATGATATTCTTCCATTGGAAAGACCAAAACTACTCTCCTGAAATAGATTATTATAATTTTTTTCTTTTCCTTAAACTTTTTCTCGAATCGACTCAGCTTTTCATCATAAGCCACGGTCTAAGTCAAGTGTCTGTTCCAATGAGAATGTTATAAATCAATTCAATACGATGTCTCAGAAATCTGGCGATAATGTCGAGGTAGGTACAAAAGAAGGAGCATAGTGTAATTTGGAGTTTTTCTTTTACCGTTGTTGTCCATAGACAGTGGTCGCGAAAGTTGAAGATCTCATTAGTCGTCTCATGATAGATGCTTTTTAAAGCTACCATCAGCCACTTCACAGGTTTTCAGTCGCCCAATTCCTGATGGTCTAGTCTAGGAAGTTTCTTACAATGCGACTGGCCGTGGATTAAAACTGGATTAGTCCAGATTAGAACTGGTTTACAGCAGATTACAAGTGAATTAAAGTAAGGTACCGTACAGGAAAGTACAGTACAATACAATACAATACAATAAAATAAAATACAATACTATGTAAGGAGGTTGGGAGAGAGGGCAAAATAAAAAGTTATTGGTTCAACATTCTTCAAAACGTGACTAAACTTTCATTAATAAAAACTGATAACCTGGAAGAGGGGGCACGGGTTACTATTGATCGGGAACTGACGTCGCAGATTTTTTCTGGGCATGATGTTTTAATTTTTGATAATGTTTTTTAATGTACGAATTATTAAACTAAAATTTCTCGGCGATTTTTACATTTTATTAAGAGGTTGAATATTATCTGTTGGGATTAAGTGTCAATTTAAAAACATAGACTTATGACATTCTCATTCATTTCCATTACTCATGTATTTAGTAAAATATAGCATTACAGAAAATCATATTTGGTTACTTTTCCATATAAATTAACATTATAAATATACTTTTGTTGTCGTGGCCCTGTTCAGTACTTGACATGTGCTCCGCTTCGTCTTGCTCTATTCTTGCCATACCTTGTTTATCAGTGAATTGTGTGCCTTATATTGTATCACAGTGTTTGTGTTTGTGTTCGGAGTTCAGTATATATGTTACAGTTGGTTTTTTTCGGACTTCTTGGTGCTTAAAAGACTGTTTTCCAGTTTCTGAGTTCGACAGCACTCGTGCAGCTAATACGTATATCTTACGATAGGTGCTTGTCCCGAGTGCAGTAAGTCAATCTCCAGAAGAATACCAGGTGCTGTTTCCTGAAAAAAGTGTGGTGTATTTAGCAACTGAGCCTGCTAGCAACACCTGTTCAGGTCCAGACCAAAGCTCCTTTCTACTTTCCAGTACAGATATGGCCGCCTGGATACATGGATGCCATTCACATGTGGTGTTACAAGCACAGCGGGAAGCGGACGTGCAGGCTCATGTGCAGATCAGAAATCTTTTTAAGGAATTCGAAACCAAGCTAAGATTTCTAAGATTAACACAACGGTTCAGGAGATTAAGACAGATATTTCTGAGAATTATCGCAGAATCAATTTGCTTGAAATTTCAACTTGTAGTAATGCAGATGACGTCTCTACGATCAAGAAGGAGGCAAGCTCGCTGAAATTGAAGGTCGACTTACTTGAAGCTTCCCTCAACTATCAAGAACAAGTTGCGCTTTAAACTACTCTAGAGATGCACGATTTACCCATGAAGCATAATGAGGATCTTCCATCGGAGGAATCGATGCTAAGGCTCTTATTACTCCCTTCGCGAAAGATAAACTTTTTAATTTTTATGGAATTTGTAAATCCCCAACATCCAATCCACTGCTTCCACCTATCATCTATGTCAAGTTCAGCAGACAGTTGTTAAGGGATAAGATAATCGAGCAGAGGAAAAAAGTACGAAACTTCTCTACGACCAATCTTGGCTGGCCGGATAATGATAAAAGTCGCATTTTCATTCGTGAGGCTTTGGTGCCCATTACTCGAAGGATCTACGCTTCTGCACTGGATTGCAGGAGACAAAGAAAGATTGAATATCTTTGGATTGTAGGTGGAAAGATCCTTTGTCAAAAGGATGATGTCACGCCTAGGGTTTAGTTGTTACTGCTACAGTACGCTCCCGTTAAGTGCCAGTCAGACGGAGCTGCAGGGGAGTATAATGCCAAGAATTCGGCACTTATTGAGTACACCCACTCTGCTCCGTCGAATAACCACGCTGCGTTGGAGCTCGAACTTTGGGACATGCGCAGAGACTCGCAGCCGCTCGCAGTCGCTTAAGCGGAAGACACAATGAAGTATGCGTTAAAATACGTATGGAGGAGAAGTGGAAAAAAGTGGAACTTAAGGAGCTTGCACTTAGCGGGAGTGTACTGTACAACACATAGAACGATTTCAATAGCCATTAGGCTATCTACGGAATGGTTGCACGCACAATGGTGTGGCATTATTATTGTTTGGCTATTTGATGTCCGTTAGTAAATATACCTTCAAAATTTTTAAGCTCTTCATACCTTATACATAATATGTATCTTCAGATAGAAAGCTTGATCTCATATTTAAACTAGTAGCTTTATATCTTGATTTTGGTCTTTTTGAGAATAATTGTATAATATGAGGCTTAATTGTGTTTCTTGGATATCTTAATTGTTCTAATACCTTCTCAATATTCACAGCTCTCCGGATATCCGAATATCGATTTACTAAGTCATGTCCACTTTGGTTAAGAATTTGTCTGGAAATCTACGCCACTGTTTTTGACATTGTTAATTATTCCTTTAGTATCTTCTTAACTTGTATTCATTACCGATTTTCTAATTTTAACTGTAATTACTCAGTTTGGGGTCTGTTGTGTATGGATCATTGTCTTACTTATTTTTTACGCGTGCTTCATGAGCTGCTTATTTTGGAATTGTTTTTCTATCAAATGTTTCTCTTCATATATCAATGGGTACCTTAAGTATTTGCCATGTTGACGTCCAGTCTCTCTTGGCACGTTTTCTAGAATTCAAACATTTTTTCAGTACATGTTCCTACCATATAATAGCTATTTCTGAGTCCTGGTTAACCCCAACTATACCCTTCAGCCTCGTTGCAATTTACGACTATTCGCTCTTTCGAAGAGACAGAGACGAAAGAAGGGGTGGTAGAGTTTTCATTTTTCTGCATGATAGTCTGAATGGGACTGTGGTTGGTGTGAGTTCAGTAGCTACTTATACCACGACCAAATTTCTCTTTGTTGAAGTTAAGTCAACTTCTGATATTGTTTTATTGGGAGTAGTTTATAAACCACCCAATGCCTCCTGTGGCACAGAACTTGAATCGGTCATTTTTTTATTTATTCCTATCTTTAACAAAATTTTCCTTACTGGAGATTTTAACACTGATCTGAATATCACTTCCAATTATTTCAAATATCTATCATGTTTGGTACGCTCTTCGGGACTCTGGATTGTACCTATTGATTCTAATCACCATACTGATCGTTCCAGTACTCGTATTGACTTAATGATTGTAGACGATATTGATAAATGTGTCTCCTACGAACAAGATGCTATCCCTTTTCTCTCTAACCACGACTTGATTGACATTACCTTTAAATTTTCCTATAATCTAGATTCAAAACCAACCCAAAGACTGGTGCGGAATCTCTCTAAAATGGATGAAAATATATTCCACGAACATCTTATAACGTATGCTTGGGAAAAAATATTACTAGATACAGATATAAATAATAAAATCCACGCTCTGACCTACCTAGTCTCCGCATTCAATCAATTTTCTCCGCTACACGTTCCTAAAAACTTCATTAAACATGCTTCCTGGATCAAATCCGAAATTAAAAATCTGATGAGGGAACGTAATGGCAAGCGCCGACATGCAAAAAGAACAAAAAGCAGTATAATACTAGCTCACTTTTGTAAACTCAGGAAACTAGTTCAAACTAAAATTAGAGATGCATTCAATCAATACAATTTTAACGAGATTGCACATGTACACAAAAAAGGACATTTGGCATCTCCTTAGACGTTTACATCTAATCCTGCCCAAGCACAAATCTAAAGATAGTCATTTTCCGCCTGATGACCTTTTAAAGACTGTTTTACATTCCCAGTTCCAGACTTATCATTATCATCTTCGACTACCCCTCCTATTCTATTGCATATCTATAATGCTTCCTTTAAGGTCGGTATTTGCTTAGTGTTGCCAAGAGAAGACAATTATTTATATGTAATTTGCTCTTCACTCCTTTTCAGAACAAAGCTTCTGAGTATCTATTTAACCTATTCCAATTTGTAGACGGAGACCTTCTGGCGCATTCTAAGCTTCGTAAAAGATATAAAATTCTGAAGATTCATTTTCACAGAACGTGTCAGCTTCAAAGATCATTTATAGTAAGGGATGCCAGGTTATGGAATAAAGTACTATACGATATTAGAAATGCACCTTCCCTGTATCTTTTCAAGAATCTCGTTTTCAAATATTTGTACAATACTCCTAACCCAACTCTTGAAATTACTCACTGGTGAACTCTCATATTTAGTTCTTGAACATTTCATCGTCGAATTTCCTTCTGTTTTCATTGACTTTAGTGAATTTTTCTTTCTTTTTCACACAGTTTGTCTTTCTTTATTTCTACCTTAACATGCACAAGAGCTACTAACTTGAACTTCAAGCTACAAGCTTGAATCGCTATCTAATCACTTAATCTAATAGGTAACGCTTGTAGTATAAATTTGATAAGCCAAAGAAGCAGTATTCACTATTCATTACATACGTTTTGATTTAAATTCTGAATTAATTTTCACATATTACTCCGTGTCTCCTATAATAAGAAATGATGAGGATTGTCTGGACTCTGGTCTTATCCTTGGCCGTTATCCTCGATTCTATTGATGTATATAACAATAAAATCACGAATAAAATAGATATAACAAAAAATTTAATTGAAATTATAGATATATTATATATACTGTAAGAAATTTTCGGAAAATTCCGATATATTTAGGATACTAAAATGACTAGAATGTACGAAATTAGGTTGCCTTAAGGAAAATTCAATAACATTTAAAGCAAATTTATCACATTTTTATTAAAATTAAGAAACGGTGTCTGAAAATTACCAATAGTTTTCTTCCTAATTTCTAAATGGTAACAAACTTATTTACCACGGTATCCGTGGTAAATAAGTTTTTGTCCGGATTCTTTTGGATTTTTTGTAAAAATTCCAATCTTAAAACTTTCAAATCTATATTTAAAAAAGTTTTTGAGATATCAATATTTTTATATTAAAAGTTTTTCCAAGAGGCCAGTCAAATCCTCCTGAATTCCCAGTCAATTACACCCATTTACAACCATATTCACAACTCATGATATGTGACGATAAAACTGTTTACTTCCAGAAAAAATTAATCTTTCGTTTCTTGTTGCAGAATTAAGTACACAGTTCGAGTGTTTGCCTAATGGCGACCCGATCCCTGGTGTCCCTCGTTCCGGACCTTCTGCTTTTTTTCCCGAAAAAACATTCTCCTGAAAGGTCTCTTGCTCCTGCCAGACCTCATTCTTCTGCCCAGCCTCCTTCATCATGAGAACCTCCTCTTCGGGTCAGGTCGATGTCTCCTCCTGCCAGGAATCCTTCTTTTCTCGTACTTGGATTTCCACCTGAAGAGCTTTGATTTGTTCGACTTAGTCCTTACAAAAATCAGTCGAGGTTATTCGTACTTCCAAGATATACTTTTCCTCCCGATATCTTTTCATCATCAGCCACGGTCTAAGTCAAGTGTCTGTTGAGATGAGAATGTTATGAATGAATTTAATACGATGATTTATCAAAGTAGAGGGGGTTCAATTTTTTGGGTTTTTGAAGCAAAGCCTTACTTTCAAACATTTGTAACTTTTTTCCTATTGCCTTAAACAAAATTTGACTCAGCACTTGGAAATCCTCGATTGACTGAATTCCCACACTATTAGACCAGGCAAAATCTATAATTGAAAAACTTTTTTCTCTTAGGAATGTACATTGAGCTGGGCAATCGCTTTTAGTTCTCCCATTCGAGACAGAAAACTCATTTTTTTCAAAGCTTTCTACCATCTGTTTTCCCCCTTTGTTTAGATCAGCGACCAGGCTTGTTCTTATGTCGTACAAATTCAAATTGTTACAGAGACTTTCCTCCTCTAATTCATTCATTTCTCCAATTTACCGTCAAAATCCCCTCCCGCATTTATCGAGTATTCCGGATATTTTAATGACAGGTCAAAGATTATTTCTATTATATTGAACAGAAAATTCTAAAAATTAGAATTAGGTCTAAAGTATATTGACCCAATAACTGTATTAAAACTGTTACCTTCGAGTTTAAAAAAATGTAATTCTCTGCTGCACATATCGTTTCCATTTTATATTTGTTTGCGTTGATGATGAGTAGACCTCCCTTAGCTCTTCCTTCTGAGGATTCTCTGGTAGCCGTACGATAGACAGCTTCACAGTCGATGTTACGTTGAGGATACGTAATTTGAGGTGAAGAAGTAAGCCATGTCTCACCAACACAAATGATGTCATATGTAGTAGTATAGTTATGGATATCGTCTAGATGATTACATCTCCTTGCATTCCAAAATAAAATTCGAGATGCTGGTACTGTTGTCGAACTGTCTATGAACTTGGGATCGATTTGGAGTTTTCGCCTCCCGGTGTTTCCTTTAAAAAAGGTTTGATGGAATTTCCTTTTTTAGTGTGTTTGATTTTTTCATTTAAATCTTTGTTGGAAGAATCTGAATTTGCAGGGCGACCTCTTGCCCTTTTCCTGCTCGCAGTAGAGGTTAACGAAAGATTTTGAGATTCTTTCTTTTATACCTAAAAATTATAGTCTCCTCTCAAGAAAATTAATGTACTGAGTGCGTTTCTCAAGAGTAGGTCAAAAAGTGTGGATCACATTAAAAATTGTTTATTTTAATTGGTATAACTGAATGGACTGAATATGACTAAATACCACTCAATGGCTTAGGTTCGACAAGAGATTTGAACGTGTCAATAAATCTTGGTTTGATCATTTTTTTTAACAGTTTGAAAAACCATAGTAAAACCATTGGAGTTTGGAGTCCATCACTAATACTTCACAATTATGCAAGAGGAAGTATTTTTACATCTAGCGTTTTTTCACTGGAAGCGATAATCTACTCTTCAATAAGAAGCGTGAAAAATAAACTTCGAAAATGTTTCTCAATTATTATCTACAAGTAATATTAAAAATTTTTAAATTTCACTGACCTACTCTAGCATAGTTTTCCCTAAGACCTGTGTGGGGTCTAGCATATCGAGCTCATCTACTATGATTTTTGAGAAATTGCCAACATTGCATTTTTTGTAAAAATTTTCTGAAAAGCCTGACGTGATAGTGGGATTTTGCTGACCGATGCAGATCCAGTGCCGAGAAATGTACTAGTAGACCTCTATTTTCCAATTCGTATTCAAAATGTCAACCAGTATAATCAGTAAATTCGCGCACGATCTTTCATTTTTCAAATGAGCTATAATAATAAAAGATATTCCCTATTTATTTTTATAAACAGGCAGTTGTCATGGAATTTTAAAAGATCTTTGTTTAAAGAAGTTTAAAATTAATGAGCATCCATCAACCCTTTGTGCATGAATACCTAACAACCTAAGGGTGCGAACTGTATTGTAAATTCCATCACACACATGGTCGCCTATAGGATATGTACGAATAAGAGAGAAAATACCGATTTCAAAGTTAATATTATTAAAACTTGCCTTCTATCTGAAGTACGTAACTATGCGGATATGCGTTAAAACAGCTTAGAAGCATGTTAAAATATATTAATATAACAAAAATCTTTTTGCTGCTTTTTGATACAAAAAAACGGCTTTGGAAACAATTTCGAAAAAAAGTGTTTTAAAAATGTCTGCTCTATAAAGTTGATACATAAACTAGTTAAGGTAGATATCTGATTCTTAGAATCCAATAAAACATTGAAACAACCTTTTACTCCTGGGACAAAATTTTTCTGGATCACGTACGAGACTTCCTCCCGATAAAATAAGATTCCATGGCAACTCGTAAGAGCACATTAGCTATTCATCCGTGAACATACATAAAGGCGGAAGCTGGTTCGTGCAGTTTCTGCGCCTATGTGATGTGTCGGCTGTCAATTCGTGAAGGATGGCGGAAAGAAAGGGAGAAAGTTTGGTTCTTCTCCCTGTGCCCACTTTCCACTGCCGCCATTCTTCACTCGGAGAAGTTTTAAGAGAAATGCGAAAGTTGGATAGAGAATGGATAGGAAGGGGTTATCTATCGATGTTACGAGATCTTTTTCTCTCCTCCTTCCTCAGTCTCTGTTAGCTTCGCGGTCATGGTTCCGCATACTCTTGATATTTCTGATAAATTGAAACTCGAAACTGTTCGATACAAGCGAACTGTGCATTTCTATCTGATCTTACTTTAGTGTGTGAAACTGGAAAGTGAAAATTTTCTATGGATTTTAACGCAGAGACAATAGAGGCAGAGAAATACAAACACGTTTTCCTGGTTCTAACATTGCCATTTTCACGGCACTATTAAAAGTGGACGCTCGGGCAAACCGAGTCCTCATAACCCGTTATGATCCCCTCGCTCAAAGTTGATGTGTTTCCTGGCCCCACAATGCCTTTGTTCCTCGTGTTTGTGTTTTATATAATTCCATACAAACTTAGGTCGACCAGTTTCTTAGTGTCAGGTCTGCATAATCAAGAATTCGTTTCACTCTAGTTTCATTCCATTTGCTGGAGTAAAGAACACTATTAACTTTTGTCTCGGCACTAAATACGTTATTATGAATGCTACCAGAAAAAGCCGAATATTTTCTTAACAGAATAAAATATTAGATAAACCTAATAATAAAATTCAGCAGTGTAAGTTGGCTGTCACGAAAGACACATTATTATTTCCTGAACAACAGTTTTGCATCATCAGCAATAAGAAACATATAAGCTTTCTGCATTCATCATTAAGGAACTACTCTACTTTTGTATTTTTCTGCTTTCTGAGTTCAGATACGCCTAGGTAGAAAGAGGTATAACTCACTGTCTGTGCTTCTTTTCTCGCCATTCGTCGGGGTGGATAGATACGTAAGTAAGGCCGAATCGTGAGACAAAGGACGAAATAGACACGAACAAAGGATAAAATGGGAGAAACTTTGTTGGATTTATGGATTATAAAGAGGAAAAGGACAGAGCAGGTCTGTTCGTGACATCAGGACAATGAAGTCGAGAAAGAAGTAAGAGATAAAGCTGTCGTGGAAATACATAATTTATACACCTCTCTTAGCTTCTATCCCTTGCCATCCACTCGTCTACAAAACCATTTTTCCATTCGGCATAAATGAAGCATTTTTTTTAGAGGAAGCTTAGATTTTCAAAAAGAAACACTGGCTCCTACACGCCAAAAGGAGAACGAATTACATTCTCAAACCATGGTATAGAAAATAAAAAAGTATCGAGATTGTACTTTGTCTGATCTAGCAGCTTACTTACTACTTCGGAAATATTTTACAGATATTTTGGACACCTTTTTCACACTGTTATTTAATTCATACAGTTAATGTTGTAACTTGACGTGAATCTTCTCCCCTTAGTTTAACCATGCAAGTTTCAGAAGCTACATCAGCTTACAATAAGTTTTTATGAAACTATCAATATTTGATTTGATTAAGATATTGATTATCTTTGAGTATATCGGGGCGTTCGCATGAGAAGGGCCTTTATGGCATTTTTGAATTTCGATCTTGGAAAAACCGCTTTTCGAGAAAAACAAAATCTAAACTTGGCGAGTGTCATTAGCGTACGTGTTATATTTTTTCTTCGAACATGAAATATACCCACTTCTGGTAGCTCTCGGGACATGATTATAGTGCCAATAGATCCAATATAGGTGCTAGCATCATCCCCCACTCAATCTCGAAAATAATAACTTTCACCCAGACATAGAAAAACGTTAATATCTCCTAAACTAGAACCGGCCATAAGGGCCCTTTTCATACGGATGCCCACATATTGTGAAATAAACTCTTCATAACAAAAAATAAAAATATATATATATTTTTGGCTGTTACACGTTCTCAAAACCAAGGTATTAGAGTTTGAAAAAGTATCCTGGTTTTCCTTCGTCTGACCTATCACGGCATTTACTATGGCTCATAGATTGAAAAATTGTTATTTACTATTCTCGTACATTGTAAATATTATTAAAAAAAGCGTCGCTTGAAATATTATTCAGTTCCTGCTATTTCATTATTTATTTTAAAAAAGGTAATAAATTATTGTAGGAAAATTAGGTGTTACATTATATTTCAACTGCTTGACGTAACATTGAATTTGATAGAGTGTCTTGCCTTTTGGAGGGCATTTTATAAAAAATTTGGAATATTTCCCGAGGGGAACTGAAATTAGGTTTGCAAAGAAGTAAACATCAGTGAGGCTGTACGTTTGCATAAACGGAAGGCGTTGCTCGCATGGGGGCCACAGTGACAAATGCTTGCTGCTTTTGTCTGCGTTCCCTTCTTCGTCTCGACCTCATATACTCGTCGCCGATGGTGTAACTTGAACAAAAGTCTCATGGACGCGAAGTTTGTTTTTGCACCATTAGGGCCACTTTGTTCCTATCTACAGGGATCGTGCGCCTTGAAAAGCGTACCGCGTACAGTGCATTTCGACTAACCACGGTTTTAAGTCTCAATATACTTTACATGCAACCTTTCTAACAAAAATAGTATGATATCAAAATAGAGTTGTTTTTAAATTTATAGTATGCTATTTAGCCAATTATTCACTTAATTTATTCTTTTTCTAATCGGTTCAAAGAGGCCCTACTCAAATAAATCTTATCCAACTCAAAAGACACTCATTAAAATAGTAGGAATTATGGCTTTTTTATATACTTAAGTTATGATGATCACGTATGATCTATCCAATTAGAGAATATGTTTGGCTGATGTAAAAAGAATAATTTGTTTTCGGTTTATTTTCGTATCGATGTTAAATTTGCAGGCTTGTGGAAATGGTTAGCGAGATGTTCAGTTGTTGAAGAGTTATAGCTGGTAGTCGGTAGCTGGTAGCCAAGACGAGCAATAGTAAATACGGGCGGTAACCTGTCATTAAAATGTTCCGCAAGATCGACATCTGTTTGTATACTCAAGTACGGACGTTTATTGTCCGCACCTAGGGCCATGCCTATGGTAATGCTTGCTCTTATCGTGGCCGTAAGGGTGAGTGTGCCCGAAGTTGAGAGCTGAGTACTTATAATGACGTGCTCCACTGTCGTTAACTCGTTCGCGGCGCTGGCGTCGCCGACTTTTTCACTTAATTAAAAACTCCCCACAGAAGCAAATTCAGGTCGCAAATGTAACTTTTGAATTTACTCTGTTACCTAGCAAATATGCTAAATTCGCTTCTGTTGTAACATTTAAACTCTCATTAAAAGTCACCGTTTGTGTAAGACAATACATCAAAAAGTCTTTTTGAAAAGTTGTCTTTTATTCGATACTAGCAAGATCTTTTGATATTTTTTCGAAGTATTTTATAATTGAATTAGTTTAAAATTAGAACGTCATGTAATTGTCGGAAAGTGTCTTCGATGGTTTTAATAGATATTATTATGGTCTATGAAACGTATTAAGACAAACTATTGGGCAAAATGACTGTCATCTTGAGGACGTCCTAAAGATCTCGTTAAGATATCCACGTCAGTCCTGTTGATGTCACAGAGACGTTTATTGTCTTAAGGACGTCTTTAGGGCATCAGACGTCTTCTGAATATCAATTAGAGAGGCATGGACGTACTAAGAACGTCTTGAGGACATCCTCAGGATGTCGATGTCTTTTTGCCTACTGTAAAAAGCCACATAAGGACTTCGAATCAGATATTACTGATCTATTTGTTTACGGAGCGCTTTCAAATTAAAGTTGTTCAAATTTAGAGCCTAATATTTCTAGATTTGTTTGACCATTTTAACTATAGGATATATGGTCTAGCTTTCCGCAAGAAGTTTTGACAGAATTTTCATTGAATTCCTCCCCTGACGTAAACACAATCCTCGGAATTTATATGGAAATTCTCAGAAGATTCCAGACGACTTCCATCAAAATTCCAATGGAACTACGTGTAATATTTTTTTACGAATGAGCATTTCTATATTTTCTTCGCCTTCTAAGACTTTTCATCGACTAAAGTGGCCAACTTTCTTAGAAAGCTCATGTGACCCGAACAAATGGAAACGGATGATGGTAGAGTGAGAACGAGCGTCCACGGACGTAAACACTGAAATGGCCGACGGCTGACGAAGAGAAGAGAAATCTGACCAGGTTTAGGAGAAGGAGAGAAGAGAGTTGAGATGATGAAACGAAGAAAGGGCGAAAGGGTGAAAGGCTGAAAGGTAGTGCGAGTAGAGAGCAGATCAGAGCGTCAGATGGATGAAAGGAATGGAGGCGGGTGAAAGGGTGGAGCAGCGGCCGTTCATTTTATTAGAGCATCTTTCAGCAGGGAATCTTATATCGTTTGTCCACCGTCGGCTATTCACCACCCGTTCTCCGGAAAATCCTCGTCCACCTTTTCACTCCTTGCTCCGTCCGTCGGCGATTTTCCTGTCGCTTTACGGAGACGAGGCTTTTATTCTTCCCGCAAAAGGCAACTCAGAAGGTAGAGCAATGTCTTCTGCACACTGCTAGTCGCCAACGATTGCCATACTTGATTGTCTGGGTCTCATCGACAATTGCCATGGTAGAAAAGCGTCTCTAGTTGGAAGTAAAAATAGAGTAGACCAGTAATTTTACATTTTGAACAATAGGAAATTGCAAAATGAGCGGTTTATAGCAACAGGCCCATGGATATTGCCTAGACTTTCATTTGACTAAAGTTCATGATATACCGGATAGCCATTTGCCGTAATTTTTGTTTATACAAATTGTCACTGAAACTATCTTTTATTTTTCCAAATTACCATTTCCTATCATATTAATTTTTTCCAAAAGTCATTTTAATATATTTTTTCCATCCGAATTGATATTCAAAAATACCATACATACCAGACACAAGTTGTTTCAGATGGTAGCATGCTCAGCGATGTTTTAGTATTACAAATAGTCGAATGCATTGCTTCAAAAATTGGGTTCAGTGGTTTCCCAGGAAATGTTTTCTATGACAAACTGAGTCATAATTCTTTAAAATAATCAAATTTTTCAAACTTATTATTGGGCGATATGAAAAAACTTCAGGATCTGTTTGCACTCGGACTCAAGAACTGCATAACCCGTTCTAAAATTCGACGTTGAGATGGGTGCTGATCAGCCTTACCTCGTAAATTACTGAATTTCTTACATTTCTTACCCAATTTCGTGTTGTTTTTAATCATCAATTGTAATATAAATATATTAGGAAAAACGTGAAAGTATTATGTTTAGGTCGTTTGACAGGTAAATAACCTCTTCAATTAAAGTTATTTTGCTAACAAACGTTTCTATAAAAACTAGAAATCGACATTATCGACAGAAATAGACATTTTGACACTGTGAAAAAAATACGCCACATTTTTATAAAAGAAATCGGTTGAAAAATATTGAAGATTGGATGCTATCATGCACTAGAAAAATGTTTATAAATTAGTTATTTTAGAAACATAAAAGAGGTTATGTTTGCTTACAAGTCAACACTTTTTTACTTTCTACATAATCCAATAATATTTCAGGTAATTTTCTTTGCAAAATAAACTCTTCTACTTAATTAAATTTTGAAGATATAAAACAAATATCGCCTTCTTCTTATTTTTCTTTTAAATCCCGCTTTACCAATTTCACTGTAAATACTGTCAATTTGATAAGAAAGCTGGTAAATCTGGTAAACTTACCTTCACTGCCCATCTATCATTAGGCGGTTCACTTATTTAATTTTAACATATTCGGGAAACAATTAACGTTTTGTGTACGAAATATATTGTTACACTGTAAGTAGTAAAAGATAGTACATGCCAGACAAAGCCAAAGATAAAGTATTCCAGCGTTCAAACCCCTTCTTGGTAACATGTATGAAAAATAGACTCTGTTTGTTGTTTGTGTTACAATAAAGACAACTTTTCATCATAATTCACTATAATAGATTTAAATTTTTTTTAAGGCTGTGTATAGATGTCCGGTGCCGGGCGCTAGGTTGACATCCGGCAGATTGCTCTGATTGGTTACACATCAGTGAGCGTGGTCTGCGGTATATTTCGTATATTGCGTATATTTCTTATATTCTCAAGACGTGCACGAGAAATAACCTCGAAGTGAAGTATACAATTTGGAAGAAGAATATAAGTGTAACTTTTTTTACACGCTTGAATATGTCATTGTTCATTGAAAATGAGGTTTAGATTGCAGAATAGGGGCGTCACCTCAATTTTGGCTGGAAAATTTTTTTTCGGCAAGAAACTATTAGAATCTTGAACTGAGCGATAAATGGAGCGATTTGGCAATGCAAAAGTTTAAAATTATTGTTACTTTTGTTACGATGTCTCAAATCTGGATCTGTCACGATATCGGAATGATTATATTATGATCGAGAGTGCCTTTCCGCCCCCACGAGACATTGGAAAGGGGTAGGGATTTCACCAACATTATTTTTTGAATAGTCGAAGAGATTTTAATTATTTATTTACAGTGTTTCTGGCCGAATTTATGATTCAATTAAAGATTCTAATAGTTTGTTTGCGGGAAAAAAATGTTTTCCTGACGCCCCTATTCTGCAATAGCACCAAAATGAGATATTTGGTTTTCCCGATTTTATCTTTCCTTGCACATTTACTGTTAAATCATGTTTATTGACATTTAAAGATAAAAAGTAAATTTTGGAGTTCGTATTTTTTATATTTCATAGATTTTTAAAATAATTTTTATTTTATTCAGGGAAGAGGGATATTAAATTAGTTTTTAAAAACGTACTTCGAAGATGAAAGTAATTAAGAGATAAACTTAAATTAGGAAAAAATATGAATTCAAGGAAAGTTGATCTGAATTTAAGAAAGCGTGTGATTAAATTTTGATAAAAAAATCTTATGAGAAATGATTAAAAACTTTTGACACTTTAAATATGTATTGGAAAAATGTCTAGAAAAGGGCATTCAAGGCGACGAGGATAGTGTTTTCCAGAATGATAAAAAAATAAATTATGGAACTCTAATGTGCGAATTAAAATATTCAAAAATCAATTGGAAATCAATTTTGTAGCAAGTACTTATTTTCATTAATAGTTCAATATTCAATTGTTCATTGTACATAAATATAAAAGAACTAATTTGGTGTTTCGATTTTCATTCGTTGTAGATAAAAATTATAATTTTGGATATAATATTTATCATTGACGCGGTTTATTTTGTTCCCGGAAATATTCTCTACAATAAATACAATTCGTGATAGTTTCAGCAAAACTGAAGTTTTTCACAACTTATCAACAAAAAAAAATGTATACACTTCTGAAATAATAACTGGCTATAACTCCCACAAATAGAATGATATAAAAATGTTCTTAGTAATAAAAGAATGATAAAGTAAATTACAAGGTAAGATAAAACCGGAAACACCAAATAACTTATTTTTAGTCAACAATTACGTATTCAAGTGTGTAAAAAATTACAATTATATTCTTCTTCCAAATTATAGACTTCACTTTGAGGTTATGCCTCATGTACATCTCATGAAAATAAGAAATGTACTAAGTCGAATGCCGTACATGATGCTGTTTTGCGGCAGACTCCGCGCACTGCCGTGTAACCAATCGGAGCAATCTACCGGATGCCAACATAGCGCCCGGCACCGGACATCTATACACAGCCTTTTTTTAAACGTAAGGTATGAACTTTCCTTGTAGATGACTGTTTATTGTTATAATATAAAAGAAAGTATAAGGGAGAATTTTAAAACAAACTGAGAACATAATAAGAGTTTTATTTATGCATCGTGAAGAAAGTAATCCGTTTTGATTCAACACATTAATTTATCATTCTGACATGTAAAGTGGACTTCACATTATTATTAGTCTTTATGACATAAACGATTACATTATCATCAAAGTACCTATGCCTGAAAAATACCGACAATTACAATAATCAATTCATATTCAACATTTCAGTTTAAATATTCATTCCTGAAAAAATATTTTGTTGACAAATATTTCTCGTAAGAATCTATAAGTCATATTTGTGTACTTTAAATAGTGTCCCTATTACACCGGTCTTATCAACATCTCTGAGTACCTAACTTTCTCAATCTTGACCTAATTTTTATAACTTGAACAAAAAGTTAATTACCAAGTGCACCTCTTCGTATAATCTATTCCGTAGCTTCTTATATTTTTGCACGTAAGTTCAAGTGAAGAAGGGGTCGGGTGGGATGCATAAGTACACTTTTATTAAGGGTCGTGGAACAGATGAGAAGATATATCAGTACGGAAAAGCGAAACATTTATTTTGCGGGATGATTCATGTCTCCCGATGGGATAACAAGGACGACTGACGCAGTGCGGGGCTACACTCAGAGCCTGCGCTGTTTTACCGTAATTAGGGGCATATTCTTCAACTTTTTCCGACTGCGGTTGGATCCGCGTACCATAGCCCGCTATTCTTTCTTCCGTGTTCGTGACACGGAGTCCTTGTATCTTTCAATTCATCCCAGTATTTTTATTTTAAGCACAGGAAGTCCACTGTCTGTATCAGCATACAAATAGTATACCTTTTCAGTTAACAGCCAGAACAGAAACAGTGTTTTAAAACTTATTTCTCGAGGTTTATAAATAAAAAAACCTAAATAATCATTTGAAGGGTGGTTGTACATAACTAGATAACTAACAAAAAGGGAAATTTTTCAGGAGAACGAACAAGCATTCCACAAAATCGAAAACAATCATTTCACACAACGTGTATCAAAATTTTGGTTATCTAGCTCTGTACAGCCACACTTCATTTATTCTGCAGGGAGCCATTTTATTTTGTATTAATTGAAGAAAAAACATGATCAATTGTTTAAAAAAATGCTCATGTGGTGACAGAGAAACATATTCATTGGAAACAAATCACGGCAGGCGATTACCAAGTGATAATTCCTCGATACTGTGTACGAAGTTTGACCAATTTCTTTATTTTTTATAAATTAAACACAAAAATGTATTCATTTTTTCAATAAGTACCCGGAGTATTATTTTAATATTTTACTCAAAATGTACGAGGGATGCCCGACTACCATAGTAAGAGAATAATTCCTTTAGGATTCAACTTTGATTTACACGTGGTTTTCGTACCATGCACAATTTTTCAAATCGTCAGCAAATTTGAGCACTAAAGGAAAGAAAGTTCTAAATATTCTCTTAAAGGAGAAGAGAGTTTTCTCTAGAAATATGGCAGGAACCTTGGTCTCCTGAGAAATTATACGCACTGCATTGCGGGTTAGGTCCTTTAAATGAGAGAAAAAGAAGGACACAGAGAAACGTGCATTTAGTCGGATAGTCACCAAGTTGAAGAGAAATTCCTTCTGGTTGAAACGATGTTTCACTTGTGGTACGTGGAGTTCTCGAAATTAATTCCTTTATAACGCTGAAGAGCGTTGGTGTACTTTTTGAGCTATCAAAGTGAACTTTGAGATCATTTTCAAAAATTCGGTGGAAAACATGCAACATTCACGTTTACTTTGCTGTGAGTTTGCACCTCTTTTCTTGCAAAATGAGACATGTGAAAATAACCAACAACTTGAAAGCGAATAAAATGCAACTGAAAATTAAAATTTTCACCCGCTACCAATTTTTTAATTAAAACTCGAATAAAGAAAATTTAATTAAAGTCAATGTTCCAGCTGAAAAAGAGTACTATTTAAAAAGAAAATACTATCGCACATTATAATTCACGAGAGTAGCAAGTAAAGAGGGGTCGTGTCGACTAGAATTTCTCAAAGTACGGGCACGCGTGAGAGCAAAGGAGGAAATTAAGAGACGCCCCGGTAATATATTCGAATTGCGAGGGTATCCTGAAATGGGGTGAATTGGTGAGATGGTGTACGGGGTGCAAAAGCAGGGGAGGTTAAAACACGAAGCGTCTATGTATTCGCATAGAAGATTTCAGCGCGGACCACAACATTACCATAAAGCCCCTAGCGCGGTTATGCATAAGCATAATTTTTCTACCAGAATAGGGGGCGTAGCCCAGCTTACGAGCTTCGTAAAGGTAGCTCCGTCTCTAATTGGTCATGCGGCTAAACATTGCATAAATTTGTAATAAACTTTCCACAGCTTTTTTGCCGCTTTGCCAACGAAGACATTATCTTGGATTTTCGTCTTGTAGGGTGATCTTGTCAGATAATCTGATTTCAAGCAGTAATTAAATTTCATGCAATTATACACATTTATGGTAAATATCAGTCGTAAAAATGGGATCTTAAAGTCGATTTTAGGTTGATTTCTTTTTAATGGATGTTTAATGGAAGTTGAAAGAGGAATATATATTGGTTAGGAAGGAATAGAGTGAGAATAATCGATATGGTTAGAACTTGTTCCAGTTGAGAATAATCATTCATTAAAGCAGGGCTTTCTTCAGCGATGTGTAACTTTTTCTCAAGTTCATTAGGTACTCCATTTTTCTCTGCCTTTTCCTTTAGTCCTGCACCTTCTTCTTAACACTTTCCGTCTTATGGAGGTTGAGTGGGTGGAAGGAAGAGTGCCTTGGGCGCAACTCCTCTCCGAGGGCGAGCGTTCTCAGCTTCTTCCAAACGCTCTTTGCTACCATACATGTTCTATCGAGCATTCCTAGGTAACACATAATATGAAAATGATATTCTGATTGCTAATCAGGACACAAAGCGGATGCAACTTCATAATAATAATGAGACCAAATAATAAGAAGTAAACAATTTTGCAAGTAATTGAAAATAAACCAAAACGTTTCTGTACCTAAATATTGAGCATTCTTTTAATAATTTAATGGAAAATTCAATAAAGTTAAACCCCTTACTTATTGCGTTGGAGTCAGAAAACAAAATAATTTCAATATGTTTATAAATTGTCTGAATGATATATTATGTATACTTACCATACCTGATAACGATTAAAAAAGCAAGAAAAAAGGGTTTCATCTGTAGATAACTCTATTCCCCCAAAATGTGGACGTGAGAGCATTTTGTTTTCTTTGTCACAATTTCCGAGGCTGATGAAGCAATAACGCATTTCAACATACATTGATTAATTTTGGATTTGGTTACACATGAGTAGTCATTTTCCATTGTATTTACTCTAAACTGAAATACAATAAATTTACAATGGAAATGTATCATTGCAAAATGTATGTCAGAATACGCTTTTGCTATTGTATTATATTAGCGATGATGAAGGACAATGATTTATTCTGTTCATTACCATTAATTGCTTACGCTTGTTGAATTATATAATTCTATAATGAAATCATAGCTTTCGGGATATATCTCAAAATTGTGATAACAAAAGTATATATTAAATTTATTCTCTTTGCGTTAAAATTCCCTAAACTTAGTCTTCTTAATAAACGATTTTTTTATGATATTAGGCTAACAATAATTCATAATAAGAACAGTAAGTCACCAAAATTAAAAAAAAATGGGCATGTTTTCAAATATATACTACGACAGGAAAAACGATGTGATCAATGAGTGTAGAACTTATTCATTTAATTTAAATTCACAGAAAAAACTGAGTATAAATCTTGTTGCAGGGAACTTTGTATTTTTACTTGGGGCTTCTTAAATGTTCAGGTGAATTATAAAAGATTACAAAAATTACAATATGATAATATTCAAAAATGTGTAAATACGTACATTTTTAAAAATGATTATTTATTAGCTTTGAATCTGAAAATATCTTATTGAATTAAAAAGATACTAGGGACCTTACCTTCAAAATGAGCCTAAGAACTTTGAAAACTGTTAATTTTTTCCTGAGTTATATTCAAATTGTTCTGAAACATTGAAATTTGAGGGTTTTTTTTGTGATATTCTGTTATGAAATTGGTATTTTGCCTTCCGCTGGTGCCTTCAACTTATGAAAATTAAGACACGTTAGCAACAGCTTAAAAATAGGCGTGTCGATAATTTCCACTGGTAGTGTCGAATAAATTTTTTTAAATATCAATTCCTTTTTTTTTTAATTCATAATTTCACGTCACAAAGAAGCTGGAATTGTATGAGATGAAATAATTTTACCGGAAAATAAAACTCCTCAATGTTTAAAATTACAGAAAATATAATAACCGAATTAGAAGATTTCCGAAATTTCATATTACTGAAAAAAATGAAACTATCGAAAATATTAAGAAACGGAAATGAAATATTCTGAATGTAAATGTGAATGAAACTAGAAAAATTTAGAAATTTCAAATTTCCGATACTTTGCAACCAGAATTTTCAACTTCACGAAATTAGTAAATTCTGGAAATTTGTAATTACCAATAGTCGAATTTCGAAATTCAAAATCCCGCAAATTTCAAATTCTCAACAGCAACAACAAAATGACATTAAATATTTGATATAACTGTTAGCCTTTATTATTAAACTTTATGGTAATTACTTTGGCAGCCATTTTTCAGAATTGTAATATTTATGCATCACTGGTTTATTCTCACAGATACAATTGCGTTGCTAACCGATTTTGACAAAATTTCGTTGAAAATGAAAATATATCCCATTTTTGACAAAATTGTGATCACCACCATATTGAATTTTCGCATTATCTTAAATTATTAACGTCACTACTTTTTTTAGTCTGTTAAAAATTATACCACTCCCTAGGTGGGCGTTAGACATAATGAAAATTTTCCATTTTCTCCATATAAAATACATGAGAAAATTCAACGCTCCTGCAAGAGTTCTATATATTATCTTCTTGAGTTTAGAATGGCAAAGCGTCTTTTTATCGTGTAGCCTCAAGAAATAGAGGATGAGAGCACAAAATTTTGTAAAATATTACTAACTTCATGTATGGTTGAGATAACGTCAGTACTACTTTCTACAGTTTTTTGTTTAATTCCTCCAGAAAAATGTTTGTTAAATTAAAATGACCTTTCTATGCGCATTGACGGACCTTGGAAGAGAATTAGGGGATGTCCAACTTTAACTCCATGACGTCGAGCTCTCTGAAGGAAAAGTTGAAAATTGGAAAATGTGAAGATAAAGATGCACTTAAGAAGACTTACCAACTCAATAATCTCGTAGGTCTTTCTGCTTAGGTGCTTGAATGTTCGTTCACCCACACAGTTCGCTGGATTCTTCTCGGACCTCTTACACGAATAGAAGGGGGGGGGGGGGATTAAGCGACAGAATAGTCGCTAGAACGCCTCGCGGACAAAAGATGATCGCCTTCGCTGGTTCTGCCGGTACCCGTTCTCTTGGCAGCGTTGTTGGTGATAGTGGTAGCATGATGGTGGGGGTCGCTAGGTCTAAAATCCATTCTGTGCAATTAAGTCAAGAGTTGGGATATTAATATTCGCGGATGTACGTACAAAGCGGAATAATAATTCAACGCCAGCCGAGGCGCCGTGCCGGAGGGTGGGCCTGGGGTCCCGCGAGTTTCGGTAGGCAAACGCGAATTCAATTAGTTCGTATTTATTACCGTTTCTGACACGACGATTTATCTCGCTCGGTGGCTCTTTGCTAATCTTCCAGTTTACCTCGATTCGGGTCTTCTTCTTCCTTTCCGCTTTTACCGACAATCGCCCACGTGAACCACTTCGCATCGACCGCACTCATGGGAAATTATATCTAGTAACTCGATTAGCACTCCCTGTCTAACGTGAATATGCTTTTTGTCTTTCTTCATAACATTTCTGTTATTAAACATATTTTTGTAAAGGGGAGATTTTCTTATCTAAAAAAATTGGTATAGGGGAGAGTGGCCATCAATAGGTCGCTGCAGACAGTGGGTATTTCAAATTATTTAAAAAAAGATAATTGAAGCAATTTGTTTTAAATTTCAGTGATGAATAAAATATATGCGAATAGACTACGTCCAAAAACTTGAGCCATCTACATCCATTAGGAAATGAGAAAAATAAAAAAAATAAATAGTTTTTGAGATTATGCTGAAAAAATTCACCTTGACTCCACTAAGTATTTGCACAGAAATAGTTGACTTTCAAAATATGTATGTATGTATGTATCACTTTGATTAATATGTCTCAGGATCTCAAATGTAACATCTGATGGCAAAGAATGTTTAAAATTTATAAATAAAAGAATATAAAAGAATTGCTTACAAGAGCGACATTTGGAAAACACTGGGTAGAAAATAGTGGATCGAGAAATTTCTGCATAGAAAGTATTTATAATTGCAATTATAAATATTGTCATTGACAAGTGAAATTAACCTGGCGTCATTAGGGTTGGGTCTGTGAGACCCGGCACATTTTATTTTGCTTGAATTTCGGTTACTATGCGTGTGACGATGCCGTCCTCCTCAGTAGCTGGAGCTGCATATTAGTTTTTTATTTTGGTGTAGCCTGGATTGAAATTATAAATATTGAAAGTGAACCATTTAAAAATTACCCATCATATGAAAAAATTTTATTTGTAAAATTAATAGAAGACATTGTTATTTATGTATGTGTTCGGGACAGTCATTTTGACTCCATCACAGATACACGTCTGCTCTGATCGCATACATAAATAACAATGTTTTATATGAATTTTTCAAATTCAAAATTCCCATATGATGGGTAATTTTTTACCCGGCGTCATGGGGGTTGGTCTGTGAGACCCGGCACATTTTATTTTGCTTGAAGTTCGGCTACTATGCGTGCGGCGTTGCCGTTCTTCTCAATAGTTGGAGCTGCATATTACCTTTTTTATGTGACTCCCGTGCATTAACGTGTTTTTATGCGACAGCGCAGAGTATCGTAATGCTTTACATTACGATATGTACTGGTATGATTCATATATAATAGGCGGGTCTATATGACCCACCGCTACGTCCGTGTAACACTTTTCCACCCCATGACGCCGGGTTAAGACACTCTGAAGACTGTTTCTTGTAATTGCATGAAAAATAACTTTGTTCACACTGTGTAAAATAAAATATGGTGATCGACCCACTATAACTAGACGGCTTTGAAAATTTTAACCATTTATTGCCTTATTTAAATATTATGCATGTTTTATATGTTACTGCTTATCGCTCGAAATTAGTTTTTTTTCCAATGAATTTTAATTTAAAACCATAGCGTTTTGAAAAAGACTTAAAATTTCTAAAAATATTAGGTTGTGTTAGTCTTTTTTACTGGAAATTAAAATTGAAATTAAATTTGAAAATTTTAGTTTTTGGCTTTGTAAGCGCTTTTTAAACAAAATTCATTAGTTTTTAAAAGTTTATAATTTTCAAGAACTTTAAGTTACGTCAGCGTTTCTGAAAAAAACATTTGGAATACAAATAATTGAAAAAATATATATACTTTAAAGGAGATTCATATATATTAACAACTGTAGGTATGTAAGCGTTTTACACGAAAAATTGGTATTTTAAAACAAAAATCATTATAATTTGAATATGATTAAAAATCATTTAACGATTTTGAATCAAGTTAGTGTTTTTGGTCGGAAATTCATATTTTTTATTTAAAAAAAAATAGTTTTCAGACAAGATTCATATATTTGAACAATTTTAGGTTATGTTAGTGTGTTACATCAAAAATCGGTATTTAAAAAAAATCATTATAATTTCAATAATATTTAGTCTCTTTTAATAATTATGGATAATTAAATTCTTTATAACGGGGGAAATTGGTATTTTTAGTCAAACAAAAATGATTTCTAAGAAAATTCACAAGTTTTAATAATCTTCGGTTATATTAACACTTTTCACGTGAAGTCGGTTATTCAATAAAATCATTAGACTTCAAAGAAGATTTACAAGATTTACAATTCTTTTTGATAAAAAATGCAACGCTATGATTGTATATATATTGTACAAAAATATTATATTAGTGTTTTCATGAGTTATAAAATATATTTTCCTCGCTTTTCATTTCTAATATGTTAGATAAAAGACACTGTGAAACACAAAAAATTGGTATCACTTTCAATTTTGTATTAATATTAATTTTATATTTCAATTTAGAAATTACAGGAGATAAAAAATTATAATCACGCCTGTTTGTTTCCTGATATTGAGAAAATATGAGTATCAGACGCTCAACAGGGATTAAAGTAGACTATATAGAATCACTTAATACAAATTAATATCAGTGCCAATGCTGCGAGTTGTGACATCTCTCATCAAAGTTCGATCATGATTATTTATTTTAGGAGGAGTTGTCAAATTCCTTGATGGTAATATTATTGTTATCTAAATTCATACACATTATATGTAACGATTACTCTAATTCTGTGAAGGTTATTTCTTTTTCTGTTTATTTACTATTATATAATTAATTTTAGTTTCCCTCGGTCAGTCTAGTAGAAACGACACATCGGCGCTTAAGATTGACGTTTTGATAATTAAAGGGTGGCAGTA
The DNA here is from genome assembly GCA_011634705.1 of Andricus grossulariae. NCBI lineage: Eukaryota > Metazoa > Arthropoda > Insecta > Hymenoptera > Cynipidae > Andricus > Andricus grossulariae. Next base: position 38,726,585 of record JAABKJ010000755.1, on the reverse strand, counting down.
CAGAACTAGATAACAAAATTTTTTGCGAAAATGGGTTGATTGCATACAAAATTCTTAAACAGTCAAATACACTTCGTGGTAAAAGTATTTATCTGAAATAGGCAGAATAAGCGCTCTGTTCCTGCCCGCGGAGCGGCAGTCAAATAGCACTTTATTGTACCGCGACGAACGGCACGTAAAGTGATAGCAAGGAGGAAGAAGTAAGTGAGAAGTGAAAGAAAAGAGTGGGAAGAATTTATTTTAAAATTAAGTTAAACTACGAAGTGGATTTTGGACTTAAAACTTCGTCCCACACGCTTGCGTACGCGCGGTACAATCAAGCGTCATTTTACTTCTCCTCCTTATTAGAATTTTAGCGTAGGAACGATTTTTTTGAACATCGATATTTCTTCAAATTATTATTTATATTCATCGTGCCCATATTTTCGTAGCAAGTTTTTATTTTTGTAAAAAATTGAGCATTCTATTTTTAACCGCTACCTGAAGCCGATTTTCAAAACCTGCGAAATTGTACACTAAAAATTCTTGGACGATTCACTCGGAATTGGCTAAGTTTTTTTAGGTAAAACCTAATTTACCCGAATTCAAAACTTAGTATCTCGGAAGTTGGTTTATATTTTTTTTTTAATCTGAAGATTACATTTTTTATCGCAATCCCCAGCATGGTCTGCTCCAATTTGTGGCCTGTGTCACTTTGAGATTGGTAACGTCCACATATATTTTACCGACACCAGATAACTTTTTCTGACCTTTTTGGCCTCAATTCACCAACACTACGGTCGAGAGTGGGCTTCTGTTTTATCTTCGGATGATGATTTAGGTTTTACAGAATGTTTTTTCGCTCTCCTGAAAAATTCCGATTTTTTTGGTTATCTAGTTCTGTACTGCCACCCTTCAATTAATTTAAAACAAGTCTAATACGGGCAAGACAAATAGAGAAAAGCTTTTTCACAATGAAAAAGATGCACGCATTAATAAATGACAATACATAAGTTTTTTGGGAAAAAATCATAGTTCATTTCCCAAAGATCTGTCAGTAAAATTCTCGTTTTTTCTAAGAATAGAAAGTTAATTAAGAGTTTAAACATGATTTTTCTAATTTTTGAATTAAAAACAATAATTTATTTCTATATACCAATTTAACTGTTAAATTCTGTTAAATAAATCACGATGTAAAATTGCATCATTCAGTCACAAATGGCCCTTCCTTTTGAATGGCTCAGTTTATGTAATTTCAAAAAAGGAGAATAGTCTCGTGAAACGCGAGCATTTAATTAAAACAGAGTTCAAAGTTGAAATTAATTAATTATATAATCCCAGTGTGTGAATGAGCCATACCGTTTTTATACTAGCGTTCATTAACGGTGTAATGTATTTTTTTATACATCATGTGCTTGCCATAAACCAGTATGCTAGATAACATCAAGGCATCATGACTATAATTATTTCTGCTTTATAAGGATCTCTCCTTTTTCGTACAATATGACTAAAAAAAATAATACTTACGTGACAAAACTCATTTATACAGGTATAGAAATAGGAGTAAGACCAATTGCTTTCTATTTTCAGGACACATAATCCTTGTCCCACAAGAATATTAAGCATAATCATATATCTCAAATATAGAAGTGTAAAAAAGTATCATTTCAAGGTTAGTTTTCGGTATTGAAACAGTCTTCCAAAAATATAGTTTTGGGTTGCTCTATTCTGATGCCACTTTATTTTGACGCGACTAAACGACGTTTTAGTACAATTTTTTTTGGATCAAAACAGGACCGAAGTGAGAATCAAATTTTTGCATTATTTTAGTTCGCTAGTACGTACCACTTTTCAATCTAAAGTGAACAAAGTGAAATAGTACGAACGATGGCTTCAAAATAAGAAGATTTGGTATTATAACTGGACGCTAAAAAAATGATGCTCATTTTATATGGAACCATAGTTTTTACAGTGTAATTTTATGATTCTAATATAACTCTGTAATTATCTTTTTTGTTTTTGTACGCATGAAAACTTTCAGCAAATTTCTTTGGTACTTGAGACCTTTCTTGAGATCAGAATGAACACACACAAAATTAAAGATATCCGAAGGATGAAAACATAATTATCTCGTGTAAAATATTTTCCTGAAATCTGGGAAAAAATTGAAAAGTCTGTAGACACCTCCAAAAATGTAAAAAAAATTGATATTCAAAAAACTTTCAAACTCGGCGGATAATAATTTTGTTAAACCTATTTTACTCGCACGCTTTACCTAGATTTAAATCAATCGATTCCACATTCTGTACTCTTTATGGGCGTCCCAATGTGCTAATTCTAGGCATGGTATTGTTTGCAATTTCTAAAACCATTTTTCTTCAACCCACCCTAATCTACATTCAAATCGACATAATTGAGGAATTATTATTTCATTCACAATTCCAGTTATCAAATTCAAGAGACTTAAGGGTGATATTCCTATGTGAATTTTAAAGAAAGGGATTTGTATAGTGTACCTATAATATACGACAAAATCGGATAAAGTTGACTGTCGATATGAAGATCGACTTTAATACGGAATGTGGATATAAATTTGGGTAAACCCAGTGCCTTGAATTCACATTATTGGAAATCGTTTGCTTCGATCATTGAGAATGTAAGATGCAGAATGCGTTCACGTGCAAAGAATGTCCGTGGTACATCCTCCCTCGCGATCCGTAGACATCAATAATGCAACCATCGCATCGCATCGCCTCGACTCGATCGCGGAGTGATTTCTCGGTGTCGCTGGGATTTCAATTCTCTGCGCGAATCTTTGTTGAGCCAAGGGTGTCAACGTAGGAAGAGGACCGACTGATTAGTATTATTATATATAGGTTAGTTTATTTAAGTTCTGTGGAACTGCGGCTTAACCTATTGTACTATACCCTTATTTTTAAAAACCCAGATCCCACGAACTTCCTCACTGCTAAGGTGCCATTTAAGTCCTTTACATGTTTGCCGGACAACTCCACTTCAACGGTTAAGAACCTGTAAACATTTTACTTGACAAAGATGGGCTTAGAATCACTGCATGAATTTATTCACATACAGTGATATCCCGCGGCTGGATCCAACTTTATTAGAAGTACTCGTATTGGCCTAGACGTATGGCGAGGTGAGAGGATAACTACTGAAAATCATCTTCTGGAATCTAGCTGATTGTCCGACTATAGAGTTTGAATGTAGACATTCGATATTATCGAGTGTACACAGTAATCCTCATCGTAAAAAAGTCCCCGCTCACATAAGTTGAACGCAATACTCGACCTAAGCGTACATCACAAACGGTCACCCATCCGAGTGCTAACCGCCTCGAAATGGATTTACGTTTCAATTCTCTGTAACGTCGGGATTTCAATTCTATGCGCGAATCTTTGTTGAGGCGGGGGTGCAGAAGTGGAAAGAGGAGCGACTGATATAGAATTGACATGAGAGTTATTAAGGGATAAACTGCAGAATGACGGCTACCCTCTTCACATCTTTACTTCACCCATTTACCCTAAGTTCAACCAATACCCTACAGTTCCGTTCGATGCTTTTAATTATTCCCAACCGAGATTTAATATCGCCGTCACGCGACGAACATTCTCACACGTGTTCGGGAGGGCACGTCTTTCCAGGGACGCAACATACTTTAGGCTGGTGGGTTATTAAATTTTCACGGGCAGCAGACAGTCTTAAATATCGATTTTAGTCGCTCTCTTGCTTTTCTCCAGAGTGCTTCGTCTTCTCTAGGGTCGTTAAATGGAGGCTTCGCTGCGGATAAGTGTAGGTAGGCTGGAGAGGATGACGATGCATGCATACATCAATTACATCACCTTCAACATAAGAAAGGAGACGTTTTATCAGTAACTATGAATCGTATAATCATCATCGCTTCCACTTCAACGATTTTTTTTTTTTAAAGACTTAACAATCAAACAGTAATAAATAAAAATAGGTTTGCTTTCAATTGTAGCTCAAATGCTACTTTTATTAGGTTGCTTTTGTCATGTTGTAATAATCAAACTATTTTTTTTCAAGTTCTCATCCCAACAAAATCACTATGTGTCAAAAATCCTCGGAAGAAGCTCCGCCAAGTACCTGCATGAAATTTAATATTTTATTTATTTATTAGAGAGGTAATCAAACGTATGGAATTAAAAAATAAAGCCAAGTACAAACGGTGGAAAATTTATTAATATAATTTTTTTTTTCATAACATTAATTAGTTCAATGATTTAATTTGATAAATAACTTGTTTTGTTTGATACAAGAAAAATTGATATATAGATTTTTTCAAATCATGAAATTGAGAAAATACTATCAGTTATGATATATATAAAAAGATTTCCTTATAATAAAATAATTTAATTTTCTTCTTAATCAATTGAACCTGTTCGAACTCGAGTCTGCATAGAGACAAGGAGGACTCTAATTGAAGAGAAGTGTTCGCAAGTGGTTATGTTGGCTGAGCAGAGGCAGCGAAGAAGATATCGTGTTTCCTGTGAGAGCAGTCTACTAATTAAGTTAGACCGTTCTTGAATGCTCCGTAAGGTTTTCAAGTGAAAAAAACAAAAACCAACTTCTAATATGATGATACTCGAAACATGTTTGTTTAGTGATAATTTCTCATTTACTTTTTTATCATGCTATTGATTAAAGATTATTATATCACTAGCAATAAATGGACGTGTGTGAAGCGTGTTTTCTCATTCCTCTGTTTTATTTCTTCGCATTGAAAATATAAACAATTGGAAAATCCATTGTTAAGCCAATTTTTAGATATCAGGAGTTTTTGAAATTGTTGAAACAATAATTAATACTTTAAAGTTGAAAGGGCTTGAAATAAAAAAAGAACGATTTTGAATTTAAAATGTTCAAAATCAAACAATTTTATATTATGTAAAATTTTGAAAAAGGAAGAATAATTGAAGAATCTCGAAATGTAATAAATTCAGATTCAAATTTCGTAAATAGCCGACAATTTGAAAATGTTTCAATTAATATAATTTCATATTAGAGTTTAGAAAACTGGATCATTTAATAGTCAAAGTAATTGAAATTTGTATTATTTCTAATTAAGAGCATTTAAAATTGGAAACTTTTGAATACAAATAATTTTTCTTGAAGCAATACAAATTTGGCAACTGAGAAATTGAAAACTTAATGGAATGTTTCAAAGCTTTTTAAATTCTAGAATTTTAAATTGTTATTTCATGAAAAAAATATTAGTTAATATAAAAATTTATCAGAAAAATTTTATTTATATTCAGCGTCATTTTTACTATTCAAAATCAAAGAAATTTCAATTATATAGCGTTGAAATTGAATTGTCCAAAAAAATACGTTCAAAATTAAATAATTTCAAATCGGAAACATTAAAATGAAAAATTTCTACTACGGAAAATTTTTTATGAACAAACCCTTGAAATTTTCAATTATTTGACGTAAATTAAAATCATTTATATATTTAAAATTTTCAAATTGTTAATTTATACTTTTCAAAATTCAACCTTTTTAATTTTAGTTCAAAAATTAGTACTTATGAAAGAGAAACATTGAAAATTTATCGTTCATCATAAAAAGTCACAACTCTAAGTTTCTAACCATTAAAAACTAAATAAATTATTCAGTTACCGAAGTATCAGTTTCAGACAAAATTGTAAAACCAAATTGGTTTTTATAGGGTGCACACTTTTTTTAATTATAGAAACAAAACAATGAAAATACGTCTGCTAAATACCAATGCAAAAATATTATGGGTTGTAATAATGTAAATTTCTTTAAATGATACATTTTTGGGGGTAGCTGAGAATAAAATTGAATGCAAATAAGGAACAAATATTAAAGTAATCATGATGAATAAAATTTGTACTTTATTTTGCAATATCTGAACTAGCGATCCCAGGCCGAGGTACAGAAATAAATGCAATTTACATTTGATATAGCGTTGAACATAATGTAGAAAAGTTCACATTGTTGGCAAAATCGAGAATGAAGTACCAGATACGTGATGAGAATGTGTTCTTTAAAGCCGAAGGAGCTTTACGAAAGAGAATTCACAATCACCAAATTACAGTTGTCGATGCTTCGAAAATGAATTATTTAAAAATCTTCTCATTTTTAAGGCTTGAATTTGATAAATAATTTTCTTTATTTTTCATTGTTTTGCATTTATTCTGGAGGCATTAAATTCCAAATTGTTTAGTTACATATCCTTTAGTGTAAAACTGTGCAACTATCAAGTCTTTCAATTTCATATTCTGCTATTTCGAAGATTTTAAAAACCAGAGAGTTTTGTACATTTAAAATTGAAACCACACAATTTAGAATATTTAAATTTAAAACAAAATTAAATTAAAACCAAGACATTTAGAATTTTTATATTACAAATCATTAATTATAAAACTGACGGCTTTCAATATGTAAATTTGAGAGATATAATAGTTAAATTGACCTGACATTTGTAATATTTAAATTTGAAGCTATTATCGACTCGGGAGAATTTCAATGTATAATGGTTGAATCATTAATGTGTGACATTTTGCTTTTTACATATCTTGAAACAAGTTGATACAAAAATGTTACATCGTGACGCTACCGTGGACGTGTGGTCTCACGGGCCGCCTGAGCTTTCAATTGATATTACTCATCAATTACATGCACGACTACACGTTGTCCACCTACTTCGGTGAAAACACAACTGTGTAGAACTAAAGATACCAAAAATGGCAACCTTGATCAGGTTGCGGTCTGTGAGACGGCACGTTAATACCTTGAGGTTAAAAAAAAAATGTTTTTTCTTTTAGTAACAAAAAAAGTGAAAAGTAACCCTTAATTTAAGAAAGGAAAATTTATTTTTGACCTCCATTTTTAACTTCCTTGCTTCTGAAGCAAAAAACTTTCGTTGCAAGGCCTAAAAAAATAAGCTGTTTTACCATTGGACATTTAAAACTATAATTATACATTTAAATTATAGAAATTAAAAAAAATGTAATTGATAAAATTATCATATCATGTAGTAACAAATGACGCTCAAAGTGATTGGATAGATTTTTTTTACTAAAGACTGTGATTTCGGTTGAAAAAATCACTGTCATTTTGCACCGTTCAAGATTGAGGAACTTTAAATATTTTAAAACATTTAGAGTTTAATTATTATAAAAAAGTTAAAAATTATATGCTTTCAAATTGGAAATCTGAAAAGATGTCAAGTTGACGTTTGATAATAAACGGCGGACATAATGAATCGTAGATTATTATATATGATTAAATGATCATTGACCTTTATATTAATTTTCTTTAATCGGAAAATAATAAATCAGAAGTCTTAGAAATGTCTTAAGCTATTTTCGGCAGGGTATGTGCTTGACTTTACGAATAAAATGTTTCATCGGCCTAGTTGTATAATGGAGAAGGCTAGTCTGCTGTCCGATAACGAAATTATCTTAATCCGTTCGATCGATTGACAGTTAATCGATCGGTGGCTTAATCGGAGGGCAACTTGCAATTTTCGTTATGAGTGACGACAGCTCGACGTTCTCCATTCTAAGCCGATTTACAATGTTTCGACAAACGAGAATCGTGCGAACAGACACCATTAGTACCTAAGATAAGGCCGTTCTTGCCAGTTGAATGAAACTTATCTCCCTTCAGAGAATTTGAAGACTGTATTATACACCTAAACGGAATGTTTTATTATATATCGTTATTCTATGCTCGTCTTCAGGAACAATTTATAGTCTTGATTTCATTATTAGCATTTTTATTTTTAAATAGATTTGGAAATGCTGTAGAGCGCAGCGAATCATGTTCCAAAAATGATACATTTTCAATCAAAAATGGAATATTTAAATTTTCAGTTAGAAAAATTTATTTTTCACAAAAAATGTTAATAAAATAGTTGAATTTTCAATAAAAGTGATGAATTTCCAACTAAAATGATGACTGTTCAACTACAATAATTGAATTTTCAACCATCAAGATGAATTTTCAAATAAGGAGGTAACTTTCCACCAAAAAAGATGAATTTTCAATCAAATACATGAATTTTTAACTAAAAAAAAACTTTACAACCAAAGATTGAACAGCTAAATTTTCAGTAAAGAAAGTAAATTTCAACAAAAAAGATTAATTTTTAACTAACATGATGCAATATTCAACTAGAATAGTTCAATTTTGAGTTAATTGTAGTCAGAGCCCATCATTTTTTCTTATCTTTTAGGAGCCTGTGGGGCTTATGTGACCCCTATCCGTCAGTCTGAACGAAATCCTATCTATCAGCAGTAAAATTACCTTAATGTAGACGAATCTCTTCGTTTTTTAACAGCTAAGAGAATGGCGTATATGAAAGTTTATTTATTGAATGTTAAATTGGTAAAACAATTGTTTAAACAAAAAAATGGCAAAAAACGTACAAATGACTCTTTTTGGAAGAATGAGCTCTTTTTTTAAATTATTTGATTCGAAAATTTTAAACAGAGTTTTGAAGATATATTTTTGTACCATCGAGCTGCAAGCGCCACGGTTTTATTCTTAAAAGTTTAAATATCACTGTTTTTGTCACTAATGAAAGAGTAATCATAAAAAACAGTTTCAGTACAGAAATTACTTCCCTCAATCATCGCAGAGACGCAACTTTCACAGAGAGTCCAATGTTCCTCGCAACTATTTTGTCCAAAGATCCATAAAATTCTAAAATCATGCATGCAAATAATTTTCGAAATTCAATACTGTGTGATCATTGTAAGACATTGCTTTTAAAGGAAAAAATTGAATTAATTCTTCTCTGGAAAATTGATACGTATAAAGACCTGTGGAGTACTCATGACCTATTTGCTTCACTAATAATAATAATTGTCACTTAACGACATCGCAAAATGAACGCACTGGACCCACTAGATTCCACTTTCAGAAAGTAAAAATAAATTATGGATAATATCTCGACGCAAAATCATCGTCTATAATTTGGGGAGCGTAGTTCGATTTCCATTTGGGGTCCTCGAATCCCTCATGGGCCCTGTCTAGTGTAAAAAAAATAATTTATAACAACAAAAAAAACAATAAAATATGCATTTTGACCAAGAAGATTGACTTTTTACCAAAAAAGACGAATTTTCAACAAAATACATGAATTTTTATCTAAAAAAGAGCAGTTTTCAATCAAAAATTGAAAAGAGAAGAGATGAATATTTCATATAATAAGATTTCAAGTAATAAAAATTCAAGTAATAAAATGATATAATTGGTAAATCTTAAGTTAGAAAATGAATTTTCAATAGGAAAAAAAACGAATTTTCACAAAATATTTCAATTTTAACTGAAATAGTTAAATTTGAAAACAAAACAATGAATTTGCAATTAAAATGATGAACGTTCGAGTGGAATAGTTGATTTTTCAAACAAGAACATGAATTTTCATGCAAGAAGATTAATTTTCAGCCAAGAAGATTAAGTTTCGCCAAAAAAGAACGAGTTTTCGATAAAATACATGAATTTGCAACTGAAAAAAGATGAATTTTAAACCAATAATTGAATAGTCAAATCTTTTATTGAAAAAATAATTTTCAACAAAATGCATGAATTTCCAGGTGAGTAGGCACCCGTCATCCGCTCTATGGTAGTTGTATATATTATTTTCTTTTGGTGCAATAAGCGTAGAAAGTAAAAATGGAATGCCAAGAAAATGTAGCTCTGTTGAGAAAAATATTTGTAAGACTTGAATTTTCATTTGGAGAGGAATATTTGTGAGTGAGCGTGAGATTTTGGCACCTCTAGAGAAACTGAGGCACGTATGACCCAGAGAATATACCTTGGTACCCGTTGATTTGAATATGGCGGCAGATTCGGGATGGACGTGCACTGTCAGGATTTATTAGCTTATTCTGCTTAACTCCACTGACACCTCCGGTGGCCTAGTCTCTCTATTTCGTGGCGGTGCCATTATTCTTTTCGCGTCTGAGCCAAGATGAAACCTGATGGCATTACTTTCCACTTCCGAGATCTATGCCCCTTGCCATTCTTGTCTGCTTCCTTTCTTTTTCTCTAAATTTAGAAGAGAAAGACGGCTTTTGCGATTCTACTTTAACCATGGAAACACAAAAATAGAGGAGTAACTTGATTAGAAAAATAAATAGGAAAAGTTTCTAACAACCGACACTGGGTAATTTGCAATTTGTAGTCGACACTTTGGGTTTGTGAAACATAGGAAATTTAAATGGATTTCGAAAACTAGGTTGACTCTCAAATAGGGCGTAACATATACATTACTCTAGAACTATTCGTCTTCCATTTTACAAATTTTTTTAATTATCTCAAAGTTATGGCTTTCATATTTCATCTAACTTTTTAATGTTATAGCAAGAATGTTGAAAATGCATTTTTGTAAGAACACGTAGATATATAATCTGGCGCTATACATTCCCTCTGTTTTTTATCTACATTACTGTATATCTAAAGTTTAATAATTTTTTGCTAATGTAAACTACTTCATATATATTATTCTATTATAATTTATTGCAGTTTAAGCAAATGGATCTTAAGATAAATTTCCAGAGAAAAATGGAATAGTTACATTTTCAGCTAAGAAAGTTAATTTTTAACTATAGTTGAATTTAGTTTAGATAGTTGAATTTTCAACTTGAAAGATGAATTTTCTACCACAAAGATATATTTCCAATACAACATGAATTTTGAACCTGAGATAGTAATTCATTTATATACATATAAATTAATTTTCAATAAAATAAAATAAATTTTCGACGAAGTAGTTGAATTTTCAACCAAAAAGATTACATTTCTATAAAAAATATCATTTTTGATAAAAATGAAAATAGTTAAATTTTCAGTTGAAACAATTGATTCAAAAATAAATAATAAATCATTTTCAACAACAAAAAAATAAATTTCCAACCAAAAAGATAAATTTTCAATTAAAAAGATAAAACGTTCATCAAAGAAGATTGATTTTTAAGCAAATACATGAATTTTCGACCAAATATTCGAATTTTTAATGAAATTTTCAACCAATGAAATAAATTTCACCCAAAAAGATGAATTATTCACTAAGAAGACTAATATTCTAATACAAAAGACACATTTTTAAAATAAAATACAGAAAAAGGGGTTTCAACTAAAATCATTAATACAAAAAAATTAATTTTCATGAAAGAAGTTCCACTTTCAACCAAGCTAGTAGAATTTTCATATAAAGAAAATGAATTCCGAACGAAAAATGTGATGGGTAATATTTCATTTGACACATTTTTTTTATTTAATACTAAAAACAGCTAAATTCAAAGAAAAAGGACGAATTTTCAACAAAGTAGTTGAGTCATCAACCAAAATAGATTACCTTTCAACAAAATGTTATATTTGAAAAAAATTATAAGATTATCTTCAACTTTAGTTTATCAAAAATTCCCTGACTCTCTCAGGTTTTCCCCAAAATTCCCTGACTTGCCCTGGTCAGTTTTAAATTCCCTGACTTTTTCTAACTTTCTGAAATTCCCTTACCTTTAGAAACTGTGAGTTTCGAGAGGCTTTCTGACGACCTTTTCATTGATAAAATGCATTTTCGACAAAATAAATATATGACGTCTTCGAAAATGAAGACCATACATAATTTTCGAATCCTGGTACGAAAAAGTTTATGATTGAATTAATGAAAAATGCGGAACCTTAAAATTGAAAAAACTTAAAAAAAATACAAATTAGAATTCCATGAAATATAAATTGTAAATGCAATATAAATAGGATTTTTCCAATAAAAAGAATATACATTACTTATCGTAAAATCCAGTATAAGAATCAATCATGAAGAAAGATATTGAAATAAAAACGTGCATTAAAAATTTGATATGAAAGAATGTATTGATTAAATCGAAGAGTTATTTTTGGTGCATAATAAAGCACTTAAAGCAAACTGACGAAGTGGGTTGAATCCTTAAAAATTCTGGAAGAACTTTGCTTCAGTTTGAGATCGTAGGGCACACATGGTTGGTCTTTATGAAAAAGGCAGCGCAGCTAATAGGATTAGGATCCGTTATTAAACATTACGTGGCATTTGTATGCGCCGTATATTACAATATTAGAAAGAAAATGGCTTGCTTCTTCAACAATGCATCTCGAAAGTACCAGTTGGCTTTGTACGCAGCGCCCTAGGGACTGTGAATAAGAGCTTCTTTGTGGCAGGGAATTCGGAGGAAATTTATGCAAAGCTAGAGTCGTCCCGTATTTCGTCAGCTTTCTGTATTCCTAGGCATTTGCAAATATTTCACTTTGTTCCTTCTGCGTTTCTTCTGCAGATACCTTTATACTCTAACTTGCAGCGGGTTATGCACTCCCTTTGGGAACTACACAAATAAGCAGCTCCTTCTTTTGTCAGGAGCTGCATGTTGCATTATCATGACAATTTTACTGCTAATATCAAACTTTCTCAACAAGAATATTAGATTCAGCGTCGAGAAACCAGGACAGCTGCTCGCAATTTTTCAAACGGAATTTAATTTCTAATTTGCAATATTTAGCAATTTTTTATTCAGCTCAATTGTTTTTAGAGGAAATAAAATTTTTTAACTATGTTACAGTGGAACAAATTATGAAATTAAATTTATTAAGTTTCTACTTAATAAGCTTATGTAATATACATAAGTTATTCTGAATGTGCACATTTCTTGTTATAAAATATACATTGAAGTCCGTGATCGATAACAGAGTTCCAGCTGATAAGGATTAACCAAAATTTAATTTGTAGACTTCCTTTATTTCACAAATTTAGCTGAATTACTTTATCTTGTTTTATAATTAATTGAGTCACTTACAATTTTATATGCCAAATTAAATAATGAATTTTAAATAATTTGGGCTCTGTGTCGAGCGAATATAACATCGGAAATCTGCTTATTAAAATTGGTTCAAATAATTTTTGTGAAAATATGAATTCTTATTTTTCTTGAAAGCAAAGAAGTATCCAGGCACGTATTACTCCATATACTTCACGCGTGATAATGTGCAATTGTCGCGTAGGTCTTGACACCTTCGTTTCCAAATCAGGAATTTACTGACTACAGGCTTCAGATTTTATCAGATTTACCATTTTTCATTAAAATTGAAGGCATTCAAATTTCTAAGAGTTATGTGAAGCGCTAGTTTTAAATTTACCATTTTTATATTTATTTATTTTTTTTTTATTTTGCAGTTTTTTTTCTCTTCAGGATGAAAAAAATCGATTGATTTGAAATTATTTGAATCGGAACATTTAAAAATGATAATTCACGCGAATTGCAGTCAATCGGCTTGTGAAAATTTGAATAATATCAATCAGACCTCGTGCCAATTCAGGCTAAATTTACCAGCTGTACCATATTTCACAGAAAAATAAAAAATTTTGTTTTAAGAAGAAATTTATAGCAAGGAATATGAACTGATGTTTAAATTATTTAAATTTTTTAATAATAATTTTTTAAGGCCGTGGCCACGTGTGCTAAAATTTCGGTATAAATAGCTTTTTCTTGGTACAAGTAAGGGGAGCTGGAAAAGGGGCTATTTGTACCGGAATTTCGGTACGTATGGGTTGATTTTTTCGGCACGCGCAGACAGTTCCTTTTTTTAAATTTTTTGTGACATATGGGAAACTCAGCCGATAAATGTTCTTTCAATTCAAAGAGCTAAAAAATAATGTAACGATATTTGCCCGAATTGTTGGTGGCTGTGACGGCCGATTGAAATGATTAAAATTATGAGACCGATTGCAATTTTCACAAATTGATAGACGGCAGTGCGCGTGAATCTGCATTCTTAAATTTTTCCATTCAATGGATTCTTTTTTCCTGCGAAGTCACTTTCAAATGTCAGAAAACATCTGAATTGTTATAAATAAATAAAGTGCACAAATTAACAACGGAATGGTTCAATAAACGACAAAATAATTGTTGATTACAATTGCTATAGTTCATCTGTATCCGCAATTTTCTACAAATCTGACTCTATTTTAGTTTGATTGCTTCATATATGCTTCTAGAAGTTGTACACTTACATAAATATTTGTCAGAATATGATAGCTATAATTCTTATAAACAAATTAGGTAAATTAAAGCAAAATTCTGGCATTTTTACGTAGAACCTATGGTTTGTTTATGCAAGTCTGCTTTAAAATACGTTGCTGAATATACCTAACTAGAGAACATGGATGAGTATTAACAATTATTATTTATTCTTAACAAGATGCATGAACAAAAGCAACATTATTGCGTTTTTTGGCAGAATCGTTGACTTTATATTATAGTAAACTCTAAAGTATATTTTGCATTTCTGCGCAAAATCTTTGATTTTTTACGAAAGTTTGCCTCGCCTTCGTGATCTGATTGGCTCATATCAAGCCATGCGCCAAAAAGGCAATACTTAGTTGAATTATAGATATAAGTAGTTTATAATCTCGAGCTGATTGTGAATATTCATAATTGACAAAAATACCAATTGTTAAGAAAACAAAACGTAATAGGCGTAATAGGGACTACTCGGAACGGATTTTTGACGAGTGAATTCTCCCTCGTTTAAAAGACTGTTGTACCCTGAAAGCTTCTAGTTTACTATTGTAAAGAATCAAATATATTCAAATGCAGCTTCTAAATTTAAAAGAATTCAATAAAGTAAAGGAAAAGCAAAAAGCAAAAAGGGAGACGGTCAGACTTTAGAATGATGGTCGAAGAGTTGGAAGAGATTAGGAACGACATTTCCTCGCTGGTTCAGTAGCCTTACGGCATAAATATAGTACTTTAATTATCGGAAGTGGCGCTAGAAGTTGCAGTTTCTTCTAAGGATGAAAATCCCACTGTGAGCTCCCGCAGGACCTCTATTTTTCCTTGCCAACCAGACACTGGGACGACGCTTAGCTCATGTTAGTCAAGTAGGATTACCAGGACGTCACCTGAATCTTGTAATGTTTTGTTACGGGCGGAGAACCGCATCTCGGCTTCCTGAAGGCGAACCTGGGACCCCCTCTAGTTCCCCTCATCCACTTCAAGCCGGAAGAGCGACGGTTTGCTAACAAGAACCTCCAAAGGTCTTCCAAGGAAGATCGAGAATGATTTATCACCGCAACTAGGATTCTTCCGGTTCTCACTTGCGTTTCTTATTCCATTTGCCCCTCCCTTACAATCCTTCATCAAGATGCTTTTTCTACACCCTTTAGTATGTTTGGGGACCATTCAAACATTGACTCAAAAACTCGCCTAAGATCGCATATCTAGAAAACAAGCATGCGAAAAAATTCACTCTTATTACGTATTTTGATTGATTTTTTGTTCCAATTGATTTCGGATAAGTCGTTACATAATTTACTCAGATTGCAGGCAGGAAAGGAGCCGTCCATAAACTACGTTAACAATCTTGGACTATTTTTGACTCCTCTGCCACCCCACCCCCGAAAAGTAGCTCAGCTCAAAATTCTCTCAAAAAAGAGGAAATAGGATGATTTTACATGAAAATTGGGGAATACATTCTTTTAAATAATAATAATGTAAATACTATATTCAATTCAATATTGTACACCTTAAATTCTCAAGGTTTCAAGTCGAAGTCTATGAGGTATATTTAATAAAACAGTAGACAAATTTTCAACAACAAAAAATTAATTTTTAACCAGACAGTTGCATTAATGACCAAATAGTTGAACTTTAAAGCAAAATATACCAATTTTGAACAAAATAAATGATCTTTCAATCTTATGGTTAAATTTTGAAACCAAAAGGTCGAATTCTCAAAGAAATAAGCTTAAAATTCAACTAAAAATAGTGGAATTTTCAACAAAAAAGTTCAATTTCAACCAAGAATTATGACTTTTCCAACATAAATGATGAATTTTCTACTAAAAGACGAATTTTCCACCAGCTGAGTCAAACCTAAAAGGCGAATTTTTCACTCTAAATTTCAATCCTTGACCAAAAAGATTAATTTTCCATAAATAAAAAATTTTCAACTATTTAAATTCAAACAAAATAGAAGAATTTTTAACTATAAATCCAAAACCTTGACCAAAAAGATGAATTTTCAACACACAAGATTAATTTTATACCCCAAAAGATGCATTTTCAACAAAGAAGTTAAATTTTCAGCCAAAGAGGTGAATTTAAAAAAAAAGAATTTATAACAAAGCAGTTCAACTTTCAACCAAGTCGTTGAATTTTCAACAACAACAAAACATGAATTGTTGACCACATAGTTGAATTTTCAACCAAACAGATGAATTTTCTACATAGAAAATTAATGCTCTACCAAAAAATTGTCAAACCTAAAATATGTTTTTCTAACACAAAAGTTAATTTTCTACTAAATAGTTTAATTTTTAACCAACTGGTTGATTTTTCATAAAAAGAATCAATTGTCAACAAAACGCTTAATAGTTTATATTTCAGCAAAGATAAATTTTCAACAAAAGACATGATTTTTTGATCAAATAGTTGAATTTTCATCTAGAAAAGATCAATGTTGTGTTAAAAATATGAATTGCCAACGGAGAATGGAATAGTTAGATGTTTAGTAAAAAAAATCAATTTGCAAATA
This sequence comes from Andricus grossulariae, assembly GCA_011634705.1. Taxonomy (NCBI): domain Eukaryota; kingdom Metazoa; phylum Arthropoda; class Insecta; order Hymenoptera; family Cynipidae; genus Andricus; species Andricus grossulariae. The sequence goes on along the minus strand of JAABKJ010000755.1, from coordinate 38,710,022 downwards.
AAATGAATAATCTTAAAAAAATGAATTTTCGACAAAAGAGTTTATCATCGAACAACGGGACAAAAAAGACTTTTTAACAAAATAGTTGCATTTCGAACAAAACAATTAAGTTTTGAACTAAATAGTGGAATTTTTAGTTAAACGAGATGAATTCTGAATCAAAAATAAAATAGTAGATTTTTCAAAAAATAATAGTTGAATTTTCTTATTGGGTTCTATTAATTCAGGTCGCATTTAAGCATAACAATGGAAAAAGGGGGAAGAAGGGTAAGTTTCGTGAAAACAGAGAAAAAAGAATTCGCTGAATAATAGGAAAGAGGAAAATAACCGGAAAGAGTGTGAAGTCTAATATATAAAAGTTATTTTCAAACTAATTAAGGAATTATTTCACTTTGTCTTTGAAGTTTCATCTTTTGCAAAATTCTCAAACATTGCTGAAATTTATCATCAGGGAACGTACTAAACGTTATCAAATCTCGTAACATTACTCCTGCTGACCTCCCCCCCTCTCACTGTTACCAACCGTCGTTTTTTTGCGACCTCCCACCCTCCTAAAATTGTTAACGCAGTTGATGGACAGACCCAAACTTGTAATTAAGGATATCAGTTACTTTTTATAGTTCAGATTTTACTTGAGTCTGTATACACAAAGAAAGTGACTGGAACCTTGAAAATGTGAAATTATGTGCCTTGAAGTGTTATATTTTAACTGTGGAATATCTTCGTAACATGCTCAGAGAAGAAAAGTTTAGAGGTCTAGTTAGCTCTGGTGAATGGAGAACAGCAGATCCATATTTCAGTTTACAATTTCCTTAGGTTGCAGGAGAAGAGAATTTCCACTATTTCTTAGCTAAATCTATGGTCAAATATTAGGTCTATAAACTAAAAATTTACATTAATCTTCCTGTTGCATGAAAATCGAAATTCCTCGCAAGAGAATCATAAAGATTTTGGAAGAATCTTTGAATGTCGAAATTTGTTTGATGAAGCTAAATAATTACGATTTAGAATATAAATTGAATAAACGAGATGCTCTAAAAGCGTCAACAACTTTTCTCAATGAATCAAAGCTAGAGTCTCGAACGAGTAACGATTTTCAATAGACACAGCGAGTAGCTTAATGTGTGCCAGTAGCGAGGGGAAAACTCGGTTAGTGGACAACGCAGGATTGTCGACCCGGGCGCCTGAAGGAGTGAGAAACTTTGTCTATGGAAACTAGGTGGAGGTTATCATTTGACAGAGATTCAGATATCATGAGAAATATGTATATTGAGAAAGAGGATGAATAGTGAAATAAGAAGGCAAATTTTCATCAGTTAATGTGTTAACGTACATTTTGAAGCACTTTAAAAGTATTCTTCAACAGGGTGTCTACTAACTAGGGAAACCAGGAAAACCAGGAGGAGATTTCTGGGAAAATGTTAAAACGATTTGTTATTAAAAAAAATTAACTTCAAGAGAATATTTAACAATATTTCAAAACATTTCAAAAGATTTCCAAAATTGTAACAATAAAATCCGCAAGATTTTAAGGCGATTTTTATAATCATTCAGACTTTTTTTAAATTTAAGGAAAAATGCAATCATTGTGACAGATCTTAAGAAGGTTTAGAAATTAATGCGAATATATATTTTTTTAATTTTAGGAAAAATTCGAATAGTTTGAAACAATATTTAGAAGTTTTATAAATTCTCAAAAGATTAAAAAACTTTCGATTTGAAAATCTTTCCAAACATTTTTAATAAAATTTAAGTTTTTTGAGAATTTTCAAAGTTTTCAAGTAAAAAAACCAATGTCCTTTAGATTCCTGGAAAAAATATAAGTAATTTTCAACTTTGAAAAATTAATTTTTAAAGTAAACGTTGAAAGATTTCTCAAAATTTCGAAAAAATCCGTAGGTTTTTGAGACCCTTTTTTATTTTTAGAAGATTTTTCAAAATTTTAAGATTGCAGTCAGATTAAAAGACGTTTGAAAATTCTTCTCTTGGTATGAAATTTCACCTTTTCAGTAAAAAGGCCATTTTTTGGTTGAAAATTAATTGCTAGTTTGAGGATTCAACTATTTTCTTGAAAATTTGCCTTTTCTGGTGAAATTCAACTGTAATTTGTCAAAAATTCTTTTTTTTTTAAATTTAACTGTTTTGATGGAATTTTGTTTATTTTTTTTTGCTCAAAAAGGTGTTTTTTTAACTGAAAATTTAACTATTCCATATTCAATTAAAAATTAATTTTTTTAGTTGAAAATTCACGTATTTTGTTGAAAATTCGTACTTTTTATTAGTCCTGCATACATTGAGCTCCACGTGAGTTCCTGTATAACTCTACTTGTGATGTAATATACTATCATTACCAAGTAAATTTTACATTAATTCTGTTATAAATATAGGTATCTATGATCAAACTGTCATAATAAAAGATTTAAAATAGTTTATTGTGATTATTCTTCGGAAACACTGGCACACAAAAAAAAAACTTTTCTGTTCTACAGATGCGACACATATATTTCCATGTATTTTGACCCGCTGAGCATGAATCCGTGGTCGGTACGAGTAATTGTCCTTGTGATAGGTGCTCTCGGAGGTGCGAAACTATCACTGATTCGTAACCTTAAAGCCATTCCCGCGTGACAAAAATTTGCCACAGCACAGTGGGCCCCTGCGGTGGTTGTTAACCGTTAGTTTTTTATTATATATATATACAGTAAGGACAAGATTTTGGTATTCATAGGGCTGTCGCGTGCATAAGAAATAGCCCTAAATGCAACCCGTAATGCACCCGAGTTTGCAAGAAGATATTTGTGCAAGAGCCATTTTTGAATTCTCGTATTTCATTGGTCGACCGCCGTGATAAATTGATGTAGGTGCAGTGATACGGTGGACCAAGCTTCAAACGAAATTGGAAGTCCCGTATTTGATGTTGTTTATTGTTAAACAAATTCAAAAAACCAATAAGCGGATAATTAAATTTCTTAAATGCTCCGGAGGTATGAAATAAGAATATAATTAACTCATTGAGAGCCGATCTCGTATATTTTCAAGCTGAAAAGTATCTTGTTTTGTTTGCGAAGTTATGGTCGATGACAGTTTTCACAAAACAAAACAAATAAAGTTTCGCGTGCTCGTTGCCATAGTCTCGAGCTCTTATTTAATGCGAAAAATGTACAAAAAGTGCATAATTCGAGTTGTGTACCGTCGACATTGAAAGGTTTACTGCATATTCTCGATGAAATCAAACATTTAAAAAAAAATCGGAAGCTATGAGGTTATAGCTGATAGATTAATTATATTGATGATAATGAAAATGTGAAATCCACAATCATGCTTTTCGACGTTTAAAATCTTTGTATTCAAGAAATCAACTTGGAATTACTTGGACTGCGATCACACTGACAATGCTCGTGCAGGGTCTCAGTGAAAAAATGATTACTTTTTATAGAGAATTCCTGATAGTTTTTAACCAAGAGCGGATCCAGAAAATTTGTCAGAGGGTGCATATTTGGGGCCGTGCATAAATTGTGCAAAGTCTTGGATGGGGGGTGGGCAACAATTTTTCTATGCTATTTTACACGGGGTAAAACTTTTGTTGAAACTTCATCTTCTTAGGTTAAAAAATCAATTCCTTAGTTGAAAGCTTACACTACTTTAATAAATATTCATTTTTTTGTTGAAGATTAATAATTTAATTGGGAAATTAAATAATTTGGTTGGTACCCTATGGTATCCCATTTGCAGCCCATTATGGAACTTTAAAAAAGTTGCAATTTAATCGAAACTTCCAAGATTCAGGGATTATGAGACAAAATAGTAAATACCAGGGAATTTCTGCAAGAAGTAAATTTGAAAAATAATGAGAGTTGCTACGCCGTTAATATCAGTATCTTTTTTCTCGAATCACTTTCAAGTCACTTTTATAAATGAAAAGTTAATCACTATTTCAGGTCTATAAGTATTTCTGAATTGTCTTGAATTCTTTTGATATTTTAGATTAGTTTTAATGACAACTTTAAAGAATTTATTCAAGAGAAGTGAGTTATTTCGTAGGATTTCAAAGATTTGAAGAGATTTGAAATTATTTTTTGGAATTTAGCTAGAATTCTTATTAATTTATCCTGAATTCTTGATCAATTGATAAACTGATCAAATTATTTGAAATATTTTAAGGTATTGTTTTAAATTCCTTGGCATTTTCAAGAGCTTCAAGAAATTTTAAGGGATTTTAAAGGATTAAAAATATTTTAGGTTATTTTAAAGTTATTATTATATTATATATTTAAGGTTATATTATTTTTTAGGTTATTTTTTAAAAATTTAATCTTTTAAAATAACCTAAAATATTTTAAATCCTTTAAAATCCCTTAAAATTTCTTGAAGCTCTTGAAAATGCCAAGGAATTTGAAACAATACCTTAAAATATTTCAAATAATTTCATCAGTTTATCAATTGATTATCAGGATGAATTAAATAAAAAGTTTTAAAAAGTAAAAAAAATACATTAAATTATGTAAATTTAGAGATAATAGATATAATAGATAATAGATTTAATTAGAAGATAATAGATGGAGAGATATTAAATTTAAAAAAATTGAAAAGCATTCTAAAGAATTTCAAAGAATTCAGGATAAATTAATAAGAATTCTAGCTAAATTCCAAAAACTAATTTCAAATATCTTCAAATCTTCGAAACACTACGAAATAACTCACTTCTCTTGAATAAATTCTTTAAAGTCGTCTTTAAAAATAATCTAAAATATCAAGACAATTCAAGACAATTCAGAAATACTTATAGACCTGAAATGAATAGTGATTAACTTTTCATTTATAAAAGTTACTTGAAAGTGATTTGAGAAAAAAGATACTGATATTTTACTAAGGAATTGAATTTTTAACCTAAGAAGATGAAGCTTCAACAAAAGTTTTACCCCGTGTAAAATAGCATAGAAAAATGGTTGCCCCCCCCCCATCCAAGACTTTACGCAATTTATTCACGGCCCCAAATATGCACCCTCCGACAAATTTTCTGGATCCACTCTTGGTTAAAAGCTATCAGGATTTCTCTATAAAAAGAAATCATTTTTCCGCTAGACACCCTGCACAAGCATTGTCGGTATGATCGCATTCGCGACTCACTTTTTTTCAAATGATTCTGAAACAAAAATGACATCTTATTCACGAAACAAATTCTAACTAGCAGTCGACGGTACACGAACCTTTTTCGTGTCCTGTTTTTGAACATCATAATTTCATGCTGTTTTTTTTTTAAATATGAAACAAATGAATCTGGGTTCCCACCAGTAATAATAACACTTTGTTTTTACAGTGACGTATTTAAGTTCAGAGATGAACTTAAATTAAACAAAAATTTATACATGAATTCATGTAAAGTTGATCTGAATTTAAGAAAGCGTATGAACAAATTCTGCAAGGAAATTCTTATGAGAAAGGATTAAAAACTTCTGACACTTTAAATGTGTACTGGAAAAATGTATAAAAAAGGGCATTCAATGCGACGAGGATAGTGTTTTCCAGAATGATAAAGAAATAAATGATGGAACCATAATGTGCGAAATAAAATATTCCAATCTCAATTCGAAATCAATTTGCATTAAGTACTTATTTTCATTAATAGTTGAATATTGAATTGTTGATCCTACACATAAAAGAGCTTCGTTGCTGTTTGCGATTTTTATTCGTTGTAGATAACAATTGTAATTTTAGATTTAATATTTATCAAAGACGCGGCTCATTTTGTTCTTCAAAATATTCTCTACAATAAATACATTTCGTGGTAGTTTCAATAAAACAGAAGTTTCACACAAGTTAAATTTATCAAAAACAAATTATTTAAACACTTCTAAAAGAATAACTGGCTATAACTCCCACAAATAAAATTATATAAAACTCTCCTTAGTAATAAAAGAACGATAAAGTAAACGTACAAGGAAAGATAAAATCGGAAACACCAAATAACTAATTTTTAAGAAATAATTACATATGGAAGTGTGTAAAAAAAGTTACACTTATATTCTCCTTCCAAATTATCTACTTCACTTCGATGCAAGCAATCTACCGGATACCAATTTAGCGCACGGCACCGCACATCTATACACAGCCTTTAATTTATCATGCCCATCTTTAACTTCATCATTAAATTTAAAATCAAGATTATATACTTAACATACACATTGGCGGGCATTATGTATAATTCCTAGGGATTATGTATGTATAATGCCTGAAGTATAGACTTTTCCTGTAACACATGCTAATAGAGAGCTATGACTAATTAAGTTGACCAATAGTATAAGCTGGATTAATCGGATTTGTTACAAATTACATGCCATTATGAAATTGCATATTTTCATAATTTTTCTTCATTTCCCAAAGAAATAAAAAAAAGCGAAGGTAAGACAGAAAATGCTGGGGAACGCGATCACCGGTTTTGCCATACATTATCATAGATTTTCACAAATTCCAATAAATGTCCACAAATTTCGTAAATTTTTATGAATTTACAAAATTTATAGATATACGCTTTTTTGTTGTAACAACGGTGTTTTCGGGTTTACTTTAAAAACGGAAAAAGCTACAACATTTTATCCAGAGAAAAAATGCTAAATTAATTTCGCATAAGAATAAGTATTTTCGAATCAAAATTCGATACTGGTTTCAAAGGTCTTCAAAGGCCAACGATTTTAATTTTTTTTTTCTAAATCACAGCAATTTTTCTTAGTTCAAAAAATTATTATATACTTACGCATCGGCTCTCTTTCTATTGGCAGCCCTGCTATTTCGTGGAAGTTTGGTGGCGCTGGTGGTGTAGGCATAACTGCAAAATATAGTATAGGGATATTTATTCAAGAAGTTTTGTATGGAATCCCAAAAATTTGCTATTGGTCCAAACTAAAGATAGCTCAAATGTAATCCTAAAGTCAGTTAATATTAACCAATGTACAAAATTTCGATGCAGTGAATATATTTTGCGAATTTAGACACCCTACGTTATGTTTACAATTTAAAAAAATGTGTAGTCCTCAAAGGTGTGCGCTCGACGGGAGCTTATACCATAATAAATTGCCTTTTCTTACCCACTGTGAATTATTTACAGATAGTACTTGTACTAGGGTAGCTTAAAAATTCGGTTGCACTAGATTTCCCTCCCGGGGCGACAAAGTCTTTCGAATTTGGGCGGAGGGCACAGTTGACCTCTATCCCCTCTCCTCACTTAGATCTTGGTTGATGTGATGGAAAGGGGATGGTGTGACAAGTGGTTGATCATGGAATTAAGGAACTTTATCAGAATGAATAATCAGTTCTGAATTTTGAGGCCGCACGGTTGAATATCTTTATTTGCTTCTTTGCATACGTCATGTACATAAATATATCTTGAAGCACACAGAGCCAGGATTTCGATAAAATGTTTATATTTTGTTCAATAATCAAAAACGGACGAACAGTAGCAGTGCCGCTCAGTTTTAGCTGTCTATGCATTTTCGCCGCGTATAATCTAAAATATATAATCTATAATACAACAATTTTATTGAAAAATCGGGTGTTTGTGCTTCAAGATATGATTATGTCGATGACGTATGCTAGAAATAAAACAAAAATATTTAACCATGCGGCCTCAAATTTCAGAACCGAATATAAATTCTGATAACTGGCTTTAAGTGAGTAATTATGTTCATGCACTTGCTCAAATTGCAACGGAATGTCATGTTTTGTTTAAATCTGTTTAAATTCCCAGGGTAAGTTTCCCACTCACGAAATTGCGTGAGCGGAGAACATGTATTTTTGGTGAGTCAAGTGGAGCTGGAAAAGGGCGGCTAGTTTCGCCAAAATTCGGTGAGCGTAGCACAGATATTTTTGATGAGACTAGACCTAGCCACTTCGTTGAAAGAAAGTACTTGTGATTTGACTGCTTTGCAAGTCTATATTTTTAAACGTAAAAGACCATTATTCATTGATAACTAATTTATAATTTATCTTGTTTAGTTAAAAACTGGACTATTTAGTTTTTGGTTCAAAATTCAAATACTTGGATGAAAGTTGAACTACATTGTTAAACATTGACTTTATTGATTAAAGATGTAGCTATCGTGATCAAAATTATTTTCTTTAATTAGCAAATTAATTTTTCAACTGAAAAATTACCTATTATATGTTTGTCGTAAATTGAATGTTTTGCAACTCTATATATTCCAAAGTCTAGAATTTTCAATTGCAATTCATTAAAATTGTAGAACTTTGAATTCCAATGCAGAAAGAAAACAGGGAACAGAAATAAAAATAGGAACTCTCTCAGTTCCAAAGGGTGGGAGTGAAGAGCAGAGAAGGCACGGCGGGGGAATTGATGGCTATTCTGGCCACGCGGAGGGAGCTCGAGTGCATTGAAAAATTCGACCTTCAATTTTTGGCCACCCTCCCAATGTGTTCAATTTCTGAAAAAAGAAATTCCTTATTTTTCTTACATCGGTCAACAATAATCCCTGCCCGCGGACTTTTGAAATTAACATGGGGGTTTTAATGGAAAAATCTCCGTTTTCGAAAAAGTGAAAAAAGGAGTACTTCTTATTCAATTTTTGTAAATTAAAGTGCAGTCCGCTCTTAAAGAATCTTCAAAAAATAATTTTCACCCAATAACTTTTGATTTTGTTGTCCCCAACTCCCTGGTATTGTGATCAGAATATGCCCCAAAAAATGAAAAATATCAGTTTTTAATCAGTTTTTAATTATATTCGATAAGTCACAAATTTTCACGCATTTTTCAACTAATTAAAGTTTTTTAAAACAACTGCTATCTGTTTAAACAATTTTTTCTTGTCTGTAAATCTTAAGCTATAAAGCCTATTGTACCACACCCGTGTTTATTCTTCAGACAGTACCCCGAATTTCTCAACACATTTGTCAATAGTTTAAACAATTTTTATTTGTTCAAACAATTGTTTCCCTGTTAATCGTATTACTATTATTCTGGAGTTATTGACACAATAAACGAATGATAAAAGTAATATTTTTTGTTGAGGATATTTTGCAAGTTTTTAAACATGTTTTTAGTTATTTAAACAATTTTTTTATCCTATAAATCGTAAGAAATTATATGTCATCATAAAATTGCATATGTTTATAATTTTGCTCCATTTTCCAATGGAATAAAAAAAAGCGAAGGTAAGAGAGAAAATCCTGGGGAGACGCACACCGGTTTTGCCATAAATTATCATAGATTTCCACAAATTCCAATAAATTTCCACAAATTTCGCGAATTTCCATAAGTTTCCAAAATTTATAGAAATGCGTTTTTATGTGTGTTTCGAGCCGGTGTTCGCGAGTTTACTTTAGAAACGGAAAAAGCTTCATCATTTTATCCACAGAAAGTATACGAAATTAATTTCCTATAGAAATGCGTATTTTTGTAGTTAAAACTCGAAACTTGTTTGAAAGGCTTCAATGGCCAAGGATTTTTATTATTTTTTCTAATTCACAGCAATTTTTTTTTTGTTCAGAAAACTATTATATACTTACATACTGGCGTATACGGGTGCTGCAGACTTGAAAAAGAGCCGGCTCGTGGTGTACTTGGATCTGTAAAATATAATATAGGGATTCTTATTCAAGCATTTTTTTTAACGAATTCCAAACATTTTCTATTGGTCCAAACTAAGGATAGCTCAAATGTCATCTCAAAGTCAGTTCATATCAACCAGGGTACCAAATTTCGATGGAGTAAATATATTTTGAGAATGTAGACACCCTGTATTATGTATTTTTGGAGTTTTATGTTATTTTGACATCGTATTGAGCATTGACATGGTTGAAAGTATAGGATTTTCGCGTATGCATACATAACAATAGCTTGAAACAGACAATAAATTAATTTCTGAAATAAATGAAAATTATTGAAAACAAATGTTGTGTTAAAATTTATAGTGCCTTAAAAGTCAATCGAAAAAGACTCGTGAAGAAATGTCATGAAATGTTCATCTTGCTCAATTTATTATATAATATTTGAATTTGTTGAATTCATTATTTGACGTTTCAATTTGTTGAATTTGTTATTTAGTATTTAAATTTATGTAAAACTTAGTCACTTATTTCAGATTCAACATTTGAAAAATCTATTTTGTAATATTTCATTCGTTTGTTAAATTCTCTTTAATTATAATCTAAGTATGTAGGTCAATAATTTCTAACTTGCTGACACTTCATACCTTCGGAATTTATGTACATTTAATAAATAAACTTGAATTCATTCCGCTAGAATTTCTTATTATTCGTCATTCATGAAATTTAATAATGGTTGTAACATACTTGTCTATATATCTTCGGTTAACAAAAAAAGTTCGACTACCAATTTATCGAAATTTATAAAATTCACACCTACTTGGCTCATTTAAACATCAGTTTAAGAAACATTGAAGAATTGTTATATTAATAATAATAATATTGAACAGTTTTTGATTGTAAATACTTAAAATAGACGAATTTCAAACGGAAAGTCGTTAACATTGACGAATTTATGATTCTAAATCTTAAAACTTAAACAAAACAAAAAAAAAAGTTCAAAATTACATTCCCCCAAAAGACAAGTCTTAATAATGGAATCATTTAGAAACCTCTATTTTTAAAATTCAAGAACTTTTAATTGTGGCTCTTCAAGATGGTTAAAATTTGAATTGTCGAACCTAAAAATGATATATTTCCTAATTAAAACATTTATAATTACAAATCATAAGAGCTTTATGTTGAAGAATAATATATTCTGGAATTTCAATGATTAACATTTGAAAATTCATAAATTTGGATGATTTAAAATTTACAACTCTTGACGTTTGATCTTCGAAATAATCACAATTAAAGAATTTTTACTTGTACATCTTTCAAAATTAATAGTTTTCAATTTCAAATCTTCAAAATGGATATTTTCAAAATTTATGAATTGTCAATCGGAACTCTTCAAAATTGCAGAACTTTCAATTACAAATATGTTATTATTGAAAGGTTTTTAGTTGTAACAATTTACAATTAAAAATTCAAAAATTTTTGATAATTATATTAATAATATGTAATATCTTACAATAATTATAATTTCATGACTGAGCATTAATTTGCAATAATTCAATTATTTCATATTTTTTTACCATAAACGACGTTCTCTCAAGTTACGGTAGGCCTGTTTCTGAGGACCGTAATTCACAGCAATTTTTTGTTGTTTGAAAAAAATTATGATATACTAACATGGATCTGGTGCTTGATTAGCCCGTCTTCTACGATGCTGCCTCCTTGGCGTTGGAGGTTCATATGACTGATCATCACTTCCATCTGTAAGATATAATATAGGGATTTTTATTTAAGAATTTTTCCAACGAATCCCAAAAATTTGCTATAGGTCCAAAATAAAAAGAGGCCAAATGTAAACCCGAAGTTAGACAATATTAAAAAAATTCAAGGTTTCAAATTTCGATTATGTAAATATATTTTGAGAATCTAGGCTTTCTATAAATTTTCGTAAATGATCATAAATGCCTAATATATTTCCACAAATTTCCATACTTTTCTCCAATTTATAGAAATTTATGAAAATTTGTGACGCATGCTGCTGGAAAAGTGATGATTTAAAGGAGGACTGTGAAAAGAACTGAAATAAAATTGGTCCCTTTCGAAGCTATTACGCATGGGTCCAGCAGAACTGTTAAGTAGAAATTTCTCGAGTAAGTCCACGATTTTTGATGCTAAAAGGAGAATGAAAACCAAGCTACGGGGCACACAGGTATCTCGCTAATCCAGGAACCTTGGTTAGCTCGAGATACCATAAGGGGATTAGGGGCACTGTTTTTTGTCACAGGGACCCCAAGGCGGTCAAAACAAGAGCCTGCATACTGGCGAAGGGAGTCAACGTTGTACGCTGCTAGAGTTATGTTCGAGAGACCTGATTTTGATAGCCATAGATCTTAAAGGAATAAGGAATCTAATCATGGGATCGGCCTACTTTTCACATGACAGCGATACCAACCCACCACTGGAGGTACGTACACTGGTGGATTACTGCAAGGTAAGGGGTCTTCCTCTTCTGCTAGGTTGCGATGCTAATTCCCCCCATACTTTGTGGGGGGGGGGGCGGACATGACCTCCAGAGTTTCAGACGGTCCGTTCTATCTTCACAATTAGAATAAAACCATAAAGCTACGGGTCAATATTTATATTGATGCACCTCTGACTCACAAGTGGACAAGCAGGTGGAATGAAGGGATGATTCACGAAATTATTCGATCGTACTATCGATTGCGCGCGCGATTGGTATCCCGCCATCGGTATCCCGGTATCGGTACCACTGGACTTCTTACCCGACCCTCTTCGAGGAAGGAGCCTCTCTGGGTCTCATTGATCTACCTGCCATTGAAGACAGAAATTTGAATGAAATAAGCATCATTCAAAGGACGCAACTAGTGAGGATTCTCTTTCATCGGTTTTTTAAACAAAACTTCAAGGACACTATACTAATTCTGCTTGAATTAGAATAGTAGAAGTGAGTTTGTGGGAATTTATTTTTATTTTTTTTTACAAATTATTTCATGCATGATTGTAACGACCGTGCACTTCATGTTTTTGTGGAGACCTCGTTGTGCATGTTTTCATTTAATGTGGGAAATCAAATAAATGATAAAGCAAAGTGTGCAACATTAACTGTAACGAGCTTGCACTTTATTTCGCGAAAAAGACCTCGTTGTGCATGGTAGCACCAGCTACTGAAATTTGAATGGGCGTTTTTTAGTTTCAATTTTTCAAAAAGAATAGAGCCAGAATGGAATTCGTGACGACCTTGTACTTTACCTGACAATAAAGACCTCGTGCGAACATAGTTTTGGTATCTCAGTCTCAAAAAGAAAGAAGGGAAGGATAATCCAATTTAAAATAAAATCGTCTACTCCAAAATTAAAATCAAATCAGAAAAGTGCGCAATCATCTCTCCCTTGAGTAAGTGTACAATCCGTCGCTTTTGTCGTCAAATAACGATTTAAATTTTAGTGGGAATTTTTATTGTAAGGATTAATCTTTCTCAAATGTTGTTTATTTAATCATCAAGTTCAGTTATAAAATGGTAAATGCTAGTCTTTATATCCTATCAGTATTGGAATCAACTTATATCGTTGGTTGAAATTTACTGGACAGGAAAAAGTAAACGCAAATTGAACGAATGTCTCATTGAAAATAAATATCATTGAAATGAGCTTAAAATGCAACATGACTTAAAAATTATCCAGTACCAAAATTTTCAGAGTCAGGTCAAGAAAGGCCCATGATGTTTCTAAGCGATTTTGATAAATATATTAGAGCAATAGACATTAGAAAGGACGATTTCAATTAGGTTGAAAATTCATGCTTGGAAGATATCGCCAGAGAATGGTGGAACCTTGTAGCTACTTCTATGAAGGAAAATTATCAAGATCGGCATATCCCATTAAAATGATGAATTACGCTAAATATTTAATACAATCTCCATCTGAGTGTGAAATTGTCTCTGGATTGTCAAGGCAGTTTTCAGAAGAAATTCGAACTGCATATTTAATTCGCGGTATTAACAGTTTTGATAAAATTGAACTATCAGAAACTTTTGATCAGCAGGCTCAATACATTGTATGGGAGGTTATGATTCCCTTAAAAATAGCGTTTACCAGCAAAATGATTTTGCCAGATTCAATCGCGATAATTGAAATATGAGAACCGATAGGGGAGGTGGAAATAATTTCCAAAATTCTTATCTAAATCAAGAAGGGCAGTTAGGTCATGAAAATGAAGCTTTTAGTAATTCTAGCTTTGAGTCAAATTATCCACCTCGATATCGAAATAATGATCCATATTTAAGACACAATAAAAATGGATTTGGAAATAATTATTATTCAGGACGGGCATATAATGATTATCCAAGTCAGAATTATCAAAATCAAGGATATTTAAATCCAAACAAGAGCGCTAATCAGAGAAATAATTCTTTTATAAATCCAGATCGATCAAATTTTGATTACGAAGATTCGTAAAATCGCGGTTCATATCCAGATTATAATGATCGATATAAAGTTCCTCAAAATCAAACTCAAGGGCGTTATTAACGGCCAAATGATTTTCAAAATAATTATAACTCCCGCGATCAAAACAATATAAATAGATCTCAGCTAAATTATGTAAATGAACGGGTAGAGGATGCTATGTGCAAACGAAATCATAATTATGCAAATCAAGTAAGCTTGCTTAGAGATACGAATGATCAATCACAAATAAAAAAGGGGCTTATAATCAGCAAAATACTCTGCTGAAAAATAATATAATTAAACAGACTACAGTTCTACATATGAAGGCTGAACTTTTGGAAAACGATGATAATATGGTAGACAAAGAATTAGATAAATGTCCAATAATGATTCTAAGTCTCGAGGATATAGAAACAAATGCATTAATAGATATAGGTAGCGAAGTAGCTTGTATTTCTGAGATTTTTTATGAAAATAATCATAATATTTTTAAACAATGCGAACTTTCACCAATTGTAGGAACCACGATTGTTAGTGCAACTGGAGCGAGACCTATAAAATTAGTGCATCAAATTTATGCAAAATTCAGAATGGGCTAATTAAAGAATAGATCATTGGAGTAGACTTATTGAAAAGATTAAAAATTAAAATCGATTTCGAAGATAATATTATTGAATTAAAGGATAAAAATAAATCGATTAAAGTAAAACTGTTAGAAGAAGATATAAAAAGAATTCGCATAATAATGGATGCGGAAAATGTCCAAAAAGAAAGAGATATAGAATGTTTAGGGAAATATTTAGAACCCGAAGAAAATTTTTCAAATGTTATAAAGAAAATTAATACAATTGAAACTTATGGTAATGCCCGGGATGAATATGCATTAACTGATGAACAAATTAGAGAAAAATGGCGCATTGTACTTTATTAAATGCATTAGAAAAAGAGCGATTCGACAAACTTATATCCCGTTATAAAATGTATTTTTTCGGAAACCAGGTGAGATCTCGATATATCAACACCAACTTAAAATAGATGACAACAGACCTTTTATATCACGAACCTACCCGATACCTATGTTCGTACGCGACAAAGTAGCGAATGAAATTAAAAAGCTTATAGAAATGGGAATAATTCATAGGTCAAATAGCGCGTATATAAATCCATTGGTGGTCACAATTAAAAAGGACGGTACCATAAGACTTTGTTTTTACGCTAGAAATTTAAACGAAATTATGGTAAATTATCACGAATGCGTAGAGCCAACTGAAGTTTTATTTCAAAGATGTCCTGGAACTCAAGTAATCTCTACTTTTGACTTAACTAGGTGCTTTTGGCAACTACCATTGCATCAAGAGTCTATGAAATATGCAGCTTTCTTATATTAGGGAAAGTGTTATGAATTTTGTGTCACAACTTTCGTTTTAAAAACAAGCACAGCTGCGTTTGTTGGTTTTTGTTCTAAATGAATTAGGAAACTTTGTTATTACTTTTGTTGATGATATTTTATGTACGTCACTAAGTACATCACAGCATGTGGAACATTTGGAATTATTATTGCAATATTTTTTCCTACCAGAAGTCAAATTTTTGGGCCATATTTTAATGCCACTTGGAATTAAACCAGACCCTGGCAAAATTAAAGCGATTCATGAATATTCAAAACCTAGGAATTCAAAAAAACTACGCGAATTTTTGGTGTAATAAATTTGTATACCAAATTTGCTAGAGAACAGGCACAAGAAATAGCACCACTTCTGAATTTATTGCGCATAGGGGCTAAATGGATATGGAATTCAGAAACGGCCGATGCATTCAAAAAAGTCAAAGCGCTATCTTGCGAATTTACCATTCTAACACATTCGGATTTGAATAAACTCTTCTATTTTCAAACAGATGCAAGCGATCGAGCATTAGGAGCGGTCCTCTATCAAATTGATGTAA